>CM037861.1:35549206-36149206 GCA_021292105.1 Anadara kagoshimensis | reverse complement strand
CGGGTAACTGTTCTGGATCTCCCGTCATCCATAGGATCTTACTTATTGCTTACTATAGGCCTTTAACTCCAAGTTGAGCTTAGACCATCTGACTCTGTTCTGTGCAATTTTTTCAATGTCTGTCCAGTTGTACACCCGATGTTTCATTTCCATCTCTGTATCTCGTCTCAAGGTGTTTCCTTGGCGTCATCTTCTTCTTTTCCCCCTGTTGGTTCTACTTCAGGGTTTTGTGATGTTGTTGGTAGGTGTCTTGTGATCTATCCGTTCCCAATGTCGCTTTTGTATTTGTGTTTCAATAGGATCTTGTTTTGTGATACACCATAAACTTTTCGTTACTAATTTTGTCTTGCCAAATAAATCAAAATTTAAGAAAAAACTTAAAAAGGTAATGGATCACAAACTTAGCTTTCTTTTTTTTACTTAAAACTAAGTTTGAACTTAACTTTTCTAAGACAAGTTCCAGGCCCAAGGATGTGTAAAAATATTTAACTATTTGGACTTAACTTAGTTTAATCAAACCTTATACTTTGAAAATAACTATTTGCTTAAGTTAAGTATTTTTCGTGATCCCTGTGTAGTGGGGCAGATAAAACATTTTTTTCAGGCCAATCTTTCAAATTGTGATACAAGCATGAAATTTTGTATGACGATAGATTTATAGTCACTGAATACAAATTTAACGATGGCCACACAAAAAAATCAAAATGGCTGCCAAAATCCAATATGGCCGCCATGTGTTGGTAGAATAACATCTTGCATATATGTTTGTCGTTATTGAATAGCATTTTTACTTTATTTTGAGGAAATAATATTAGAAACTTGACCAATATGACATAAAAGCACTATAAATCATCTATCCTGTAAAATGGCCACTATTTTCCAAGATGGCCGCCAAAAGAAGGGACGACAACACAGACATTATAGATATTGTGAGACACCATTTTCAATTGATATGGGGCTATCCGGGTTTTGTTTCAAAAACAAGAAATAGACATTTAGTTCAGTTATTGCACGATAATTGAATCGGGATTTCTTATGACAGAGTGCTTGAAATATCTGCACAACTTGATGATGCAGTAGTTAGTAAATACGTTGAAAATGGAGTAGTATGTCCCCCATATACATAGAAGCAGCTTTTTACCACCGCTGGTATGGACAATATTGATCATAATCCTACATCTACACCAGCAACAACATCTGTCCATGGTATATCCAAGTTAAAATAATGCCAGTGAAGATCGAGGACATCTTGTTTTGAGAGAATGGTTAGTTAAGAAAGTACCAAAACTACCAGATTCATTTACAATATCCACCCATCATTCTTTCCATCCAAAAAGCCTAAGCCTCCTGTCAAATCATTTTCCGACGTAGTTTTATCTGGTCCTTATATAACAAGTCAACATCTTTTACCAGAATATCAGTGGCCCCAAGAGATATTTGTAACTGAAAATGTCAATGAAACTACAAGTAAAACATGGTCAGCTTATTGTGCTTCAAAGACAAGAGGTCAGAAGTTTGAAATCAGCAATGCATGCTTAATGCCACTGCTTATAAATCAAGCTCACTCGGTCGCAACTGTAAGACATGTCATGGATAAAATCCAGGATGTTGTTCTATTATTAAATCCAGATCAAGTACCAGTTCTCACAACTGATCAGCCATTACCCTCCCTGGCAAAACAGATCCAATGGCTATGGCCTGAAAAGTTTGGAGAGGAAGGTTTACATATTGAAATGGCAATCTGTGAAGACAGTTCTAGTTACAAAAGAAGATCAGGTGTTGAGCAATCATAATATTTCTCTTGATGGTGTCAGTCCATTTAACCATGAAGAAGCCGATGTGCGAATTTTTGTTCATTCACTGAATGCAACAATGACAGGGTGCACAATGACACTGATATTGTGGTTTTAGCGGCATCCTTATAACCATCCTTGCACAATAGATGTATGCAACTTGTTTGGTCAAAATTCCAATACAAAATGGATACCTGTGCATGAAATTTGTTCAACAATAGGTCCCGAGAATACTAATGCCATCCTTTTCTTTCATGTATTTACTGGTTGTGATACCGTTTCGGGCTTTCGAGGAAAGGAGAAAAAGTCTGCCTGGCAAACATGGAATGGTTGAAGTGAAATATCAGGTATCTTTACAAAGTTCAGTTGTCAACAACCATCAATAGATCAAGGCGATTTGGACCAAATTCAGGAATTTGTTGTGACAATATAGGACACATCAAGTTCAACGCTTTATGTAAACGAGGCAAGATTTGAGCATTTTGCCAGAAAACAGTGACCGTATGATGTTTGACCTCCAACCCAGGATGCACTATTGCAATATTGTAAATGTGCTGTTTTTAAAGCAGGGTGTATTTGGACACAGTGAATTGTGCGCTGTCTTCAGCAACATAATCCAGCTGAGTTTGGATAGTCTAGGACGGACAAATGGCAAATATGTTGGGCAATTTTATCACCAATTGCTGCGGCGTACCAGGAATTAACTAGATTTGGATGCAAAAGCGAGTGTATGACATTACAAAAACAAAAGTTTGTTGTATATTTTTGGTAATCAAGATAACAAAAACCCAAATACTCTTTGGTTTCATTGAAAAATACACTGCACTGCATGTTCAGTGCGATAATTGGCCCTATTGACGAATCGAAAGTATTAATGTTTGCATTCCATTTTATTTGAATTATGTTGATTTTCCATGGTTTTTTCGCCGCCATCTTGAAAAATGGCGGCCATTTTGGAATTTTCAATGGCCATCGTAATTTTTCTAAATTACAACATATTTGCATCATTTATACAAAGTTTCATGCTTGTATCCGAATTTGAAAGATTTTTCTGCTTAACTGCTCCACTATATTGTGCCTCATGTGCAGGATTCGTCTCGAGCAATGAAGTCAGTGCAAGTCTGAAGGTCACTTAAAACCAGTTTTAATGAGAAAATTTATTGATTGATTTAATGAGTTTTACGTTCCGTCTGCGTTTTCAGTCATATCGAGACAACACCAGTTGTAGGTGGAATTTTGACGTTTGCAGTGCACTTAGGGTAATGTGCAGGGAATGTTCCTTAACATGTTACATGGCACGGGGCATTGGTTTTTAAGATCTCCTCCAAAGGATCCCGTGACCTACGTTTTTAAATGCCGAGTGTTTGGCGAAAGAACAGTCATTACCTTATTTCAAGTCTTTATCAGACCCGACCAGGATTCAAGCCCAGGACCTCACACATACGGAGTGAGTGCTATACCAATTAAACTACCGTAGTAATTTTTTAATGAGAAAAGAACCTGTACCAAAATCATACCATAAATTTCTGACATTTAAATGTAAATTATGAGACACTACAACTTGTTCATGTAGGGCAATGAAAGTTTGTGGCTTTATATGCAATTGCAATGAGCATGTTGCATGTGTGAATCCATTGAATAATATTGCCACAGATAGTGATGTTGATGAATTAAAACAAATAGCTAGAAGTGACTGATATGTTCTAGAGATTCTCGTGACTTTCAGGATAGTTTATGCCTTGCCGATTACAGTACTTGCAGTACTTTGATTTTAGAGTTTAATAAAATTCAAATTATAAGCTGGATGTAAACAATATTTTTGTTTAAATCACATTATTTACAAAAGAAATATATTTTAGCATTTTGATTCATGCTTAGATGTTGAAAGTATACTTTGACTTTATTCTGTCTTGAAGCTTGTGTCGGAACTTGGAAAATTACCATTGAAATATGTAAATTTTAGCCCAAAGCAGTCTTAATTAGCTTCCTAGTCAATGTTAAAATAAATCAATATGCTTTGATTACATGAGAACAGATTTGTTTGACTGATTTAAATCTGATAAAGTATATATTTGGACAAGTATAAACCAATAAATATTAATTTAGGAAGAAAACCACAAATTGACCTTTGACCTTTTATTTACTAAACCAAGGGTCAATCAGCCTGGCAACAGGTTGATTCTTACCCTCTAACCTATGATGATATAAGACAGCGATAATACCCGCTGTGAACACTCATGTCCCCCCTATTGTGAAATTTCAATTATTGTTACCAGACTAGGCAAGGTTATAGGATTAAAAATCAACCACAATCACATTGGTCCATTCAAGATTTGATCACAATTTTGACAGCATAATTGATCCAGTTTTATCAGAGACATATTAAACCTTTTATATGTCTCTGGTTCCATAGATACACATGTAATTGTTTTAAACCCTTAGGCATTAACATTCACTCAAGTAACATGCTCCACCCCCACCCCCAAATTTTAATACTGGTAATTGACCAATCAATAAACATATATCAAATTAAAGTCTTGAAATGAAAAAAAAACATATTACAAGTTAATTTCTAATAATGCAATAAAACAGAAAATTCAAAATAAATGTTATTATTTAATCAACAGATTTTTAAATTTGAAATTCGATATTTGATAGAAAACAAGTCAATACATATTATTATATAGTGAATAGGTGATGAATTGTTTAAATTATGCTAAATAATGACATAATATAGTATTTTTAGCAATAGTACAAATACATAATGGTTGTTATTTTAACAATCGAATTTTTTTTTGAGTGACATAATCTTTTCCTTGGGATTCTAATGGATATGTGACGTGCTAATATTGAATTATTTATAATAAGTAATTAAAATATTAGCATATGGTCAACAATACCCCCACCCCCCTTTTCAAAAGATTTATTTATGATAGTGCTAATTAAGGGATAAATTTCTTGTAATTTTCGATTTGCAGACGTATATCGGTGGGTTTTACTGTCGCTAATTGAGTTTTATTGGCGACGCGTTAGTCAAAATTTTATGCCACGTATTGAACATTATATTGAAAACCACAAAGTTTTATTCCCATGAATATGAATGATTATATCGCATAAATTTATGTGCTAGTTTATACAATTCCAGCTCGAAATTTAAAGAAGCAAATCTATCTTAACCTATGACTGCCCCTTCATGAGAGTGTTTGTCAGTTTCTTTGCTCAAGGTTGTAAGTAAGTTTGCTTTGTTTGATGGTAGTTTCTTTGGGCACTTCAGTTTCCTCAACCATCATAGGAATTGACACATAAAATATAAGTGAAATAATCTTGACTTGGGCATAAAATCTTATCCCATTTTCTATTGAGTAGACAAATACTAAGCATGTATATATGAATGTTGTTTCATTTCCAATTAAACAAATTTACAAGGGTAAAATTTCGAAATGGTCTGCAAATTTAGAAAATTATACAATCGATTTCTTTCCATGTATGGAGACAGCAAATATGACGCTTAAACCTTGGACCAGAGTTGAGCTCCGGCCTGGACCTTTAGAACAGGTACCCGCTTAACTAACTAAGGTGCGGGGGCATTTATTCAAATTATTGTGCTTGACCCTGTGCTGTGGTAGACTAATAGGTAGGTTTCCAGGGTTTGATCTAGTTGAGGGGAAAAAAGCAGGGATGTGATTGGTCAGACTCAAAATATTTGATGCAAAAACCAATAGTGTACATTGCTGATATTGGAAAGTTTTCAAGTTGAGAGTCCTTTCTTGATCACTGCATTTTCCTGTTTCCTAGGTTATGTACAGGTGACCTGGCCCCGGTTTCACAATCATTTCTTAGCTAAGATATTCCTTTACTTAAATCTTGCAAATTTTCAAATCTTCATAATTTTCTTGATGTTCAAGATATTCAGGAATTTAAGGTGTTATTTTTAAGATCACCTCAAAATTAAAACATTTGCATTTAGTTTTGACAAAATTATTCACCAGTAGTTCCAAAAAGAGATTACCAAAATTTGGTAAATTTAAGTTAAGGAAAATCTTAGCTAAGGAATGATTGTGAAACTGTGGCCTGTATATACAGGTTCAAAAAATGAAAAGATTGGTATGGTATCAGAATAAGATTAAACTCATTTATAGGCAGGTGGTCCTTGTATAGGGGTGACTAGTTTGACTTGTATATAGAAAATTAAAAAAAAATTTACAGTTGCAGAGACATGTAAGAAAGGCAAGTAAATTTATAACACTTTACCAGGTGAGTATAGTTCCAATTCTGACAGTTTTTTTTATTTTGTTATAGTCAAAATAAAAATAATAAAAAATAAAAATCAATATGGGTATGTGTAGCTGTGTGGGTAGCTCAATGGTAGAGCAGTTACCTATAATGCGGGAGGTTCTTGGTTTGATCTCTGGTCCCGCCCTGCATTTTTTTCTCTTTCCTGTTACATTTGGGGGCTCATCCGACCATGTGAAGTGACCGAGCAATAGGTTGGTGTCTAAAGGCTCGGGGTGGAACCTGGTGGTTTTGATTTAAGGGAGTTGAATCGAAAAAGGAAGGAAAGAATGTAGCGGTCTGAGTAGCTCAGTGGTACAGCGTTCGCTATATTGCCAGAGGTCCCGGGTTCGATCCCTTGTCCAGCCCTGTATTTTTCTCGTTCTGTTACAAATGTGATACATTTTGATATGTACAGTTTAAATGATTGCAGGGTTAGCTCTGGCTCGATATAAGTTGGAGACAAACCATTAGCCAATTTTAAAATTTTGGAGCCGATTTCTATGTGACAGAGCAAAAATAAAAAATAAATAAATAAATAAAAAATGGAAAAAAATGTCACAATTTTAGAACTTTTCATCTGTTTTATTGTAGATCTATACATTGTACTTGTTTTACTTTTTCACACTTGTTTAAAGAAAAAAATCTGCTTTTTGTCTGCCTCATAAAGAAAGTTTCAGAGCTAAAGAAGTCTATATATTAGCAAACAGTCATTTTTTTGGAGCCAGGAATTATGAAACTTAGCAATGGGTTAAATTGGCAAATGACAGAGCTAACCCTGGTCTGCATTTAAATCTTGTAAAAATTAAGGGTGTGTGTGTTATGATTGTAAATTAGAATTCATGTTACACAGAGGTTTGAGTTCAGTGGTGTCATGGCCACCCTGGGTGTTAATATTTTTCAATAACTGAAGGAGATTGCTGAGGCCTTCACTCAAATTTCTGTGGAACATTGTTTTTATTAGCAATTGCATTATGATTGTATACATTGTAAAGTTCTAGGGACTTTTCTATTATTGAACCAATCAAAACAACATGACCACAGGGGATACTTAATTAGTTTACTGATTGACACATACTGACAAAAACGGATTCGCCCCATTTTGCCATTCTATCAGTGCTAGAAGCGACTGATGCTGCCACAATTCCATCCAGGTCTTCATCACTACACTTGGCAAATCTATTATTGTCTTGTATAGATGATATGGGGTCGTCTGCTCGGGTTCGAGACCGGGACCGGGAGGAATCTTCCTGCATCTCTTCTTGCATTATTACTTCTAAATTTGGAATGTTCCCTTCTTCCTCTAGTTTTTCAATAAGATCGACCGTTGCAATTAAATCATCGTCACTCTCATTGTCTGACGCCATTTCTAAATATTTACAATAAGACTATACCTGTCTTCGATTAAAAATACAGAACAATTGTATTTCAATTCCCAATGAAAGACAATGGGGGTCATGACCCTTAATGTGTATCAATTTTCCCGCAATATTACGTCATGTCCTACACAGGGGGTCGCGTGGTCATGTGAGATACGCCGATCTCGCATGGCTAAAAACTCTATATCACACGCGCAAATATGGAAAAAATAGCGCTAAGATTCAAAATATGTATTTAAAGAAAGGATTGTAAATATAAGAAATGACATTTCTGCTCATGGTATTTCAAGGGGTAATGAAAGATAGTGTGGCGCGTGCCAAATTCAAAATGAAGGGCTTCGCCCTTCATCGAATTTGGCACGCGCCACACTATCTTTCATTACCCCTTGAAATACCATGATCAGAATGTCATTTCTTACTTGAAAATTCCCGATTTCGAGATCAAGCTCAGATGTTGCGTCGGCCATTACGTAATCGATGTGTATTGGCTATAGCGTATGAATACATTGTATCAAGTGAAAAGGCTATGATTTCCGACAGTACGTGTACAAACGCGATATTGCGGCAGTAAATCGATAGTTTGTATGCCGCAAATTTGAAGCAATTAACCAATACTTGTAACAAATTAAATGCATTAGAATAAAAAGTTCATATATTTTAACCCATGATGTTAGTCTAAAAGAAGAAGATTCGGAAATAGTTATCTCTCTTTGCACATAAGGAATATGTTTCATTGAATTTGGAGCACTTTTGATTTCCCCGCCTTTTTTAGTTTCCATGGCAACAACCGCGATTTTGAAATGCATTGTCCTTTTTGGGATGGGGATCAACCTTCATGTAAAGTTTGGTTAAGATTGGACCAACGGTCTTTGACAAATTGGTGGGACAAGTTCATGGCAGGAAGAGGAGGAATAATAGTAATGATAATAATAATAATAATAAGAAGAAGAAGAAGAAGAAGATCGAAAAGAAGAGAAGAAACGGTGCAAAAACAATAAGTCGCCAAACTTCGTTTGGGCGCCTTAATAAAGAGTAAATCAATAAGTCACCCCAACTATGTTGGGGGTGACTTAAAACAGTTAGTAGATAGTGTTTGTGACTTTTTTAAGATTAGAAGATATTATATTTAGTTCTAATAGTAAATTTATCGGCATATTGGATATGGGTTCGAATATGATATATTAAAATTTAAATTTTAAGCCATACTTGAAGTTTCATATTTAGGGTTTTGGATGATTTCCGTATGAAATTGATTGACCGACCTTACTTGTTCCATTATTATGTAATATTTTCTGTATTTAACCTCCAAAAATTGTAGGATTACTTGCTTTGTTCTCTCTCTCTCTCTCTCTCTCTCTCTCTCTCACACACACACACACACACACACACACACACACACACACACACAAGGAATTTAGAAATCGAATTTTCTAAGCTGTTTTGCTTAATGGCTACATTTACCAGAATATATCTGCCTTCTTTAACACTGAGATAGATACAGATTATTTAATGATAGAACTAATATAAATGTCAACGTGATTGATTAGATTTTATGATTAAGTTAAGGTTTCTTGAGAACTTGATGATGTATCCATAATAACACCCAGATGGCGAATCTACTACTGACGATTTACATTATCAAATTACCAAGAAAACGGTTTTTACAGCACGTCAAAAGTAAACAACACTTAAATATTACAAGTATTCTACAACGCGACTCGACGCTGTTATAAAATAAAAACCCCATGGTGCTTTTGAATCAATATTAATTCATTTGACAAATCGAATACGCCGGACAAAGTTACATGGATGAATTATATCGTAGCTTTAACAAGTCTGTATTTAAGTCTCGTGTTCGATCGCCGAGAAATATGTTTACTGTAGTGTAAACACAGTCTTAACTATAATGATGACGAAGTTGTATTCAAATAACAATATGTGAAGTTGAATCAGGTTTTGTTGTGTTTGTATAACATCGTCGTTACTTTACCTATCGTATAAATCTGCCATATTTCTATATTTAAGGCCCATTGTATGCAAAGACATTATACTTAACTCAAATTAAAGCCGGACACTTTGCGGACTTGGATGATAAATAAAACATATCGATGGTAAGATGATTGGTTTATATTACCGTCTATGTTTTTAATCCATCCAAAAAAAAAAAATTCAGACTCCATAGCAATATCATATCATCAAAATATCAAACAATTTTTAGTGCCCAAATCTAGAAAAAAAAAATCAGCTCCCTCCCTCTTAGGTACAACAGGGAGATCAACAAACTTTGAAACCATCTTAAGATTAGATATGATTTGGCATTTTTATTTATTATTTAAGTTCTGATTCATCAAAGAAAAGGAATAATGTCTCGAAAATGGTCTTTGTCTACGCTACCATATTGCCACAAAATCTTGACTTAAACGTTTATAAGATTATTTCTATCACTAATAGTAATCGATTCCAATGAAAAAAATAACGATATCGACAAAATACAATACAGGCTGGTAGGAAAAAGGGCAGGGGGGCCTTGCCGGCCCCTCACTTTTTTTGCTAAAATTTCTTTCAGTTTCTTAGACATGCAATTTATTAAAAGCCAATGGATATCTCTGTAAAACACAGTATAAGTTAATATAAATATTAGTTTTATGTTGACGATACGGTTTCCGGAAAATGATTTTTTTTCCGTTTTTGTCTTGTTGTTTATTTATATGATCTTTTTTTCTATTTACCATACGCGTTAATCATGGAGGAACTTTAAAATAAAATTATAGACAATAATAGATCTGCTGTACAGATTATAAAAACTGAACAAGAAAATATCTTGAACATAAACGTTAATTTTTCTGCATTTTCTAATTTGTATGTAGATGACTTAGCAACGTCTTTTATACCAGGTGATGTAGAAACGCTACCTATTGATTCAGTTGCTATCAAGACAACAGGCAATGGTAACTGTTTGTATAATGCTGCGTCTTTGTGTGGCAATGAGTCGTTAAGGTTGTTAACTGCTTGTTAGCTTTTTCTTAATGCGGGTAATTACACGATCGAAAAGCAGAAAGTTAATAATGCCTTGAAACGATCTCCTCACCAGTGTCAGTCTACATATATAGAAATTCTCCTTTCTGAAGGCACTGTCTCTTTGTACCACATGAACAAAATCCTGGTTAAATGTATAGAAACAGAAGCTTTGAAAACTTGTGTTGATAAGTCTTGGAGTGATCTGCTATAAATGATGGCACTTACTGAGGTTTTAGAACAATATTGCACCATCATCATCGCTGTTAAGTATGTTTTGCGGCCTATTTTGAATGGCCAGATATCTTCAAGCGACTTAACTGAAAACCATACAAATACCCTTTTTATTATGTGGAGCAGGGATGGTTTACTTTCAAATGTTCTTGGAACAATGTTTCAGCCAAACTATTTTATTCCTATTATGCCTTACGAAAGTGCAAAACGAAAAGAGTTTCAAGAGACAGAATAGAATGGTATCAAATCTGAGGGAATAAAACTGAAACATTTGTCAGTTTTGTCATGTTTTCGCCAATACAAAAGCCAATATCTGAAGCTAAATCTTCCATTGATAATTCTAAATCTGAGGTGGGTCAAACTGTAACTAACCTATCGTACAACCACCCATTTTAAAAACACAAAACACGTCTGTTGAGGTAACTCAGGACATATCTGTGCTGATAGCCACCCTACTACCTGTTCAACCAAGATTACACATATACCTTCTTAAGTTCAGGGTGATAAAAGTACCGAATCAGATAAAGATACAACTAGCAACATGAGCACATCTACAAAAACGTTACCTCCGTCCATGGAATGGGAAACGCTTAACATTAGAGATGAGCCAAATCAACCTTGGAAAAAGGACTTTCCCACTAAAATGATTGGTAAAAGAAAAAGGTCCTTTGTTTACAATTGGTTTAGTACTTGTCCATGGCTTTATTATGAAGAGACCCTGACAAAGTTGTCTGCTTTTTATGTGCAAAATCTTATCAAGAACATAAATTGGCTAACTTCTGCAAACAAAGTGCATTTATTTCGAAAGGTTTTAGTAACTGGAAAAAAGCAACGAACTCATTCATGAAAGTTTACATATCACAGGGAAGCACTTAAACGTGTACCAGCTACAACTACAGATGTAGGGGATTTTTACCACAGCAACATATGGATGGGAAGAAAAGCAATCGACAATATTTGCTGAAAATAATGTCGAAAATAAGACCCGTCAGGGTCAATCATATAGAGGTGACGGTAAAGAGTTTGATTTAAACTTTATTCAGCTTTTAAAGTTGCGGTGATTAGACGGCCCAAAAGTCGAAAGCTGGCTGAAAAGGACAAGTACACTTCTGCAAAAAATCCAAAATGAATTTATTAAGATTATGGCACATACAGTTTTGCGCAACAAACTCTCTTCTATTAGAAAAACAAAGTTTTTATCAAGTATGGCAGATGAAACTGTTGATGTATCTAATACAGAACGACTTGTTATATGCTTAAGGTGGATTGACGAAAACTTTGAACCACAAGAAGAGGTCCTTGGCTGATACGAACTAGCAAACACTGAAGCAGTGACTATATTCACATAAAAAATGTTTTTGAGAGATTTAATCTGTCATTTGATCGGGTTAGAGGTCAATGTTACGATATGGCGGCTGCAATGGCTGGATCAATCTTAGGAGTCGCAACAAAAATAACTGCTAATCAAAAGAGGGTAGTGTATACTCACTGCTATAGACATGCATTAAATCTTGCCCGTTCAGATGCTATTAAAGGTTGTAGGATAATAAAGGATGCACTTTAGGATACACATGAAATAACGAAATTAATTATATTGTCACTACGCCGCAGAGATGCCGTTTTTAAGTCAATTAAAGGTAATCTGGATGACGCCAGGTATTCGAGTCCTGTGTCCAACGCGTTGGCCTGTCGGGACAGAGGCTCTGTACAGTGTAATCCAAAACTACCGTATTCTGCAAGATGTGTGGGAGGAAGCGTTCGATTATGTCAAAGGAACAAGAGATGAGATCCAGAATAGGAGGTATATCGCTTTACATGCAGACAATTGATTTTTTGTTTGGAACCATTCTTGGGGAGACCTTATTTAGGAATTGTGACAATTTCAGTAAAGCGCTACAAAAGGAAAGTTTGTCGGCCTCTGAAGGAAATAACTTTGCGGCGTTAACAGCGGAAAAGATAAAATCTGAAGGGAGTTTTAGTTTGTTTTGAGAGAAAGCTGAAAACAAAAGACAAGCGTTGAACGTCAATAAACCAAAACTTCCGAGAAAGAGAACACTTCCAAAACATATTGATGACGGCGCTGAGGCTTACCAACCATCTTCGATAAAAGAATTTTACAGGAAGAATTACTTTGAAGCATTGGATCTCTTAATTAATTGCATCAAAAACAGGACGGACTAACCTGGATACCAGTTGTGTGTGAATTCTTTTGCTGAAAGCAATGTCAGGTCAATGCTATGAAAATGAACTTAACTTTATGTGCAACTTCTACTAGTCTGATGTCAACAAAAGAAATCTTGAAACACAGATTGATACTTTGATAACTGACGTTCAAGTTCGTCCAGGGGAGGCATCTGTTCAGTTAGTGTCTGACTTTGTTCGAAAAAAAAAGTTATCTCTCTTCCGTGAAATAGAAACTATAATTCGTCTGATTTTGGTTATACAAGCTACCAATGCAGTTAGTAAGCGATATTTCATTTATCTTCGTAGGGTTAAGTCATATTTAAGATCAAGTATGTCACAGGAAAGAATTAATCATTTGATGATTCTACATATATATAAAGACGAAACAGACAAGTGAGATTTGATAAATATCGGAAACCAATTTGTGCAGACAAATTCGTACAGGCAATTTTTGTTTGGAAACTTTACTGACTGATAATGATACAAAGTGAAACATTCAAATGCTCTAGATAATGTAAACAATAAATAAAGAATATACACATTTTGTTGTCTTTAGAAGAAATAATGTTAATTTGCTTGATTCTTAAATGCACTTAAATAAGACCTTTCATCAGGACATTGCAAAGACTGACAAGATGAACACCTCTTAATTATCAAACAGACTGATGTACCTTTCAATTGTTCCATGCGTCTAGCGTTTGTGTACTAGTTTTTTAAAGCTTTTTTCAATCTTGCAAGCAGTTTCTAAATAGGAGCTTTCAAGACAAGCATTTCATGCTTCGTGTAATGGTAATGATTTTGCGCACCTTAAATCAGCTCATCATTCTTAAAGCTGGTATTTTTTTAATTTAACCCACCACTGGACGTTTGTTCAATGTGCCATGTGTTAAAATTTTGAATATTTCTTTCTAAATAATTCAAAAGTTTAACACATGACAAGTGTAGATCTAAAGCCGTTAACATTGTCTCCATTTGTTTAATATCCGTTAGAATTATTTCTACCCATTGGTATTAATTTAGTGTCACATTTTAGGTTTCCTGTTATCTCCAACAATATCTGTTTTGGTTCGAAACGCTCAGTTGGCAGAGCGTTCGCTCTGTAAGTGGGAGGTCGTGGGTTCGAACCCCGGCCGGGTAAAACCTAAGATTTGAAAATAGGTAGTGACTGTTCATTCGCTAAACGCTCAGGAATAAGAAGTGAACTTCACGGGTCTTTCGAATGAGACCTTAAAAATCATGATTTTACCAATGTGTGTTCAACTCATGTGAAACACAATGAAAGGAGTTTTTCTGTGTCAACACAAGTCATTACTGGTTGGAGAACATTGTATTTGAATAGGCAAGGTCCCGTGTCACGGTAGGCGCGGCACGATAAAGAACCCTTACTGCACATGCCATACGCGCACTGCACAGGTATAAATTTTTGTACCTTTACCTAGAATAGCTGATGTCTCGATATAAGTGAAATATTCTTGACTTGTACCTAAAAACCTATACAACTCAACATTAAGGATTCAAACTGAAAGGTACTGACTAGATGAACATCTTCAGTCAAATGACAGATGATAACCATTAATTCAATTTGCTTAAAGTAGTATATCCGTTCAGAATTCCATTTTATAGATTCTTACTTTCTTTGTGCTATATAAAGCTGTTCATGAGTTCCCTACTTTCTTTTTTTTCATAATTTTTGTGTATTTTCATTGTTGCCCCTCCACTTTTAAATTTGCTGCTACGGGCCTGCAATATGGTTACCGTTGTCATAAAAACATAAAAAATAACTTTATTGAAACTTACTGAAACTTTATAGGATTATTACTTACCTTCAGTAGCTTATAACTCCACAGTATGTAAACTCCGGTGTACGTCTTCCGGAAGCTGGGATCGTCGAAGCGACCATGTGATGTTGATAGTCTCAATGACTGAAGTTTAGCGGTATGTAGACGCTCAAAATTAAATTGTCAAGTAAAATTGAATGTTACCTTAATTTAAAACCGATCTTACCGTTTTATATTTACAATCGCAATACTTTTCCTTATATGAAACAGGTCTTCCTGACTATCTCCATAACTTCATGGAGAGAGTCGCGCACGCTACCCAATTCTGACTGGCGTATGAATACATAACTCCCAATACACATTACCCGGACTACACTATCGATCCGCAGTTGGGTTTTTCGTTGTCTTCCATTCAGCCATCAATGCTTATAAATTCAACATTTAATAATTGTTCGTTTAATTTTAATATGAAAATGTGACTCTTACCATTGATTATCTTTTAAGTAAAATAAAATATTTACGATAAGCTGAGGGATTATGTTTATTTTTCCGTCACCTGGAGACGGATACGGGCGGAGCTTCACGTCAATCACGTCCAGTTACGTATACGTCAGAGTGGGCGGAGTTACGGTTCTGTCAGATCCAATTGCCGTTCTATCAAATGATGTGCATCCAGCCACGGAGAGTTAGTAAACAAGTAAATTTAAGTGCCATCCAGAAAAACACTCGTGTTTTTCGTATATTTTTGAAAGATTGTAAATATAAGAAATGTAATTTTAAATTTACTTTTTTTCTACCATGAGATCATGGAGAGAACGAGAATGGCGCAAATTTAACATGAAGTGCTTCGCACTTCATTAAATTTGCGCCATTCTCGTTCTCTCCATGACCTCATGGTAGAGAAAAAGTAAAATTCCATTTCTTAAATAAGGTAATTGGAACAAAGAAGAGTTTGAATACAAATCGCATATGCAAGATCACAGTGTATGAACGGAACTGTACGCAAAAAAGTAGCTACTGTTCGTCGAAGCGAGAAGAAGGTGTATCGGGAGACACGAGGTTGTTGATTATCTATCTTTCTAGCTCAATTTTAATGGATTTAGTTTATCCCTTTTATTTAATCCATCTTTACTATATAAAGCTTTAGTGGTAGCCATATGCTCTCAGAAAAGTGGCAACTTATATAATAAATATGATGATGAACATCGTCAAACGTCGAGCCGTGGGCTTCTCACTTCTAGTTAAATGATGTAAAATACGTATTATTTCACATTGTTTGTTCCATTATCAGTACCTATATGTAGAAAAATATTCTTTGATTCCCTAACTTATGTACTGAATGTTACAAAACTCGTATTTACACTGAAAAAGCAAGTTTTCCTTCCGTGGTCGAAAGTTAGAACTGTACCGGTAGTTTTCAACATCTGTATTGTTTCTGTACCGGTAGCTACTTTTCTCTTCCACGCCATCCATGCGAGTTAGATGGAATTTTCAGTTTGATACTAGAAATTTTTGTTATTCAATTATAAATTATAAATCATGCTTTTCTATTGAAGCAAAATGTGCTATGGACAACATTAAAGACCAATAGTCCCTTAATTATAGTACATTTTGCAATTGCATTAAAATATATCGTATACTGTAGCATGTTGTTGGCTCAAATTACTCAAATTTCCATATTGCAAGAACTGAGGGAGTGATAGCTATAATATAGGAATATTATCAAACGTAAGCTACTATTCGCGACGAGAACAAGATTATTACCCTCTGAGAATTAATCTATGTGCGTGAGATTTGCTAGTGTGTTTACTATCAGTCATTAGCAAGGAATTTAGCTGTATGGTCATTGCAAGGATTAAGACAGGAGTGGACATGAGACTCAGGAAGGAACAGACCAGAGAGAGTAACAACAGAGCATCCTGACAAAAATACTGGAACAAGCAAATGGATTCAGAACTCCAATATACACATACTTTGTGGACTTTGAAAAGGCATTCGACTCGGTGCACAGGAAGAGCCTTTGGACGATAACGAAGAGCTATGGGATTCCAACCAAAATCACTAATGCTATAAGAGGGATGTATGAGTGATTCGAATGTTCTGTCATTGAAGAAAATGAAACATCAGAGTGGTTCGCTATTAAAAGTGGTGTAAAACAGGAATGGGTAATGTCACGGTTTCTTTCTACTAATTATAGATTGGATGATAAAGAAAACAACAAATGGAGTGGGAAGAGAAATAAGAAGTGACTTTACAACATTATTGTTAGGTATTGGGTTTGCGGAAGATATAGCACTTTATCCTCTAAATTCTAAGACCTGAATGATAAAACTAGGAAAACGACTGAAGAGGCATCAAGAATAGGACTTAAATTAAATTCAAAGAAATAGACTTGGAAGGATTTGGAACACCAAAAAATATTGGAAAAAATACAAAGATGCACCTATTAGTCCAAGAGATCATGGCTAAAATCCGGGTGAACGAGGCCAAAAGGTTTGAGGGTTGATTCTTGTAGGAAAATGTCCCTAGTTACTGAAAACCAATTTCTTACGCGTCAAATAGTTTCCAATTTTTTAATCAGAAACAGTTTTTGAAGAAAAGCCTCTGCAAATGTTAAATTTTGGTAAAAAATAAAAATTCCAGATTTTGAAGCATTTTGTGGCAAAAACAACACAAAAATGTTTATTCTATCTTTCATTGTGGACACATGATCGATTAAAATGCAAAACATCCTGACAGTTTTCCGATTTTGTGTCAAAATTTTAAAATAAGAGATAAAATCGATGCTGTAAACTGCGTTTTTATCATATCTACCGTCTTTCGATTCTTGTAAATCTGTTGTTTATGTATTAAATGTGACAAACTATTGTAACGTTCCCGATCCGGGTTTTGTATATTCCGGATCGTTTTTCTATTTTTATTTTACAATTTTGAATTGACTTCCGAATTCTTAGTTTTGTAGACCACGAGGCACGTTGGTTGCGGGAAAATCTGTCGATCTATGTTTGACACCTTTAAAGGTTCACAACAATGTAAGTTTGGGTTTTAAACTTTTATTATAGTAATCCCAAGCATGATTATATGTCTTATATACACCAGCCCTGTATTTTTATACTTTTAGTTTATATTTCACCATGCACCCATGATAGATATATAAGTGAAATAATTATCTTGGTTAAGATAGCTCTGATCTCTAATTGCTGTCAATATATGTTACCGGTATATAATTGCGATCCAGGTGATTTATTCACAGTATGTCGGAATGGCATTACTTTATGTTGCATCAGCAATTTTTAGTATTTTGATTCAAGTGTGTCCAATACTCAGTAATTGAGTGGTTGGTTTTTTGTGGTTAAAACTGTTAACATGTTGTGAGTGTTTGTGAGTATGTAAGAATGTTGTGAGTTTTGTGAGCATTGTGTGAGTAATATTGTTTTTTCTCACTTTTGGCGATTTTGTCTTGTTTTTTATATTATAGTCATTTACCCTTTAATGTTTGTCGCAATAAATGATGAAACAGCTTCGACAGTTGGTATTTTTAACTTCAAACAAGGGTAGCAGTCAGGCTGCATAGTAAATGAATTGTTATGGTGATCTTAGAGGGACGTCTGGGACATGTCAAGCATCGGTCTGGGACTCTTCAAGCACACGGTCTGGGACTCTTCAAGCACACGTCTGGGACATATCTATTGGTGAACACGTCAAGAACACAGAACACAAGTGTGAACATGGATACATTAACATTACACAGAAGTTTCGGTATCTAAATGATTTGTGTTTACATAAGACATATGAACTTCCAAATATGAACAATGTTAAAGAGTAGTATATTCCATCATAGAAACCAGAGTTATAGAACTGAGTATATATTGTGTTCATATTTTATTAAGTCTTCTTTATTTTACATATTCTGTTATTCATGTTATTAATGATTTATATCAATATTGTTGTTAAAATTGAAATGTAAATGGCTAGTCAAACCAAGGTTGAAAGTGGTGATGTTAGTGAGGTTCATGATGTAAGACGTGAGAGACAATTAACAGAAAAGGGTCATGCATTGTATGAAACAAATTTTAAGAGGTATTCTAAACATGTTGATTTTGTATGGGCTAATATAGAGGAAATTCCAGATGAAATTGTACGCTGTGATGGTAATAGGGAATTGTATGGTCAGGTAGATGTTCTTGATGACGATTTCACAAAAGCTTCAGATAATCTAAAAGTCTTCTTAGATAACACAAACACCCCAGAAAGTAGAGCCCAATTAGATCTTACCATATCAGAATATGCTAGGGGTAGGGAAATCATAGAAAAACTCAGGTTTCAAATTAAGGAAGCAAGACTTAATGCGGTGGATAAAAAGACTGACACTCTTTCTAACAAATCTTATTACACTAGGTCTGTGGCCAGCTCTAACGCCAGTTCAATTTTGACTAGAAAGCGCATGAAAGCAGAAGCGCAGTTAGCGAGGTTGAAATTTGTAACACAGGAAGTTGAACTTCAAAAGAAAAAAGCTGAATTAGATGCAAATTTACAACTTTTACAACAAAAACGTGAAGTAGCCATCGCAGAAGCAGAGGTCAAAGCACTTGAGAAAGATGGTAGTAGGTGTCAATCCCCAGTTTCCTTGGTTGATGAAACTTATAGACAACAGCGGACTCAGGAATATATTGAACAGCAACGCTCTATTAATGCATCTGTTTCTAACAAAGATGAGACTGATAATGTGGTAAATAATGTTCAGACAGACCACCCACCCTACTATTGTACTGGTGTTCAACAAGGTGAACCATTACAACCCTCATCATTTCCTGATTTTGAGACTCAACAACCTCAAACACTTCCGCACTTTACTATGCCTGTAACTTGTGTTCAGCAAGGAGATCCACCTACTTAACCTTACTTACCTTCATACAAAGTAGATACTCAACAGAGTGACACTCTTTCTACCTTAACTCAGTTTTTATTGAAAAAAGATCTATTGCTTTCTAGATTCACACACTTTAATGATAAAGCTGAAACATTTGCCTCTTGGAAAGCAAGTTTTATTAATATAACTAGAGAACTAGCTGTAAGCCCATTTGAAGAGATGGATACTCATTAAGTGGCTCGGTCCACAGTCCTCGAAATTTGCACTCAGTATACGCACGTCAAACATGTCAAATCCCGAAAGAGGTGTCCAAAAAATCTGGGAACGTCTTGATGAAAGGTATGGCTGTCCAGAATTAGTTGAATCTGCTCTGAAAAGCAAACTTCGTGACTTTCCTAAACTGACATTAAAAGATAATAAGAAGTTGTATGAGTTAGCTGACATTTTAGGTGAAATTGAATCTATTAAGGACAATCCTAGATATTCTACACTACTGTCTTACTTGGATTCCTCCTCTGGAATTATCCCTATTGTAAATAAGCTGCCTTATAGCATTCAAGAAAAGTGGACGACTCGTGCATCTGAATACAAGAAACGTCACTATGTTTCTTATCCACCCTTTACCTATTTTGTAGATTTTATTAGGGACATTAGTAGGATTAAAAATGATCCTGGTTTCCAGTATGATTCTTCTACTGTAAATGACCCTGCAGGGAAACGTTTTAGACAAAGAGATCAACCTGTTATAGCAACGAAAAAGACAGATTTATCTGCAAAGTCATCAATTAGCAATCCCAGTGTTCAGAAGTGTCCTATCCACACTTCAGCAAATCATCATTTGAAAGATGTAAGGCATTTAGAGAAAAGCCTATCTCGGAGCGTAAACGTATGTTAAAGAATCTTAGTATGTGTTATAGGTGTTGTGATAATGACCATATGGCAAGAGACTGTAAAGCAAGTTTGAAATGTTCTTTATGTAGTCGTCAAAATCATGTGACAGCCCTTCATATTGACACAGCTCAATCACCGACAAATACGCCTCAATCCCTGCAACAGGCTCCTTCAGATCATGGCAGGGAGCAAGCTTCTATTCCAAGTGTTAACAACAAGTGCACACAAATTTGTAAGGGAGGATACTCTGGCAAATCTTGCGCAAAGACTATGTTGGTTAATGTCTATCCAGAAAAATCAGTGAGGTTATATGCCATTATTGATGAACAGTCGAACAAGTCTCTAGCTAGGAGCAAATTTTTTTATTTAATGGACATTAACACAGAACCTGAAGTCTATACCATATCATCTTGTTTAGGTGAAATTTCTACTTATGGAAGGCGTGGAAGGGGTTTTGTTATTGAATCATTCGATAACAACTATTCAGCTAAATTACCGGTACTTATCGAATGTGATGAAATTCCTAATGTTCGGCAAGAGATTCCCACGCCTGAAGTCGCTGCGAATTATCAATATCTGAAGGATGTTGTTCCGTTTATCCCACCGCTAGATGAGAATGCCTCAATACTTCTTCTCATTGGAAGAGATCTTACCGAAGTTCACCACGTTCTAGATCAGCGAATAGGACCTGATTCTCTGTATGCACAAAAGCTTCATCTGGGATGGGCTTTAATAGGAGAAGCGTGTTTGAACAAAACTCATGTGCCTGATACTGTTAGCGTTAACAAGACCTGTTTGCTGGGCAATGGAAGGTCAACCGTATTGGAGCCTTGTGTGAACGACTTTTACGTCAAGGATTCTACTCTCTCAGATAACTTATCTGATGGCTCAGATTTGTTTCAGAGAACACCACAAGACAACAAACCAGGTTTGTCGGTCAATGACAGAAAGTTTTTGGATCTCATGGACAGTGAATGTACCAAAGGAGATGATGGTCACTGGGTGGCACCATTACCGTTTTTCAGTCCTCGACAAAGGCTACCTAACAATCGGGCCTCGGCTATGAAACGTACTCGTCTTTTGTGTAAGAATCTCGACAAGGATCAAGTAAAAGCAAAACACTTCTTTCAGTACATGGATGGTATATTCAAGAATGGACATGCAGAAATAGCTCCAGCATTAGAAGAAGACGAGGAATGTTGGTATCTACCAATATTTGGAGTGTACCATTCAAAGAAACCTACAAAAATTAGAGTTGTTTTCGATTCATCGGCAAAGTATGAGGGAGTATCGTTGAACGATGTCTTGATAACAGGTCCGGACTTAGTTAACAACCTTGTAGGAGTTCTAATGATATTTAGAAAAGAAAAGATTGCTATAACTGGTGACATCGAGCAAATGTATTTTGGTTTCAAGGTTGCTCCTAAACACAGGAATTTTCTTCGATTTATTTGGTACAAGGATAATGATCGGGATCAAGAATTAGTTGAGTACAGGATGTGTTCACACGCCTTTGGAAATGTTTCATCCCCTGCTGTAGCGACATACGGAATGCGAAAATCAGTTGACTATCCAGAGATCAAGGATGATGTTAAGTATTTAGTGAACAGGAACTTTATGTGGATGACGCACTTACATCTGTGCCTAACATAGACAGTGCTATTGATTTGATGAAACGTACTCAGTCTGCATTACGTGATGGTGGAAATTTGAATTTACACAAGATTGCCTCCAACAATCAAGAGGTCATACAGGCTTTTCCTGTTAGTGATAGATCATCTGATCTCAAGCAACTTGAGCTGAGTTTAGAGGATGTCCCCATACAACGTAGTTTGGGAATTCTGTGGGATTTACAGCGGGATGTATTCACATTTCAAATCAGTGGAGAAGACAAACCCTTTACTAAACGCTGTGTTCTGTCCACATTAAACAGTATATATGACCCTCTAGGCTTTGCTGCTCCAGTTCTTCTACAAGGACGATTGTTGTTCAGAGAGTTAGTAGAACTGTCAACTGGATGGGACGATCCACTACCAGCTACTCATGAGAAGCAGTGGGTCACATGGCAAGATTCTCTTCATGAATTGTGTCAATTTGATATTCCGAGAACTGTTGTAAACATGTCTTTAGACAGCAGTGACAGACGTGAACTCCACATTTTCTGCGATGCATCTGAAAAAGCAGTAGCAGCAGTAGCTTTCTTGAGAGTATTCAAAGAAGATAAATGTGACATAGGTTTTGTGTTTGGCAAATCTAAATTGAGTCCTAAACATGGTCATACCATCCCCAGATTGGAACTTTGTTCTGCTGTACTGGCTTCAGACATTGCTGTTGTAGTGAAAGACCAACTTGATTGTCTTATTCATGATACTTATTTCTATACGGATAGCAAAGTGGTGCTTGGGTATATCTTCAATCAGTGTAGAAGATTCTACACTTACGTTAGTAATCGTGTGGACAAAATCCTCCAGGTATCTCGTCCGGAACAGTGGCGACATATATCCACCAAAGACAACCCTGCAGACATAGGCACTCGAGGTGTTCTAGCTGAAAATCTCAAAGGGAGTATCTGGTTCAATCCTTCGTCAAGTATTTTTTGTTCAGAACGTTCCGAAATGTTTTCACTTGTTGATCCTGATGAAGATGTTGAAATCAGACCCAATGTTATTTCGTTGAAATCTGAACTTATTGAAGATACTAGATTAGGATGTGTTCGATTTGAGAAATTCTCTACATGGAAAAGTTTGATTTCTGGTATTTCACTCCTCAGACATATGGCAAAAGAAAAAACTTTTCATGTTTCCGATCATTGTTATTCCGTAGATTCTTTACATCAAGCTGAAGGATTAGTCATTAAAGAAACACAATATAAAGCCTTTTCGAAAGAACTTGACTATCTAGCAAAGCATCAGAATATCCCTGGGAATAGTACAATATCTCAACTGAATCCTTATATTGATGAAGAAGGTCTATTGAGAGTGGGAGGTCGCCTACAAAGATCAAGTTTACCTACACTGGAGAAACACCCTATCATAATTCCAAAGTCTTCTCATATCGCAGTACTTTTGATAAAACATTATCATCAAAAGATACACCATCAAGGTAGACATTTAACAGAGGGCTGTGTTCGTGCTGCGGGCTTTTGGATCATAGGAGGCAAACGGCTCATATCGTCAGTTCTACATAATTGTGTAACATGCCGAAAACTGCGGGGAAAATGTGAGACCCAAATCATGGCTAGTCTTCCTGTTGATCGTCTTAAGCCTACACCTCCATTCACTTACATAGGCATTGATGCATTTGGACATTGGGAGGTCGTAACCCGCAAAACTAGAGGAGGCTCTGCTAATAGTAAACGTTGGGCTATTATTTTTACTTGTCTTACTTCTCGTGCGATCCATATAGAGGTGATAGAAGAGATGTCAACATCATCTTTTATCAATGCACTCAGGAGGTTTGTTGCCATAAGAGGCAAAGTCAAAGAGATTAGATCAGACAGGGGAAGTAATTTTGTGGGATCTACCGAGAGTTTGAATGTAAACGTCATCAACGTTGAAGATAAATCCATCAAAAACTTTTTACTCAACGAAGGAATAGTCTGGATCTTCAACCCTCCACATAGTTCGCACTTCGGGGGAGTGTGGGAACGCCTTATTGGGGTTGTGCGACGTATCCTTGATGCAATTATCTTAGAAACTAGTCATAAACAGATGACACATGAAGTTCTAGTGACTTTCATGGCAGAAATAAGCGCAATTGTTAATGCCAGGCCTATAGCGCCCGTATCATCAGATCCAGAAAATCCTATGATTTTAAGTCCGTCAACTCTTTTAACTCAAAAACAATTTACCGACGTTGCACCTTTTGAAAACTTGGATGTCAAACAAATGTACAAATCTCAATGGAAACATGTTCAAGTGCTGGCTGACCGATTCTGGAAAAGATGGAGATTTGAATATTTACAACTGCTACAATCACGTCACAAGTGGAAAGCTGACAATCCCAATATAAAAGAGGGAGACGTAATCCTTATGAAGGACAAGGAAGCACATCGAAATAACTGGCCGATTGGAATTGTACAAAATGCGATACACAGTGAGGATGGTAAAGTCCGAAAAGTTGAGTTAAAAGTGATCATAAACAGACAGCCTACAACATATATCAGACCGATAGCTGAAATTGTTTATTTATTTTCTCTACCTGAAAATAATGAGGACAAGTGACTGTTGTCAGGCGGGGAGTGTAACGTTCCCGATCCGGGTTTTGTATATTCCGGATCGTTTTTCTATTTTTATTTTACAATTTTGAATTGACTTCCGAATTCTTAGTTTTGTAGACCACGAGGCACGTTGGTTGCGGGAAAATCTGTCGATCTATGTTTGACACCTTTAAAGGTTCACAACAATGTAAGTTTGGGTTTTAAACTTTTATTATAGTAATCCCAAGCATGATTATAATGTCTTATATACACCAGCCCAGTATTTTTATACTTTTAGTTTATATTTCACCATGCACCCATGATAGATATATATTAAGTGAAATAATTATCTTGGTTAAGATAGCTCTGATCTCTAATTACTGTCAATATATGTTACCGGTATATAATTGCGATCCAGGTGATTTATTCACAGTATGTCGGAATGGCATTACTTTATGTTGCATCAGCAATTTTTAGTATTTTGATTCAAGTGTGTCCAATACTCAGTAATTGAGTGGTTGGTTTTTTGTGGTTAAAACTGTTAATATGTTGTGAGTGTTTGTGAGTATGTAAGAATGGTGTGAGTTTTGTGAGCATTGTGTGAGTAATATTGTTTTTTCTCACTTTTGGTGATTTTGTCTTGTTTTTTATATTGTAGTCATTTACCCTTTAATGTTTGTCGCAATAAATGATGAAACAGCTTCGACAGTTGGTATTTTTAACTTCAAACAAGGGTAGCAGTCAGGCTGCATAACTATATATTTTTATAAAGCCTTGGTAGTCCTGTAGATAAAAATGTTACAAAACTTACCAAATATGGAACCTTAATACCGTAGCAAATTATTATGTTTCCCCTACCCCAAAAATACGAAAATGTCAAAAATTCATTATTTTGGCCCATGCTTGCCGATTAGTGTTTAAAACAAAACATTATTGTTTGTTACATCTCCCGTCCGTTCCAAACATATTTATAAAACAATAATATGTAGAGTGTTTGGTGATTTTATAAAAAAATTGCACTTTTCATATAACAATAGTTTGAAAATGAGTTTTCATTAAATCTTTTTACTCTACTTCTTGTAATTTTGTTATATAGGCATTGAATCTCGAGATTTATATGTTTCTGTATTGCCGTGGCACATTTGAGTTTGACAACATAAAAAACCATCGGAAATACCGAAATACCCAAAATTAAAAAACGTGTGAAAATCCATTTTTATGCAATATATGCCGATTTGTGTTTCTAATGAAGATTTCGAGCAAAAGTACCCGCAACCATGATAAAACAAGCTTCGAAGGTTTTAAATATTTGTGAAATGCTTTAGCTTAAGGACAGATAGGACTAACTACTATAATAAAATTGCTTATTTTATTCATTTATATGTAAAATGCTATAAGAAAAAAGGAGCTTCGCCTCTTGTTTTTTTGTTATTTAGGCATTGAATCTCGACTGTTATCTATTGACGTAATTTCTTGACATATAAGAGTCAATAACACCAAAAACTGTCGCAAATAGCAAATCTTGTAGGTGAGGCAAATAAATTTATTTCCCCTACCCCAAAATTATGAAACAACGTTTTTAGGCCATGTATGCTGGTGAAGGTTTTAAGCAAGTGTCCATGCAACAATTATGTTTTAATGATTCAAAGTCATAGCAAAATGATTTTTTTTTAAATTTAAGAAAAAAATTAGGAAATATACATATTTAAACTTGAAAATCAAAAACAAACATACCCTTGTCAAGATCACAATCCCCACAAAAGTTAAATCTTCGAAACTAGCAAATTTGGCGCTCAAAATTGGGCTCCTTAAGCACCTCCCGTTTAGCAATTACACCCACCACGTGTGAAAAATTAAGAATACACGTATTTTTTTCGAACAACCTGACACTTTAAAATAACAATTGCAAATAAGGTCATCTCTAGTGAAACATAATGTTAAAATATAGTAAAACTTAGTGTAAGGCATTTCTGGTTATGGTTTGATATAAAGCTATTGGATTTTATAAGACATATCTTTATTCGATAAAGTTCAATCAGATACACTCGCTTTCTAAATCATGTTCATTATTACTAAAACCCGTCTATCAAAGATTGTAGCCACATTTGACAAAACTTTGCAATATATCCTTGTGGAATCATTTCATTTGGAAGTGACCTAATGTACAATGTCAGTTTCGATTAAATCTTATTTTAAAAAGTCTGCACACTCCGTAAATTTTCATTTTCACTTCAAACTGACAAAATTTCTATGTCTAATAACTCCATCTTTGTATCTTTAAAGGAATTATTGATAGCTATCACATCACAAATTGCCTGGCCATATTATAATGATAAAAGAAAGTGGTATTGGACACCTTTCAACCTTAAGCCTGTTACCAGGTACCCAGCGCCACGTTCTTTTAAGAATACAAGATTCTGAGCAGAGACTGAAATTGTACATTAGGTCAATTCTTAATAAAATGATGGCACCAAAAAAATTGCAAAGCTATGTAAAATGTGGCCGCAATCTTTGATATACGGGGTTTTTAGTAATTTTAGTAAACTTCTTTTGCCATATAATCACGAATAATAGGTAAACACTACTACATAATATAGACGAGGTCATAGAAAACCAGAAAAAAGGAGAATCACGGATATAAGAAATGCTTTTAGATTGAGATGTTTTAACAAACAATATAAACCCCGTAGATACTTATGTTTTAGGTAAAATAAGCAAGATATGGACAGCAAAGGTAGGATTGATAAAGTGAATTGCTAACATTATCGGAGTTGCAAAGATCGGTGGAACAATTGGTATGATGATATGAGTAAAGTATTCAACTGACAAATGGAAAGAGATCAATTTTATATAAAAAAAATTGAATTGAGGCAATAGAGAACTGATTAAATGCGCTGTGTAAATCACCAAACATAAACACAAACATAATTATTATATCACAATGACAAAAACGAAGTTTAAAAAATTAAACACGTAAACATTGGCAAGGGAAAAATTCGGGTGCTCGGGAAGGGTAATCGCCTCCTGCCACCACATGTGAAATCAAAATTGAGTGAAAGTAGTAACAAGAAAAGTCATTTCAATTCAGAACGTTTGGAAGGAAATTGAACAATACAAAACCAGATCTCAAACGAATTTATTGTTAGAGATTGTTGGATTTTTGTTTCAATTACTTTTATAACAGAAACCAAAGAAGAGCTGATCATAGTAACCACTCTCTGCCATCTCATCATGTCCTGTTCAACAAACAGACCTGTGTCACCTTAATGTGCCTTTAATCAGTTTAAGAGGAAGGATGTAGATTTATATGCATGTCCAAGTAAATGGTTTGTGATTTTGAAGATGATTTTAAGGATAAGACTGACTGACACTGCCTTGCAAATGGCAAAGTGTTGATTATGTTAAATGTTTAGAGTGCGTAACACTTACACAACTATTTTTGCGCATTGTCTTATTTGCAAATATTTTGGATTTCTAGTCTTTTGCCAGGGGGTCCAGTCGTTGTTTTAATGGTTACAATGTGTTTTACTCAAATGTGGTTCAACATAAAATTCAGTGTCTTTCACTCTCACTTTTCATACATGACCTTATGTTTCTTAACTAAAATGCGGCATTCATATTGTAACTTTTCAAGTATAGTAATTTACCGAAATGCTACTGTTCTTGTCATTCTATGAATACAGAGTAGAATTTAAACGCATGGTTTAAGCATTGCTTTTTTACCAATCTGAAAACTTATCCGTTTATTTACATTTGTACTATTATTTGCATACATGCCTCAGATATACCCTTTTGTGAATTCATATGAACATTTTTTTATATTTCTTCTTTTAATGCAAAAAGGTAAGCCATGACTTCTTAGCCTAGAGAGGGTTTCTATGTTTTCACATTTTAGAGAAGGGGAAATCAATTGATTCATGATAGCTACCAAAATTGACATTTCCGACATATATATTCATGTTTTTAGTGATTTTAGTGTAAGCGCATTGAATCAATATCTGATATTTGAAAGTCAATGCCTATATAACAAAAATACAAACAGCGAAGATTCTTTTTTGCCATATCACATTGAATTGAAAAGGTAATAAATAGGCATTTTTCTATGAATAATTAGACCAATCTGCCATTGAAATGATGCATTTTGCACTTTATTTTGTATCCTTCAAGCTTCTTTTTCTATTGTTACAGGCACATTTACTTGAAACTTCCATTAGAAATACTAATTGTTACATATCATATTGGCTAAAACAGGGTTTTCACATGTTTTTGCAATTTGGGGGTAGGGGAAATAAATTTATTCGCCTCATCTACAAGATTTGCTATTTGCGACAGTTTTTGGTGTTATTGGACTCTTATATGTCAAGAAATTACGTCAATAGATAACAGTAGAGATTCAATGCCTAAATAACAAAAATACAAGAGGCGAAGCTCCTTTTTTCTTATAGCATTTTACATATAAATGAATAAAATAAGCAATTTTATTATAGTAGTTAGTCCTATCTGTCCTTAAGCTAAAGCATTTCACAAAAATTGAAAATCCTCGAACCTTGTTTTATCAATGTTCTGGGTACTTTTGCTCGAAATCTTCATTAGAAACACAAATCGGCATATATTGCATAAAAATGGATTTTCACATGTTTTTCAATTTTAAGGTAGGGGAAATAAATTTATCCGTTCCATATATAAACTTCGGTATTTCTGATAGCTTTTTATGTTATCAGACTCAAATGTGCAACGGCAATACAGAAACATATAAATCTCGAGATTCAATGCCTATATAACAAAATTACAAGAAGTAGAGTAAAAAAGATTTAATGAAAACTCATTTTTCCAAACTATTGTTATATGAAAAGTGCAAATTTTCATATAAAATCACCAAACACTCTACATATTATTGTTTTATAAATATGTTTGGAACAGACGGGAGATGTGACAAACAATAATGTTTTGTTTTAAACACTAATCGGCAAGCATGGGCCAAAATAATGAATTTTTGACATTTTCGTATTTTCGGGGTAGGGGAAACATAATAATTTGCTACGGTATTAAGGTTCCATATTTCCGAAGTTTTGTAACATTTTTATCTACAGGACTACTAAGGCTTTATAAAATATATAGTTTGTCATATTTAATACATAAACAACAGATTTACAAGAATCGGTAGATATGATAAAAACGCAGTTTACAGCATCGATTTTATCGCTTATTTTAAAATTTTGACACAAAATCGGAAAACTGTCAGGATGTTTTGCATTTTAATTTATCATGTGTCCACAATGAAAGATAGAATGAACATTTTTGTGGTTTTTTTGCCACAAAATGCTTCAAAATCTGGAATTTTTATTTTTTACCAAAATTTAACATTTGCAAAGGCTTTTCTTAAAAAATTGTTTCTGATTAAAAAATCGGAAACGATTTGACGCATAAGAAATTGGTTTTCAGTAACTAGGGACATTTTCCTACAAGAATCAACCCTCAAACCTTTTGGCCTCGTTCACCCGGATTTTAGCCATGATCTCTTGGACTATATTTAAGACCTTAGTAGGACCAGTATTGTTTTATGAAAGTAAAACGTGGAAAAGAACAAAGAAAGATGAACATCTATTACAAACGGCTTCCAAACATATTGCCTCAGAAGGATACTAAGAATGAGATGGCAACAGAAAATACCTAATGAAAAAAATATGAGATCAGGAGAAGAAAGTGGAATTGATTCGGACACATACTAAGGAAAGAGGGAACAAATGACTGAAAGACAACACTAGGGTGGCAGCCAGAGGGAAAAGGGAAGACCTAAGTCCACATGGAGGAGAACAACGAAAAAGGAAAGAAACGCTGCTGGATGGAGTAGATGGAACACAGCCAAAGCAGCAACGAAGGACGGACAAAAATGGAAGGATAGCATTTAGGCCTTATGCGCCTTCTGGCGCAGAGAACATTAAGTTATGTTTTCATTGTACTAGCACACACTAAGGGCGACTTTAAGGTGCGAGTAGTTTTAAACTTAAGTTCAAGCTCAATGTCGTAAAAAATAAAAATGTATGAAGATTATTTTCAGTAACAACAATGGTAAGAAACCATCTGTGTAAATGAAAGTATTTTATTTTACGGCAATTTTTTGGCCAAAGCAATATCACAAGTTTAAGAAGAGTTGAGTTGAGTAAATGTGTTCTACGTCCCAGTCATGAATATTTCACTTATATCAAGAAATCGCCAGCTATAGGTGAAGGTGCATAAATATTGTCTGTGCGTTGCACTGATGGCAATTTACAGCAGGGCTCTTTATCGCGCCAAGCCTACCATGACACTGGACCTCGTTTATTTTAAGTTCCCATCCGAAAGAACCGTGACTTTCATTTCGTTATACCGAGTGCTTGGCGAAAAAATAGTCACTTCCCACTTCCAAGTTTTTGGTCAGACCTGGTCGGGGTTCGAAGCAACGACCTCCCACTTACGAAGCGAGCACTCTACCAACTAAGCTACTGCAGGGGTTATGTTTAAAAGGAAGTGGTGGCTGTATTACCATAATATTTATACAACTAATTAGATAAAATCATATGGTAGCATAATAAGTACTAAAAATCTCTGACTGGAAAAAGAGAAATTCCCCCAGTATCCCAGAGAGACTGAAATTAAAGTATCAAAATAAAAACTACCGGTACAGTGTTTCTGTTACTAGAAACTCACTACCTGTACAGACAAAATATAAACTACCGGTACAGTAACATCTTGTCAGTCATGTCGTTTGAATCAATATTTTGAATGTTTCTGTGCCAAAGTAGATTTTGTAACTATATAGGCTGATTGAAAAAAGGTTTGTTTTCATCATGTTTTTTAAAATACTCGGATATTTTCGATTAAATGAGCATAAATCTACATTTTGGATAGGTCCAGCGTTGCTCAAATACATGTTCTCGACTGTTGTAAATGAAATATTTAATCTAAAACATACAAATACGCCCAAGAAGAAGATAGAGAACAACTGCTTGTTTACCATATTTGATTTCGAGTTGCTATTTACGCAACAAGAAAATAAGAAACAATTTATTCGTTGACCTCATTGTCTCTCGCTTCGCCGAACAGTAGCTACCTTTTAGCGTATAGTTCCGTTCATACACAGTGAAGATATACGTTTAAATATTTAACTAAAACAAGTATTATTTTTACCCGGTGTACGCTTAGCTGCAACTCTTGCAAAATCATTACAACCGCCTAGCTGGGATTTTAGTGTACTTTAGCTGCATTTACATGAACATCTCTTCATACATATATTTGTGTTTGGTGTTGTTGTAAAACATTGTAAAATTAATTTTGTTCTCTGACGAAACGTTGCTTCGTGTTAACTTGTTTAAAGAATTGATTTTACAGACATGGACAGGGTTTTCAACTTGAAGGGCAAGATGAAAGTTATTTTTAGGAATCCCAGTATTTTCTTGCAAAATATGCAAATTTACTTCAAAATATAAATCCAACTTGGACCACCATCTGTAGATTCCCAATAATTCAACAACCCGGCCATCTTTTGGATAACAGTCGATTATCGTGTACTTTATCGGAGTCAAAATCTTGTGAATCAACTATTTAGTGAATAAACCTTTCATAAATAGACTTAACAAGGACAGAACAATATGTATTTAAGTCATCTCCTCCAAAACTACAAGGCCAAATTTGATGAAACTTACTGACAATCATACCTTGGTAAAGGGCTTTCTAGTTTGCACAAATGAGGGAGTTATGTCCCCTTTGGGTCCTATAAGGGGAAATAGTAAAAATCTTTTCCTCTAAAGATACAAGAGATATAACTTAGATATTCCATGTGTAGCATACTTAGGACGTGTAGTAATCGTAGCTGTAGGGCTCAAAATGGGGAAATGGCAAGGTTCTTGAAGGGGAAATTGCTAAACTACTATATTTGCCAGTGCATGATCTGAAAAACTATCAACTTTTTATTAGAATATTATAGGTATTAGCCTTACGATCATTTTGATACATATTGGAAAATGAACGGCAATGATCTCATTTGCATATCCGCCATGAATAATGTCTTACATGAAGGGAAATGAAAGCGAAAGAAAACAAAAGTTCTTTTTAAAAAAGTTGATAACTCGGTGTTACTTTTATTACACACTTACAGGATACCCGTAATGTTTATTTGTTAGTTTCATATAAAATACAGGTTCCTCGGCGTGTTTAAATTTCGAAGCGTAAAGTGTTGTTGTCCACTATATTTTCTCTTACTATGGCAAAAAGTTCATAAGTTTTAATCTCGCCATTCTAAATACACAATCGGAAAACCAAAAGTGCCGAGGGTGCATTCGATTCATAGATATACAACCGTTCAAGATATGGAATATTTGTTTATGTGTAACATTTATATGCTTGGTTCCCAGATTATTTGAAAATCTCGTATTTTCAGTAAATTCCACAAAGGGGCTTGAACTTATTTTTAAAATTATAATAATAAAAAAATTCCCCTTTTAAAGTTTGTGGTATTTTCTTTGTTTAGGGAGCATTTTCTTGTTACACCGTAATTAAAGTCATTTAAAAAAGGGGGGTAATTTTCATTACAAATAATCAGGACCCTCGCGATTAAGAACGTCTGCTACGACATCACAAAATATCTGTCTGGAAAACTCTAAACTTTTTGTATAAGTGTGGCATTGGCGTTACAATCGTTTTGATCTGTAGATGAAGTTCATTGGATCAAAGGTAAAAGTCATAGATATGTAAGAATACTGAAAGGGCTTAGTTTGTTGCCTTTGTACTTTTTACTAGGTGTCCATACATTTATTGTAGCTAGACCTTAAATATTTAGAAGTATACGGTAGCATTTTAGGATAAGTAATAACAAATTTGGAAATATCCTTGCATTAGGTCCTAACTCTTGAAAATTAAAACAGTCCCTGTAATTTATGTGATTGTCCATTGACTTTCTACATGAGATATGACATATCCTGAGGTGAGCGTTAAGGTCCTTGGTCCCCTGTTTATTTATCTAATCGGTTATTTTATTTTATTTTTGTCAATTGATTTAAAAAGAAAGGAATGATTTATAGGTTCTGCTACAACCAACAACACGCTCTTTTCAATATATACGATAGTTCAGTTGGTAATGCGCTTGCCGGTGCAGGAGGCCGTGGGTTCGGAATCCGGCCTGGGTCTTGCCAAGTCTTAAATATAGGTAGTAAATACTCCATGTACTCGGCATCATCCATGTAGAAATGAAAGTCGCCGATTCCTTCGAAAAAGACCTGAAAATCCGTTCCTTCATCCTATAGCAGGCGTGGCACCGTAAAGAACTCTACCTACACATTGTCCTTAGCGCACTGCAAAGGTCAAATTTTCTATGGCTTCACATATAGCTGGCGACGTCTCCATATAAGTAAAATATTATTAACTTTGACGTAAAACCGCATCCAATCAATCAATCTTTCATAAATAAAATGTATATTAAAATGGCACCATATCCTTGAGATTAGCATAAAAGTTGTGGAGGGGTTTTCTAAACCGATTTTCTAAGAAAAATGTGAAAAATAACAATAAATTGTACAATTTTCTGTACAGCTAGGCGTACATATTTTTCCACTGAAATCCCAGCTAGGCGTTCATGTCTTCATCAGCTAGGCATACACTTTCTGGAATCACCAGCGTGAAATTAAATCATAATTTCTTCTAAACTGTCGCGTTTTGGTATAAAGGGATACGTCACCCTTAATCTAAACACTTGATTTCTTAAATCAAATGCATTAAATGTGGCATTTATCATATCTTTATGCTCTGGAAATATAATTTATTTGACTTCTTTGAAAATATTATTTAATTCAAACTGAAACAATAAATTCAAAACTCAAAACTAACTCCGCTGTTATCCGCGATCAGTTGGAGTGTAATCATTGCAGTGAAAGTATACAAGAAAACCTACTAGCAGCCAATATACTGTCACAGGACGACAGTGGAACCATTACTGTTGGCTTTTTCTTCGCTTCGACGATCCCAGCTTCCGGAAGACGTACACCGGAGTTTACATACTGTGAACTCGGACTTTCAAATTTTCAAAATTTTCCGTCGCCATGGAAACAAACGTTTCATGTACACAAGCCTTAGGATTTCAAAAACAGTGTATTTAATGACCCTCTTCATTTTTTTCAAATTCCAAAAATGTGGGGAAGGAAGGAGACTTTCTTCATTGTGCTTGCCAATTTACGTAAGAAGTCTCTCACCACATTATGTGTGGGAAACTTATTGGTCTTATTCCGTTTCTCCTCTTTTTTCATCATAATTATTATTATTTTGAAAAAAAGTATTGCCTATCCCAAGAAATGTCCATATTTATCTTAATCTTTGATTAATGTCGCTGATTAAAGAAATGTCCGAAAACAAATTAATCGGTACCTTAAGGCTTTGAAGTTCAATATAAGATGTAACATGTCTGTGGAGTATTGCATAAATCGAACATCGAAGAGGCAGAACTTTAAACATACAGTGATGATGTTCTATCAAGACACAACAATGCCTTGATATAAATGCATAATACAAGTGGTCATTAAATCACCTAGCATACCAATTTTAACCACTTGACTCCATTTTGTAAAATGATGTATTCAAAATCAGCACATGAAAATTAGCAATAGCAGTTGTGCTATCTTGGTATCTTATCACCATTCAAGTCTCTATTGAAAATCTAATTTTCACGGTAGAAATGCGCCATTCAACTAATAAAACAGTGATACCAATACATTCTGAGTTTGACTGCCTCTGTGGCTCAGTGGTTGATCATCTGCCTCGAGAGCGGGGTCGTGGGCAACAACCCAGCCAGGTCATGTATAAGATTTTAAATTGGAGTTACTGCTGTCTTGTTTAGCACTCCATCATAGGCTAAGAGGATAGAGAATCAATGGTGTATCTGGGTAGTGGGATTATGCTGGTCTGTTGTGTACTGACTCTGTAAGATAGCACTTTGAATTCGTCCCGAGTGCGTGTTAGAACAAGACAAATATTTTAACACACCGACACTTCTAAATGCATACGACACGCATAGACCTTAATATATTAAGATGAATAAACTTGATCATACAAATTGTTTATGCGACGTCAATGTAAACAGCATTACAGCAACGGTCTGTTTGTAAAATAAACATATTTCCGAGTCGTGCTTCAACACTATTTCATAAAGGTCCTACTCTGCAATGAAAAGGATGAAAAAATACCCAACGTGTATATTGATGGAACAATAAGAGGAGTACAATGGAACAGGAAAGGTTTAGCTCCCATTACCCTTGCAATATTCACAGCATAATTATATTACCATGGCGTGGAATTTCTAAAACATAAATTAAAGAAACATCTTATTGTAAATAACAAATTACATTGTATATGACTTGTTCGATAGGAATACACTGGAATAACTTTATTACTGCATATATACCATATGCAAAATGACTCAGATGAGGAGCCCCATCCACCCCACCCCCCAAATAAACGTTGAGGATCTAAACAGTCAGTTCTAGGATAGTTAGGTGAAATAATGGTGGTGTTTCTCCCAGTCAAGATTCTTATACAATATATCGAGAATACTGGAGGTGGATTACACCTGTCATGTGCTGTTTTGAATTTCTATTAAAATAATGCATTGAAAAACAGCACATGACAAGTTGAGATATGGTTATACAATTATTGACTTTTTACTAGGTAGACATGATCACTTATCAACCTAAAAATGTTACATTTACCAAAGCCGTAGTAAATATCATGTTTTTGAGGTTTCTATTTGCTTTTTTATATAATTTTAAATTACAAAATCTTTAACTTCAACTAATTGGTAAATGTATTCATATTTTAATAATCAATCAAAAACAGACACTTATTCACTGAAAATATGGCCCTGGTCACGATTCTTTCACTAAATGGTATAAGTTGAGATGGTCACTTCTGGGGGTGGGGACTGGGGTGGAAGTGGTTTTACACCCAAGCTTTTATACACTGCATCAGCTTTTTTTCAAGAGGTCTGTATTGTTGTGACATTTTTTCTATTAGACTTTTCCGGTCCGGATCGTTGTTTTTCCGGTTTTGGATTTTAGTTTGCTTTTCGTTGTTTCCAACATGGTCAGACGTTTTTCCCTCGAGAGAAAATGCGCAAGTATTACCTCCTGCACCTGATGTAAGTTACTTTGTTGTGTTTTTAACATGTCATTTTATGCATTTAAATGCCCTGTTGTGGTTAAAGTACCGAATTATGTCTTTGTATGTATATTTTTGATTTCCGGTGTGCACGGACATGGAACACGTGTTATCGCTATTCACAAATGTCATATTATAAGTACTTCTGGTATTAGCAATTATTTATGTTTGATGTTGAATCACTGCAGATTTTTATAATCTTAGATAATTTTCAAGTGTTTTAAACATTGTATTTTTTAGAATTTTAAGTAAAATGACATTACGGATTGCTATGAGGTTTAAGCTCCGCCCATCTCATTAATATGCACATATTGAGCACCTCAACTGGAAAAGCGTATGACATAGCCATTTTCTGTGTACATGGTGTCTGTAACTATTTTCTGTGTACACATGGTACACAATGTTTTGCCTTTGATGACCAACTATTGTTATGTCATATGTAACTGTTTTATATTGTTTTAATGATAATTGCGATGTTAATTTGTTGTAATTGTAATACCATTTTATTTCATTGCAGTTATTTACCATTTAATAAAGCTGAGCAAATATATAGAGTTGATATTTGGGCTTTCATTTGGTCAAACTGATGCACATAGGCATTACAGTAAATAAACCAGAACCATGGAAGAATCAGATCCCAAAATATTGGAACCCAAGTCAGGGGATAAACATGGAATGGAGCTACAGTCCAGTCGTTCACTATCGCCAAAGGTCAAAGCCAGTATGAGGAACACTTACTTAAGTTAACAGACATCTATGACAAAATTTGGCACAAAATTGAGCAGTTGATGTATGATTTTGACCCTGAAAATGGCAGTATTAAGTATCTACGAGAAAAGGACAGTACAGTGTTTAATTTGTTTAAAGATTTTTTACAAAGTTCAAATGATATTATGTCTTACCTTGATGAACAGCGCTCAGAACCTTCTGCTCAAGAACTCGAGATTCATGTGGCTCAACATAAGAGAAAAATTGAACTTGTATTGAGAGTAAATTGTCTTTGAATGCCTTAGTATCATCCTTACATCATATGTATAGAACTGAAAAAATTACATCTTTGTGCGAGACCAGTCTACACAGTATGGAATTATGGGGGAAATGGCTCCCTCTATTTTCGTAATTATCTTATGAATTAATAATATACTTACCCGTGTTCAATTTTAGGAATCAAGCACATATGCGTCCACAATCAAACTTCTAAGACAGTCCGATAGTCTAAACTGGAAGAGATACAACATCGATTGCTATATATAATGTCCACGTGGCTATAGGTGCGAGCAAAACAGTTATGATCACGGACGTATGTGTGCTTGGTGACCTATCTTATAACCAGTTTGTCATCGTTAACTATTAATGTACAAGGTCATGATCACGGGTATAGGAAGTCCAGTGTTTTGATAACATAGACACTGGGCTGCCTGTATTGGTGTTATATTAACAATTTAAATTTGGCTTAATTGTATATCATGTATTTTATGTCGTATTGTGCTTGTGTTGTTGTGAAATGATATAAATACATAAATAAAAAAAATTGAACTTGTTAAAAAAAAGTTGCGAACTCAATTAAGTTCTATGATGCTTTCAGCAGCTGAGACACATTCAGTTAAATTTGAAACACAGTCGAATGCGTTTAGTGAAACTTCGTCATTAAGAGTGAAAAAACAGTTAGTACGTAGTGCTGAAAAGGCTCAACTGGGATTCTTGGATAAAGAAGTTGAACTTGAAAAACAACGTGCAATGGCAGACATTGAACTTAAGGCTCTGGAACAAAGAAAGAAAATTCGCTGTCGCTGACGCTGAAGCAAAGGTGATCAAATCTCTGGAACCAGATCTCGATAACTTAAATGGTGATAATATAAGTAACTGGTCATTACGGGCTATTAAACAAGAACGTGTTGAACAGTTTGTTAGCCATTCTCAGAATTTGCATGAACCAAAAATCGAACAATTAAACGAATCGCGATATACTGCTAGACCGGAACAGTGTGCACCAGATGACGTCTTATCTGCGTCTTTACGTCATGTTAATGTTCCATTTGTACACCCACCGGTTATTTTAGCGCATGATAACAATCACTCCGCTGCACGCGATTTAAGTACATATCTTTTAAAGAAAGATCTTTTGATGTTGCGCTTTACTCCGTTCAAAGACACTTCTCAACATTATTCTGTCTGGAAAGCTAGTTTTCAAAGCATAATTGGTGAACTGAAAACTTCACCTATGGAGGAACTTGATCTATTGCCAAAATGGCTTGGAACTGATTTAAGGGAATTTGCTATTTCCGTGCGTGCTAACAATAAACATAATCCTGAACGTGCATTGAAGCTTATTTGGACGCGTCTCGAACAATTGTATGGTCGCGTTAAAACCAGAGAAAGAGAACTTTCCGAAAAAATTGCAGCTTTTCCGGTGTTAACAGATAATCATAATGACCGCATGAAATATCTCCGTCTTGTGGACTTGTTGAATGAGATCGAGTCAGCTATGAGTGACCAACGTTTTTCAAGTTTGTTGAATTTTTACAATTCGTCGAAGGGAGTACTTCCTATAACACAGAAGATTCCTCGTATTATTTGCGAAAAGTGGGCAGTTCGTGCATCGCAGTATAAAGCAAGGTACAATGTACCGTACCCACCATTTTCATTCTTTGTCAAGTATATGCGCGAAGTGAGTGACCGTAAAAATGACCCTAGTTTTTATTCATTAGATTCTGAAAATAAAGTTTCAGTGAGGCCTGAAAGACGTCAAGGTATAGACAGAAGAGTTAATGTGCGAAAAGTGAACATAAGCGATAGTGAAACCACGCAGAATAACATTGGTTCTAGATCTGACAAGTCCTCAGTTAAACGTTGTCCAATACACAAAGCAGCACATTTATTGACCTCTTGCCGTTCATTTCTTGCAATGACTCTGAACCAAAGACGTGAATTTCTAAAATCGAACAATCTATGTTTTAAATGTTGTGTGGAAAAACACAATGCGCGGAAATGTGCCGCTAATGTTAACTGTGGACCATGTTCTAGTAACCGGCATGTGACGTGCATGCATTTCGAACCGGAACCCACCACACCTCAAACACAGCACGGCGGGGAGATTTCTGATACTGTGCCCAAGAAAGTCATTAATGAACATGTGTTCCGAATTGTGCGATAACACTGTAGGTGGTAGGTCGTGTGGTAAAGTGGTGCTTGTCGATGTTTACCAGGAAAACCGTCCTGAAAGCAAAATGCGTATGTACGCAATTATAGATGATCAAAGCAATAGAACAATCGCTCGGTCTTAGTTCTTTGATTGGTTTGACATTGATGGTCCAGTGTCAGTTTTCACAATGTCATCATGTTCTGGAAGTGTTTCATACACTGGGCGTTCCGCTACTAACTTTATTGTACAACCTGTTATTGGTGAGACTCAATTGCCTTTATCAGAAATTATTGAATGTGATGATATTCCAAGCAATATTAGAGAAATACCTACACCCGAAGTTGCTTTGGCTTATCCTCATCTTTGTGACATTGCGGGATACATTCCTACTTTTGACCCCGTGTCCGAGATTCTTCTCTTAATTGGAAGAAATGTACCGAAAGCTCATCATGTGATTGAACAGAAAACCGGTTCTGATGATGAACCTTTTGCACAAAAGCTACATCTCGGATGGTCTATAATTGGTGAAGTTTGTTGAGGTAGCAATCACGGTGGACATAGAACAAATGTTCTATGGTTTTCGTGTAAGTGAGCACCACATAGACTTTCTACGTTTTTTGTGGTATGATGATAACAATCCCAATAATCCGCTTATCGACTACAGAATGTGTGCGCATGTGTTTGGAAACACTCCTTCACCGGCTATCGCGAGTTATGGACTGAAACGAACTGCATTAGAGGCAGAGAAAAACATATGGTCAGGACGTTCGTAACTTTATTGATAATCATTTTTATGTAGATGATGGTCTCATATCGTTGCCATCAACTGAAGAAGCCATCGATCTGATCAAACGAACAAAAGAGGCTTTAGCGGTTCATGGTCAGTTGCGCTTGCACAAAACTGCTTCAAATGATTCTGTAGTTATGCATGCTTTTGATCCTCAAGATTTAGCGAAAGATCTTGTTAATGTTGATTTCGGGCTCGATGAACTTCCTGTAGAGAGATGTTTGGGTCTTGTATGCAGAAGGATTCGTTTGGTTTTTTATGTTAACGAAAATGAAAAACCGTTTACACGTAGAGGAGTGCTTTCACATATAAACAGTCTTTACAATCCGCTTGGTTTCGTGGCCCCCGTCACAATTCAGGGAAACTCATTCTGCGAGAGATGATGTTTGAATCGTCCATTAACTGGGATGACCCTCTTCCAGAGATTTTTCTGACGCGATGGATGAACTGAAGGAAATCGCTCGTTCAACTTCAATGCCTCACGATCCCTCGTCAATACATACCGAACTTTAGTTCTTCGTCGATTAGTGTGGCAATATTCTCGGATGCATCTGAATCCGCAATAGCCACCGTGGCTTATCTGTGTGGACAGGGTTCTAGTGGCACATTAAACCTTGGCTTCATCATGGGGACGTCTAAGGTAGCACCCAAACGCGCTACATCGATCCCTCGTTTGGAATTATGTGCGGCCGTTCTGGGTGTCGAAGTGGCAAGAATAATAAGAGACCAGCTTAGTGTGCCAGTGAAAGATATTTTGTTTTATACGGACAGCATGATCGTCCTTGGTTATATTTATAACAAGTCTAGACGCTTTCTGACTTACGTTAGCAATCGGGTACATCGCATTCTTAGTTTTTCGTCTTCAGATCAGTGGAAATTTGTGCCAACAGACATTAACCCGGCCGATTGTGGCACTAAAGCGACAGCTTCAGACTCAGTCATGATTAATGAGTGGCTTCGAGGACCAGTGCAGTGGCTCTCTGAACAGAAAAAAATGAGCAGTCAAATGTTGAGTCTTCTGACTTCGAACTTGTAGATCCTGAAATGGATGTTGAAATTAAGAAGCAGGTAGTTCTAACAAGACTTCCGTATCACCAGTCTCATTTGCTACTAGTAAATATGAGAAATTTTCGTCATGGCAGGCTCTTATTAGAGGTTTGATGTTGTTAAAGTGCAAGTGTAGAAAAATCAAGGACCCTAAATTTAATTGGAGCCTTTCGCGAGCTTCACTGTTTGTGGAGGCCGAGTCCTTTGTTATTCGCAGTGTGCAAAATGAGCTGTTTAGTCGGGAAATTCAGTGTCTAACAGAGGAGAATTCTCTGCCTAAAGACAGTCGCATTCTAAGGTTAGACCCATGGCTTGATTCGCATGGTATCTCACGAGTCGGAGGTCGACTTAAGCACTCGAACGTAACCTTTCAGGAGAAGAATCCTATTATAATTCCAGGATTCCACCATATCGCTATTGTTCTCCACTATCATGAATTGTGTCGTCATCAAGGTCGCCATTTTACGGAAGGTGCCATTAGATCAGCTGGAATATGGATTACTGGTTGCAAACGTTTGGTATACTCAGTTATTTCTAAATGTGTCAAGTGCCGTAAAACCCGAGGCAGTTTTGCTAGTCAAAAAATGAGTGACTTGCCTGCTGAACGCATTACTCCGTCACCACCATTTACCTATGTAGGTGTGGACTGTTTTGGGCCCTGGAGGTGGTTACTATACGGACTCGTGGTGGAAGTGCCAATTCCAAGAGATGGGCTGTGCTTTTTACGTGCTTGTGTTCTTGGGCTGTACATATTGAGATTTTGGAAGAAATGAGCACCTCGTCGTTCATTAACGCTCTGCGTCGCTTTTACAGTATTCGTGGGAAAGTTAAGGAATTTTTTAGTGATAGGGGTTCTAACTTTGTTGGATGTGCGCGTGTCCTTGGAATTCCAGGAATTAATGTAGAAGACACACAGATTCAGAGTTATCTTCAGAACAGTGGTACTGTATGGACATTTAATACCCCATACTCTTCACACATGGGTGGGGCATGGGAACGACTAATTGGTGTTTCACGTCAAATTTTGGACTCGTTACTTCTTGATGTGCGTCATACCAAACTTACTCACGAAGTTTTGTCTACGTTTTTCGCAGAAGTGTGTGCCATCATCAATAACTGTCCAATTACTTCGGTTTCAACTGATCCGAATGCACCCTTTATACTTACTCCGAACATTCTTCTCACTCAAAAGTCTGGTGACATTTCGGATAGCCCAATGGTTCTGGACATAGGCAAATTATATTCGTCGCAATGGAAAGTCGTCCAGGCTCTAGCAGATCGCTTTTGGTTGCGTTGGCGCAAAGAGTACTTGCATTCTCTTCAGGCTCGTAATAAGTGGGTAGATCGAACATCGAACATTAAAGAAGGGGATGTGATCATCATGAAGGACAGTGATGTACATCGTAACTATTGGCCACTTGGACGCATTTCACGTGTTTTTCCTGGCAAGGATGGTTTGGTTCGTAAAGTTGAACTGTTCGTGGTCATCGATGGAGTTAAACGCTATTATATTAGACCTATAACTCAAATTGTGCTTATTCTTTCTGAATAGAAGAATGTTTATTGTGACTGCAATCTGCAATTATGTTTTTGACTTGGAATATTATAGTTTATTTTTATTCAACTTGAACTATTTGTCTAGCCTAGGTAGGGCTGTAACTTTAATATGAAATATAGATTTGTTGATGTTTGTGACATCAGGCAAGGAGTGTAATGTTGTGACATTTTTTTCTATTAGACTTTTCCGGTCCGGATCGTTGTTTTTCCGGTTTTGGATTTTAGTTTGCTTTTCGTTGTTTCCAACATGGTCAGACGTTTTTCCCTCGAGAGAAAATGCGCAAGTATTACCTCCTGCACCTGGTGTAAGTTACTTTGTTGTGTGTTTAACATGTCATTTTATGCATTTAAATGCCCCGTTGTGGTTAAAGTACCGAATTAGGTCTTTGTATGTATATTTTTGATTTCCGGTGTGCACGGACATGGAACACGTGTTATCGCTATTCACAAATGTCATATTACATGTACTTCTGGTATTAGCAATTATTTATGTTTGATGTTGAATCACTGCAGATTTTTATAATCTTATATAATTTTCAAGTGTTTTAAACATTGTAATTTTTAGAATTTTAAGTAAAATTACATTACGGATTGCTATGAGGTTTAAGCTCCGCCCATCTCATTAATATGCACATATTGAGCACCTCAACTGGAAAAGCTTATGACGTAGCCATTTTCTGTGTACATGGTTTCTGTAACCATTTTCTGTGTACACATGGTACACAATGTTTTGCCTTTGATGACCAACTATTGTTTTGTCATATGTAACTGTTTTATATTGTTTTAATGATAATTGCGATGTTAATTTGTTGTAATTGTAATACAATTTTATTTCATTGCAGTTATTTACCATTTAATAAAGCTGAGCAAATATATAGAGTTGATATTTGGGCTTTCATTTGGTCAAACTGATGCACATAGGCATTACAAGGTCAGTCCAGGATATTGAGGAGGAATAATGGTGTTTTGTACCCCAGTTTAACCTAAAATTCTTATATTGAGATGGTCAGTTTTAGTTAGCACCTAATTTGAAGTAGCACTGTCCCAGACACATCAGCTGACCAATCTGCATACACTTCACTTGTAAACAAACAGTGACAAACGGGCACTACTGAATTTTGTCAATTTTTAAATTCAAATCTTAATAAATGTCAATAAATATTTTCTGTCCTTTAATAAAATTGTTTATTATCCGTTAATTCTATCGATAAACTATTTCTTATTTTAAAAATGACTTTGTAAACAACGTCTTTCCCGTTCTGACGAACGCCATTTTTGTTTACACTGCAATCAGCAAGGGTCACAAATGCACTCAAATTTTCGTTCAATTAAGTAATAACATGATAAAAACAATAATCGTAGAGGTCATATACTGGGGTTACACTAACCTCGTAATAGTGTTGTGACGGGTAACCGTGTACATATATTTATACAACCGTTAACGTAAAATCGGAAATTTTATATCTTCCCGTATTGTATACTGTGTGGGATCATGTAGGAGGCGAGTGGAAAAACCGATTGCTGATTGGTTAACAGTGGTTATCGATCTGACTTGAACTTTGACCGCAAGAACTCTTCTGAACTGAAGATAAAAAACGGTCGAAATCACATCGCCGCGAATCTAGAGACACTGCACTTGGAAATCAGCAAGAAACGTATATATTTGGTACCTGAAAACCTATTTAAAATTATAATTTGTTTGAATGAAGTATTTTCAAGAAAATTGTTTTTTGCTTCAATTTTGTGTGTAAGTGACTGACGAGCGAGATTTCCTACCATATGGAGCTCACTTCCTGTCGATTTGACCTTTTCAATGACCTTGAGAAAAATGGTGCATGCGAGGCGTCAAATAAATTAGACGTATGGTCTATGCGATTTTTCTATGACGTCATACGTGCTACCTAATGACGAAAAATACCCGCATTATTATTATTATTAAAATAATAATAGTTTTCATGCACTTTATTGTACTAAAAGTCGTCACATGAATTAAATAATGTAATGACCTTGCACGTGCAAGAAAAGTTGATTGAAAAAATGTTATTGACCAGAGATTGTTTATCTTTATTTGATTCAATTTTGATTATGTATTAATTGAAAATAATCTGGTTAATGGTGCTTCCAAAATAGGAGGAAGATTTAGAAGGAAAACGTCGTAACAACAACGACATCAGACGATGAAATGTATACTAATTTTATAATAAAACAAGTATAGCACCAACTTAAGGTCAAGATATGTTTATAATTAATTTCATTGAAACTTATTGAAACTTTATTTAAGATTGTCTCTATTTTTCAAAAGAGTAACACTTGGAGGCGTAAAATTTCCAAAATGGCATTCGTTGCCATGGAAAAAAAAAAGACAACAGGAAAGTTAAAAGTGTTCCAAATTCAGTGAAATTTTAAACAAAGGTTGTATGGGAAGCTTAGAACTTATTTTAAGGCTTTAAATTTCTAAAATGTGTATAAGACTTATTGTCCTTATTCCGTTTCTAACCTTTAGATTCAAATTTTCAAAATGCTTTACGTTGCCATAGAAACGGACGTTAAATGTATACAAGTACTACGTTTTTATAAACCTTGTATACATGTCATAGAAACATGAAAAATATTATCGAAACTTACTGAAACTTTATAAGACTGCCACTCATCCTCAGTATATTATCACTTGGAGGCTTAAAATTTCAAAGCAGTGAGCGTTGCCATGAAAACAAAAAAGATTGGAAAATTAAAGGTGCTTTAATTTGAGTGAAATTTTAGAAAAAGGTTGTATTAAAACTTACTTTAGAAATTTAAATTTCCAAAATGGCTGCCGTTACTATGGAAACATGTATATCTATCAAAACCTTATAACACATTTTTCTCGCTAACCGTTTGTCCAATTTTCATGAAAATTTTAATGATTATTTTTAGCATGAAGTGTAATAGATTCCAATGTAAAAATAACGATATCGTCAAAATCCAATATGACCGCCATTTCTATAGAAACATTAAAAATAAATTTTTTCTTAACTTACTGAGTTTCGTAGCGTTCTTAGTTCATTGTACAGCAAATGCTATTTGCGCCTACCGTGCAGCTGGACATTTAATGTTGTATAGTGTACGTGTAGTGTCTAAAGTGCCCTATTACTTTCATTTTTGTTATTAGTACTTCGATACCATGAGCATATAAAGACAACGTAGTCGGAAGTAGTTTTATCAATAGTTTTTGCTTTGGTGTTTACATCAAATTCGCACGGGCCGAACAGATTAAGGGAAGTAACTCAAAATACAGTTACACATAACATTCCACTCCTTCTTATAAAGAGTTTCTCTTTCCTAGAGAATAAAATAAATGTTCAATAACTACATAATCTAAGATACACTCAGTGTCCTATATTACTGACTCCGCATTTACATATTCACAATGGTAAATTCACTGTACTACCTGACTTAGTTAAATATAACAAAGATTGCAAATCATTTTTCGAAACTTGGTTTCTTGTGAATTGCCAGTTCTGCTGTCAGTTGCAGAAGATTTTGTTTTCAATGTGGGTTTAGGGTCAGGGTCAGGGTCATTAAGTAAAACCATATAAAGTATATATTGTAAATTATGTATATTGTACACTAGTAGTACTGTAATGTAATATCAGTTAGCCAGTATATATACTGTACACTAGTAGTACTGTAATGTAATATCAGTTAGCCAGTATATATACTGTACACTAGTAGTACTGTAATGTAATATCAGTTAGCCAGTATATATTGTAAATTATGTATACTGTACACTAGTAGTACTGTAATGTAATATCAGTTAGCCAGTATATATTGTAAATTATGTATACTGTACACTAGTAGTACTGTAATGTAATATCAGTTAGCCAGTATATATTGTAAATTATGTATATTGTACACTAGTAGTACTGTAATGTAATATCAGTTAGCCAGTATATATACTGTACACTAGTAGTACTGTAATGTAACATCAGTTAGCCAGTATATATTGTAAATTATGTATACTATACACTAGTAGTACTGTAATGTAATATCAGTTAGCCAGTATATATACTGTACACTAGTAGTACTGTAATGTAACATCAGTTAGCCAGTATATATTGTAAATTATGTATACTATACACTAGTAGTACTGTAATGTAATATCAGTTAGCCAGTATATATACTGTACACTAGTAGTACTGTAATGTAACATCAGTTAGCCAGTATATATTGTAAATTATGTATACTATACACTAGTAGTACTGTAATGTAATATCAGTTAGCCAGTATATATACTGTACACTAGTAGTACTGTAATGTAATATCAGTTAGCCAGTATATATACTGTACACTAGTAGTACTGTAATGTAATATCAGTTAGCCAGTATTGTACATTATATATTATATTATATGCTCATGTTCCACTCTTTGAGTGGCTGAGTGATTTAATGAATAAATGAAATGAAATGTTTTACTACTGGTTGTAATTTAAACCACTGGGTCGGTATCTCTGCTGGTGACTGTTGCCATGAGGATATCACAAACTCAATAGGCAATAATTGTGTATTATTGTCAGAATATGTGATGCTGTGATATTGTCTAAATAAGCTGCTAGTCAAAATTTAAAATTCCTTAAAAAATAAGGTATACTCCTTCATGCAAAATATTTCCTTAGGTAAATTTGATAAAATATATGTTGGTTAATCTTTTCAAGATATTAAAACAATTTTGGTGTAATTTTATAATTTTCGTCAAAGTACTACTGATGAGTAATTGTATTCAGAAACGGTGTCTTCCACCTATTCCCACATTTTGACATTAAGGTAAGAAAAGTAAGTGGTAAGTGGGAGTGGGCAAAGTTTTATGTACACATTAGGGATTAACATGAGATTGGCTAAACCCACAGCAACAGATTAATTACAGGTAAATTTTACTTTAAATATAGGGAAAAATCAATTCTAATTTGATCAAGTGTTTTAATTTAACAAATAAAACATTTTCATAAGCATACACGCATAGGATTTTACCTAAAAAGCTCTAAAATGACCTAAACTGGCTGACATTTGATTTTGAAAACGCTGGATCTTGAATAATATGACAAATTTAGAGTGGTATATTTTGATTTAAGAAAATAAATCAGTTCCAAAGATTAACCAATAGGGTCTTGAATGTTGATTTTATCTGTACTCGTTTGAAGAGCTGGCTCTGTCTTCTGTTGTTGATTTAATTTTATAAATACCTCTACATGTTCAGTACATCATGAGCATATTAAGTGTGCCGTGATTGCAGCAGCATTATTGAATAGACAAGATTATCTTCAAAATAAATAAATAGATAAATAAATAAATAGAATTGAATTAATACTTAATCGACTCAAACTATGGTATTATTATGGATACGGTACTTATAACTTACTTTTATTCTACAGAATTAAACTTTTTATTTGGTAAGTAAGAATTAAAAATGTAAATTAAGATAGTGTTTGAAAAAATATATTGCATATTCTATTTTTTTTAAATTTTATTTAACAGATATCATCAAGTTACTGTTTTTAGCCTATTTCGGAGAAAGCAAGATCGCAAAATATTTTATAAATTTCAAAACGACGGGTACAAATCAATGATCTTTTACTTACATGGGCCGAGTCGTTAATAAAAATTTCTGTTTCGACTCCATCCTTGCTTAATATATCATCTTATGCAACAAAATATAACTTGCATGAGTGTTTACAATGGTAATCTTTTTACGAAATGGCGGGGTTCTGTATGTTACGTAGTCATTAGGAAAGGGTTGACTATTTAAAAAGATTAATGCAAATCAAGAACGGATTGATTTTTAGGTAACTGGGATGACCACAATTGATTTAATAAAGTAATAATGTGAATTATCTTTCTGTATTTTCAAACTTTTGAAAAAAAAATTGACGTAAATTCAAACCTTTAAACCCAACCCGACGTTGGAGTTACCCTTCATTGTACCCCTTGCGAACCTACGTGATGAATAAAATTTTCCGTCATCATTACGTCACACGAAATACACCTCCATTTTTTTTTACCATTGTAAACACCCATCCAAAATACATTTTGGTGTATTAAAGGAGTTATATTGCATGGATTAGATCGAGATAAGAATTATTAGCAACGACTCGGCTCATATAAGTTAATGATTAATTCATTTTTAACCGTGCCATTCAAATCTGTGAAATATTAGCGTTGCTCCTTTCTCTGCAGCAGAGTAAAAAGACAGTAATTATTTTAATGTCATTTAACCTGTATTGCTAAGTACTGTAAAACAAATTAGTTGAAATAACATCTATTGTATTCTTGAAGTGGGAATAGGTAGAATATGAATTTTTAAAAAGTTGGAGTAGGTGGAATGAGCCTTCCAAAACAACCGTTTAATGCTGTGAAATTAAAAGTGGTAGAATATGTACTGTAAGAACCATTCTATTTGTGACAATGAAATATTCTTCATATCCATAGAAAATTAAATAAATTTGAATAAAGATTGATATTTTTCACTTATTAGTACCTAGTCGTAACAGGAAATCTGCATGCGCATCCGAAATTAGCCCAGAATATATCGGCACAGTGTAAAATGTTGACGCTATGGAGATTTAACATGTTGAAAACCCAGGAAAATGACGGATTCTGTTGCGCATATGACGTAAAACGTCACCAAGGACATCACTTCCGGTGTAAAGTTCGTCATATTCGTCATGTAAAGTCCCCATAGCGCCAACATTTCCCTTTTACAGACATACTTTACGACAATCGCAGATATGCATACAGATTTCCTGTTACGACTAGGTACAAGTAAGTGAAAAACTATCAATCTTTATTCAATTTTATTTGATTTTCTATGGATATAAAGAGTATTTCACTGTCACAAACAGAATGGTTCCTACAAACCACTGAGTCGGTATCTCTGCTGGTGACTGTTGCCATGAGGATATCACAAATTCATTAGGCGATAATTATGTATTATTGTAAGAAATATACTATTGTCTAAATTTGCTGCTAGTTAAAAATTGAAATTTCCTAAAAACTAAGGTACTTCTAATTAGGAATTGTATTCCGAAACGGTCGTCTAGTGCTGTAAATTTTCTTACTTTTGAATATCATACATGTAAAAGCTGGCAACACTACTGTATTTCCATAAATTGAGTGCACATGGTTTTTGTTATTTATTTCTTTTAATTGAAAATGCTTCAATTAAACTATCAATAAAATGCATTTAAAACGCACTGACCTAACGAAATTATATTGTCAAATTAAAACATTATTGTTCACTTCTCCTATACATAGAGAAATTTTGCGAAAAATTTGGAATTTTTATCAAGCTTATACACCAATTGGGCCTCATTTAAAGTTATATCAGGGTATTTAAGGTCATGTAGGTCATTGTTGTTCGGGTTTTTCCAGGTGTTGGCATCATGGATATTCCAATTATGACATAACATTTGTAGTTGTTCAGAATAAGAAGGTACAGAAGGGATAATTTTGACATAGTTATATTTGTTGTTTTGTTAAAAAGTTCAAAATTTGCTCTATGTACAGGATTAAATTCACTTTTTGATGAATGAAAAATATTTCTTCCTATTAGGTCAATATATTTTGTTTCAAGTTTTGACAATTTTTTGTGCGTTTGTTCGAAAATACGACTTTATTCTTGCATTTTCCATGTGCACTCAATTTGTGGAAATACAGTGGGTCATTTCGCAATGTTGCGCGTTTTAGCGACATCGGAATCACGCGCAGCACGCGTTTGTTTTCCTTTTTCAGAGATGCCTTACTCAATGAAACTTTATAGCAACAACGCATCTGTCATGTGCTACAGTTGAGTTATTATGAAATAATACATTGAAAAGTAGCAAAAGACATGTACAAATACAGTTAAAAATGTACACCCTGTGACAATTTTTTTACAGTGTGGTCAGGATGATTACAGGAGAATGTATATAATTATACGATCTTCAAAATATGAGACAAACTTGAAAGTATTTCAAAAGAACACGCAAGTCCTAGATGTGATGATATGTAACCCAATTTGAAAAAAAATTCTAATGTAATATATGACAGGAAAATTCACTGTACTCATATCATGTTATATCGTGATAAAAGTGAAATAACTGAAATACATGTTATATGTTACACGCGTGAAAAAAAACCATTAATACGCAAATTAGAAATGTAAGTTTTACAATCCAAATGCAACACGCGATCTGATTGGTCAATACAGATAAGTCATGTCTTTACGATGCAAAAGTGACAGAGAGCTGAAAAAACATCGGAAAAAACATGGACTTCTACCGATATCGATGGATTTTAATTAAAAGTCAAAGCATGGATCGGTAGAATAATGTTTTAGGAAGTGTTCTATGCTGCCATCAAGAGCGAGGTGGAGAAATACTGGAAACTATCGACGCGTGTTTTCGTTTCTGTCGTCACAAGTTTCGCCAGAAATTTCAAGAATTCAATAACGGAAGCTGTCAGACCACAAAAAGTCATAAATTAAAATGGAGATTTAGTGAAATGATTAGTCGGACTAGGTTATACATGTGTAATTAAGTAAAAAAACAAAATAAAAGATCGACTATATAGTATATTCTTGGTGCTACAATAGTAGACATGTTTAATTTCAAGTTTAAAATTCATATTTATATGTACAATTGTATATATATGATCTCGTGATTGCAGAGTATTACTCTATTTTTCATAATCCAGTGAGAAGGGGTATAGTCTGTAGTTTAAGAAGTATTTAAACTTGTCGTGAAAAGAAATGGTTTAAGAGATGAAAGGTAATTGCCCATTTTAATCCTATCACGCAACTTCGCTTCAGATTTAATTGAACTATTTTAATCATGATACGTCTGATATTAAATCATTGATGGTCTTATCAAATGCTTTTCAATGCTTAAGAAGGTGACCCCCAAAGTAATTGTTGTAAGCAAGTGTTGATGATTTTATCTACCGAAATGGAATTGCATTGGATTATAAATTAAGGTATTTTGTTCTCAGTTTAGATCGTTGAATCGGATGTAATGATAACCGTTTCCCTCAAGTACGTTCGCTAAGATGACGTCCATGTTTCTTAAAAGAAGGATTGAGATCATACAAGGAGCGTGGTTTTAGGTAAAAATTCCAAACAGATATGAAAATATGTTTGATCACGGACAAAATTAACGCATAATTACATCACCGCTTAAAGATTTCGGATGCTTATCTACATGTAATTGGTCAGTTTTACACACAATTATTTTAGTGTTCATGCAGGGTTGCAGTCAAATCGTCGAAGTAACGTTCGATACTATCTCTAATTCTAATGTTGTATAAGACGTTGGTCTTCTATTTATTGATTTTGACCCGAAACACGTTACAAAATCATTCAATTTAAGTAGCTATTAAATAATTAGATGTCAATAACGAATAATCTTGATTTAATTCTTAAACTTACAGCTTAAACTTAGGCTCGTTTTAATCCTTAAACTATTCATAGAATCAACATATAAGAAAAAAATAACTTCTAAAAATGGCATCTGTAGGGACTTGAAAAGTAAAATTGAGGAGTCGAACCTTATTAATATTTTACACATACTACATTTATTGCCTACGAAGTCTTTATTTCATTGTTTTGCGAGTAGCAGGTGCATTGCCATTACCCAAAACGATAGTAATGTTTTTGTTTTCACTTCTGTAGTAGGAGTTAAGGCTTAATTAAATATCACCTCTTGTTTTATCATGTCTGTAGCAGAGTATATTATATGTAACTTGATCAGTTTGTTTCATCGATCTGAGGTGTCAAAATCTTCCCAATACAAGTGATCCTAACTAAATCATGTCAGGCAATACTCGTTTGGGATGTAGTTAACTTTGTATATAACAATTTACGTGATGAAATGCCCAATCAAGAAATGTGTGATTTACCTGAAAAATTACTTGGATATTTTTAGAGCCATGCCATTATACTATCGATTTCCAATGGTCACTATTCACGTCATGTATAAGGTTGTATATCATGTACATTAGTGAAAGGGTTTATTCTGAGTCAGTAACTCTAAAACGTTTCCGCTTGATTTACATTTCGGGATTTCAAGTGATAAAATTCCTCAATTATTTTATTTTACGACTTGGATTTTAACGTATTGGCTCTAAGTGCATTATGTCAAATTGTTTAAGAATCTGCTTGACGTGCTTTAAGATGTTAGCAACTGATGTATATATACAAATAGACGAAGTTTCTGATGCGTGACGTTTAAATGGATTAGTTTAGAAGTGATTTGAATTACAATTGAAAATGCACTTTAGTTTACCTAGCGCATGTCATATATATTTATTCCTGCACTAGAGTGTAATAAGAATTATTGCGATCATAACACTTTACCACATTAAAAATGCCCGCAGGTAGTCCAACATCGGATAAATATGTGGTTTACACAGTGGAACCAGATGGAAGCTGTAGTACTATTCCTAATGACGGACACATCGTTTTTAAAGACCCGGACTGTAATTCATTACATGAAAACGAAAAAGAACATTTTAAACAGTTACCAGTAGCTAGATCGTTTTCTGCATCGTCGTCTGCTAAATGGGGTTCATATTGGTCAAAAAGAGAACGATGTTGTTGTGTTTGGAATTTATTCCTAATGGTAACTGTTATAGCCATATCTACAATTTTTGTATTGGTTCACAAAAATATACTCGAACTTTCACCGCCTCCTTTTTCAAATTCTACACCCGATGCCACATCAGATGCGATTGCTTTCACAACGACAACTACACATGCAGTAACTACAAAACCACGAGAGGTAACGTATAGAAATTTATTTAAATATTCTTTATGTGTGATCTTGTCAGTGAATCTATCATAAGAGTTTAAAAATCTCTATCGTCAATATTCAACTTTAACTTTATTATGCCTACTGTACATCTGTATATCAAGGGACTATTTACCTATAAAGGTAAATGTTCAGCTTATATTATCCTACAATGAATTTATGACTATATGCCAAAGGAAATGAAAACCTTCGTTTTTAAAATTACTTAACATTTAAAATTTCTTTTAGTGTCGATATTTGATGGCATGTCTTACGTCTGTTTATCCATAAAACCAAGTGGATGGTCATGAACATGTTGAAATAGTATATAAAAGCGATACATCTTATACTGACAGTTGAAATTATTTTGTAATTATTTTTGGAAATCATCCAACACTAAACTAACGATAGTGTTTTAAATATTTCTAAACAAAACGCTTTTCACAATTTTTGACGTCGGTATTTTCCACTTGGTGTATGCCATAGGCGAAGGAAGTGAAAATCTCTACTTGTAGATGGATATTGTAAATACCTGTCTAAAACTTGTGAGAGTTTAACCATGAAAAATTATAATGATTAAGTGATTTATATGTGTATGTGTAGCTCAGTCGTGAGATTTTCTCTGTAATTTCCCCCATTGACTGAGGCGGCTCTGGCGTATTGATAATGTGGGAGGCTAGGACTGACCACATCTAGGTATCCGGGGAAATGTTACCTCATTAAAATGTTGATAGGAAAAACTGTCTGGAATATTGAGGCATGCACATAAATGTATATTCAGTAAAGACAACACCGGTTAGATTCGCCACTGATTGGCAAATGCAAAATTCCGAGATAAAAAATGATTTTTAACAATCTAAGCCTGTAGAAAGTGTTTATAACTTTTATTTCTAGTTCTAACTATAACAGGACAAACAATTTCACAAATTCGACAGCAATGCTGTATACAGTACATAGTTAAAAGCAGTAATTTGGACTTTTGTATTAATGTAAGGAGGTATAGCGGATTTGATGTAAATTTATCATCCTAAATGGACTGTTTTGTTTTTGAAAGAAACAATAGATGTCTAAATATCAGTGTACTTAATTCAATGCAATAGTATATTATATTAGCATCATTTTTTGTCCCCCGCCGCAACGCGGAGCGGGGACATAGAAATGCCGGTCGTCCGTCCGTCCGTGTGTCTGTGCGTCCGTGCATCCGTCCGTCACACTTTTTTGTAAGCGCTTTCATGCCTACAAATTTTGACGGATTTACATGAAATTTATACCAAATGTTTATACCACTAATACCTTGGTCAAGTTCGAAAATCAGCCTTGGTCAATACTTTTTGTTGGAGTTATGGGACTTTGACCACAATAATGACTCCGTTTTATCCAAAAATTGACCTTGTAAGCGCTCTCATGCCTACAAATTTTGACGGATTTTCATGAAATTTATACCAAATGTTCATACTACTAATACCTTGGTCAAGTTCGAAAATCAGCCTTGGTCGATACTTTTTGTTGGAGTTATGGGACTTTTACCATAATAATGACTCAAAAAATTGACCTTGTCTTACATGTATATCTCTGCAATAAGGTATGTGATTTTATACAGTACATGTATGTAAACCAGAATATGAAACTTGAATATGATTTTTAAAGAAAAACTGTACAGTGATATTGTCTCGTACATTTTAGATAAACTTATATATGTTAATAGGTATTTTTTTATTTTAGATTGTAGTATTTTGGATATATTTGCGACAGGAAAAATAGAAAAAAAAGATGGGTGGTGGGGGTAAAAAAATGTTCCTTCCGACCTCCCCACACATTTAATTCTGGAACAGCCATGAATGTTTGAAAATATTGCAATTTCATATACAGTATACTAGTATACTGCTTGACCGGCGGGGGACCCAGGAATTCTATTCTTGTTATTTTGGCTGATGCAAAGGTATAACATTTCACATTACTTTATGCTCTAATAAGCCAAGATATGAAAAATAGGTGATTTTTGTCTTTGGTACTTATTTTGAAATTGTTCTCTTCGAAGAACCAACTTCAAGTTTACATTACTATTTATGAAAATTATATATATAGTTCTCTCGGGAGATAGAGGTAACTTATGAACAATAACAATTTTAGGTATCGGAAGAATTCGCTAGCAGCTAGGTCAGGCGAATAAGCAGCTATGGTATTGATTCATACCCGTTTCGCTCTATAGCATCCATTGCAACTTTGCAAGTGTGGACTTTTGCGTTGTCCTGTTTCACCTGTAGAATTTACCTCGCGTTTTCACGGATGACGATTCTCAGCTGGACTAGAAAGTTTGCATAGTACACTCCAATTGTTGTACCACTCTTGGGTAAAAAGTCCAACATAGTTACTTTGAGCTTTATTCTCTGGCTCATAATATTGAACTGCAAGTCTCATCAACAATCACCATGTAAACGATCATGTAGTCGTTGAAAAGTTATGGTGCCAAGTGCCTAAATACCTGTGCTATATCTTCCGCCTGATTCGACTATAGCAAATCCCAAACTTTGTTACATATTTCCTCGTCGGTGATATTCATTGGGCTTCCAGAACTGGCTTCATCTTCTAAAGACTTTCTACCGCGTTTTAATCCCCTACCCAGTGTTGAACCTGAGAATAAGCTGGTGCAGAAGACCCATAAACATCGGCTAACTCGCCTTGTATTTCGTGCTTTTTTACCTACTTAGAACTGTTCTGTCCTCAAGTTTAGATGAACAGCATGTTTTTGTATCACTTACCGTGTTTGGCATTCAATATCTTATTAAAAAATGGTTCGGTACAAGTGCAATTTTCTATCCAGGTAAAAATGTATTGAAACAAGGCACGAAAATAATGACCGTGTCGGACAATTAGAAATGGAATAGGCGGATTACTTAATAACTTCGTTATTTGTATTGTAATTTAAGACCACAAACCGTTACTGCTATGGGTCTTCACTCTACTAAATGCCACAAACTGTCTGGTTATCTCAGTGCATAGTGAGATCGCTTTATAAACTGTAGCTCATTCGAAATAGCTTTTTATATTAATTATCTTGTTAATTAAAATTTACATGGTTTTGTATATACTAGTAGAAAAGAGTGCACCGTTAATTCGGGCAAGTTTTGCTCATTTTTCTATGTAATTTTCGCTTGTTGAATTTGCAAGCCTAAGCTTATCAGGATATCACAGATGCAAACAAATACCGATATTGTTAATTATCTAGAAAGCTACAAACATTTTGTATAGGTATGTAAATTAGAATATTGTAGGCATTGGCTTAACGATCATTTTGATATATATATATAAAGATGACAGTCATCAGTTCAAAGGTCAAGGTCACAGCTGCAAACAAATACCGAAATTGCTTATAGTTTTTAGATAATTAACCATTTCAGTATCCATATGCCTCTGGGACATTGACCTTTCAACCCCTGGCCTTCATTTTATATCAAAATGACTGTTACATCAATACAAACAATATTGTAATACATGTCTATACCGAAAGTTTATAGTTATCGAGATAATTTAGCATTTCAGTATCTGTTTGCATCTGTGAACTTGACCTTTGAACCTATTACCTACATTCATATATCAAAATAACCATTAGGCCAATGCCTACAAAATTCTAATATACACGCCTATATTTAAGAAATGACATTCTGATCATGGTATTTCAAGGGGTAATGAAAGATAGTGTGGCGCGTGCCAAATTCGATGAAGGGCGAAGCCCTTCATTTTGAATTTGGCACGCGCCACACTATCTTTCATTACCCCTTGAAATACCATGAGCAGAAATGTCATTTCTTATATTTACAATTCTTTCTTTTAATAAATATTTTGTACATTGGCGCTATTTTTTCTATATTTGCTCGTGTGATATAGGGTTTTTAGCCTGCGAGATCGGCGTGTCTCACATGAACACGCGACCCCCTGTGTAGGACATGACGTAAAATTGCGGGAAAATTGATACACATCAAGAGTCATGACCCCCATTGTCTTTCATTGGGAATTGAAATACAATTGCTTCTGTATGTTTCATCGAAGACAGGTACAGTCATATTGTAAATATAAAAAGTTGATAGTTTTCGAGAGTTTACCATTTCAGTATTCGTTTGCACATGTGATCTTGCCCTTTAAACCAATTACCTTCATTCATATATCAAAATAAAAGTTATGCCATTACATACAATAGTCTAATATACTAATACAAAAAGTTATTGTTTTTGAGATAGTTACCTTTTCAGTATTCGTATACATCTGTAACCTTGACCTTTGAACCAGCGACCTTCATTCATATATCAAAATTAGGCCAAATTAGATTGTTAGGCCAATGCCTAAGATATTTTAATATACATGCCTATACAAAAATTATAGTTAACCATTTCAGTATTCGTATCTGTGACTTTGACCTCCGAATTCATTCATATATCGAAATGACTGTTACATCAATACAAACCATATTGTAATACATGTCAAAACAATAGACTATAGTTTTCGAGATAATTGACCATTCCAGTATTCGTTTGCATCTGTGGCCTTGACCTTCGAATTCATTCATATATCGAAATGACTGTTACATCAATACAAACCATATTGTAATACATGTCAAAACAATAGACTATAGTTTTCGAGATAATTGACCATTTCAGTATTCGTTTGCATCTGTGGCCTTGACCTTCGAATTCATTCATATATCGAAATGACTGTTACATCAATACAAACCATATTGTAATACATGCCAAAACAATAGATTATAGTTTTCGAGATAATTGACCATTTCAGTATTCGTTTGCATCTATGGCCTTGACCTTTGAATCCATAAACTTCAATCATATATCAAAATGATTTTTAGGCCAATGCCTACAATATTCTAATATTTATGCCTATACAAAAAGTTTATAGTTTTCCAGATATATTGACAAATACAGTCCCTTGCCATTTCCTCATTTAGCCTTAACACAATTTCCTGCTTTATGGGACCCCAAGGGACATAACCCCTTCATTTTTGCAAATCTGAAAGCTCTTTGTCTAGACATTATTATAACCAAATATCATCAAATTTGGCTCAGTAGTTTTGGAGGGGTTGATTAAAATGTGAAAAGTTTACACACGACGCACGACGGACGAAGATAGATGGCAATAGCTCATCTGATCGATCTACTTTATTACCAAGTCGTTAAATAAAAGCAAACTACGGGCAGACTGGCAACTAGCTGACGTCGCACCAATTTGTAAGAATGGAACTAGAGAAAAACCAAAACAATATAGATCCATCAGCTTAACTTTGAACAGTACCGTGTAAAATCTTTCATCGAATTATTCGCCAACATGGATTTAGAAAAGGATATTTGGTAGTAACGCAACTCTAAGAAGTCATAGAAGACATGCCAGACGCACTTCAAAACAACGAAAAGCATTCGATAAGAAGGTAATACTAAAGCTTGAAAAATACGGAGAAAAGGGAAAACTCTAAACTGGAATAAAGCCTATCTTAGCGACCTAAAACAAATGTGGCGGTAACCGGAAGTGAATCCAAAGTGGCAGCTGTAACGAGCGGAGTTCCTCAAGGCGTGTCTTTGGTTCAATCCTGATCTTGATATCGATGTATATAAATGACATACCAGACGTGATCAACTGTACTATCAAACTGTTTGTTTGCAGATCACTCCAAATTATATACTAGAACATCGAAAAATATACATGTATGTAATGTATTTCATATAACAAACAAAATAAGTCACTGGTTAGAAACATAAAGTATGCAACTTAATGCCGACAAGTGCAAACATATGGGAACAGGCCAAAGCAATAATAAAAGCTAATACTCAATTAAATTTGAAGATATACTACCACCATAGAAAAACTAAGAGAGCAAAAAGATCTTCGACAAAGGTCTACACTTCAAGAAACATATTAACCAATCCACTGCCAAAGGAAACAGAACTGTCTTCTATTCAAATCTTTAAAAAACAGGCCAGCAGTATATGACCCCTTAAAAAAGACCAAATATATATTTGACAGCTATATACTACCTATATCTCATCCACTGCCTATTTTTAATTTCGGCTTCTTGATAGCCGAACTTTAGACTACATTTTGTTAGCCTAGTTTTAAGTTAAACTTTCGACAGGTCGGTACTGTAGTATAAAGCACTCTAAAAATCATCATTATTTGACATTTAAATGTATACAGCGGCATTTATTACTATTTAATACTGTAGTAAATGTCGCTGATGTACAGTTGATGACAGGCTAACAGGTTTCATAATCCTAATCTGTTAATCCTCTGTCATCATCACACACATGTGTCTGGATACACAACCGAAAAAATGTCGAGAGGCCGAGCGGCCGAAAAAGTGCGGAGGAGCCGAGTAACCAACAAATTCAAGTGGCCGAAATTGCCGAGTTATAGATAACTATTTCTTACCATTTTTTACCATTCTAGATACCATTATCTCTTATGACAAGTCATGTAATAATATATATATTTACAATTGGAATTGACCTTCTTTAGATGAACCTATTTGTTTTAACTGGCATTCAATTGCTCTTGAATACAGTGTGGGGTCATGACCTCTGAATACGTAACGTTTAACTATTCCATTACGTCACAGAATGACATCTGTTACGTCACGCATTGTTTGATTGGTCATCATCCAAGTCTACTCGCGACGTAACTTTCCTTATTTGGAGCAAGGCTGTTCCATCAATTCGGTAGGTTTGTCGGAATCTTGAATGAAATAAATTATTGTAGTGATAACTTTACATTTCGGAAATGCTATCAATGTTTTTTATGATTGTAAATATTAGAAATAACATTCTATTTGAGTGTATTCATTCGGTATTATGAATGAGAGTCAGGAATAGCATATTTAACATGAACTGCTTCGCAGTTCATTGAATATGCTATTCCTGACTCTCATTCATAATACCGAATGAATACACTCAAATAGAATGTTATTTCTTAATTGAAGATACTCATAGTTGATATTTCTATCCTCTATGGGTCGCACACGCAAATTAGCACTGGTGACGTCATAATCAAAAGACAATTGCATGGCGTGTTCATGTAGGAAACATGACATTATTTTGCTGGAAAATGACACCAAAGTATTCAAAATTTAGAAAATTTGAGTTCGTTTCAAATGGTTTGTAGTTTATGCATTTTGTATGAACCAATATCAGGTACATTCTTTCCGATGGCGCTATTTTTTAAAGTAGAATGTTGAATAACAAAGTTATATTTTTCCATCATGGCGTCGATGTCTATGTCAATATAATTTGAAGCCAAATATTGGCATTAAAATGTGAGAAAAACAATCCGTTATGAGTTTATCCATGTAGGATAGGGAAATCTCACCCTCGGGGTTGAACATTTCTGGTCAGAGACTCGGCAAGCCTGACTGAAATATTCAACCCCTTGGGTGAGATTTCCCTATCTTACATGGATACTCATAATGGATTCTTATAATAAATCTGTGTTGTCTTGTGGAGGTGCATATTTATCTTCCGTTGTCTTGTAAACTGGTTGTCCAGTTGCTCACATTTATAGGATCAAACTTTATTTATGTGGTGCTTCTTCCAGAACTTGTTCAATTTGCTTTTAAAACTATTTATAGAGTTCGCATTGACTAACCAGTCATTCCAAAATAATCGTAACGCTAAACTGAAATAAAATTTTGAAATCAGACATTTTATGTGTCTAAAAACAAAGATGTATATGTACAGAATTCAAACACACCAAATTCGAAATAAAAGAGTATGATAATTTCATATTCAATAATGAAGTCATATAAAACTTCTCAAGTGACTATTATTTTGCTGGTTTTAGCATTAATTGCAGAAAAGGTGAAATGTTGTTTGTTAGAACTTGTCCGGTCGAGTGATAATAAATCCGGAAAATGCTTATAATCTGAATTGTGTTACTTGACCCACGTTACGGAGGTTAGGCGTTACGGAGGTTAGAAATTAACAATTGTGCGCTATAATCACTAAATAGATCCAAACAGAATTTTATACCAATTAAATACTAAGATATATGCCACTGCTTTTCTAAATTAGAATACAACTACATATCAATGTAGTTTTTCAGAAAATGACATAACGGAGGTTAGGTCTTTATATGATACATTAAAACATTCTATCTCAATATTGGATTTAAAGACCTGTTTTAAAAATTCCGATCTAATGTAAAGTTTTCCCCTGTACTCTTAGGCCATTACTGTAATCTGAAATAATTTTCATGTCTTTATTGCTTTTTGTTAAGTCCGCACGTAATCTGTTACGGAGGTTAGCAAATTTTTCTCGACACATGAAAATAACCGATTCAAAATTATGAATGTTCACTTTTAGAAAATCTACTTGGTTCAAGACCCTATCTGATGTTAAGAAATTAATCTGACAGCATTTGTAAAAATGTTCCTTTTAAAAACTAAAATATCAGCACTGGAAGTTTAGATATCGCTATTGCGACATCATGCTCAAACGTCACATTTTTTTTCCAGAACATGTTTCCAAGGAAAAGAAAAAATATCTTTTTGAAATCTGATTTGCGCCAGATCGAACAAATTTGAAACATTGTCAGAAAAAGCACATTTGTTCTTATTTCTAATGCGTCAAAAGGCACTTCTGTCGTATTAAAAGGCACTTCTGTCGGACTGAGAGTCACTTCTGTCGTGTTGAAAGGCACTTTTGTCGGACTGAGACTCACTTCTGTCGTGTTGAAAGGCACTTCTGTCGGACTGAGGGTCACTTCTGTCGTGTTAAAAGGCACTTCTGTCGGACTGAGTGTCACTTCTGTCGGACTGAGAGTCAATTCTGTCGTGTTAAAAGGCGCTTCTGTCGGACTGAGGGTCACTTCTGTCGTGTTAAAAGGCACTTCTGTCGGACTGAGACTAACTTCAGTCGTGTTAAAAGGCGCTTCTGTTGGACTGAGAGTCACTTCTGTCGTGTTAAAAGGCGCTTCTGTCGGATTAAGGGTCACTTCTGTCGTATTAAAAGGCACTTCTGTCGTGCTAAAAGGCGTTATTGTCGGACAGAGAGTCACTTCTTTCGTGTTAACAGGCACTTCTGTCGGACTGAGGGTCACTTCTGTCGTGTTAAAAGGCACTTTTGTCGGACTGAGGGTCACTTCTGTCGTGTTAAAAGGCACTTTTGTCGGACTGAGGGTCACTTCTTCGTGTTAACAGGCACTTCTGTCCGACTGAGGGTACTTCTGTCGTGTTAAAAGGCACTTTTGTCGGACTGAGGGTCACTTCTGTCGTGTTAAAAGGCACTTTTGTCGGACTGAGGGTCACTTCTGTCGTGTTAAAAGGCACTTCTGTCGGACTGAGGGTCACTTCTGTCGTGTTAAAAGGCACTTTTGTCGGACTGAGGGTCACTTCTGTCGTGTTAACAGGCACTTCTGTCGGACTGAGGGTCACTTCTGTCGTGTTAAAAGGCACTTTTGTCGGACTGAGGGTCACTTCTGTCGTGTTAAAAGGCACTTCTGTCGTGCTAAAAGGCGTTATTGTCGGACTGAGAGTCACTTCTGTTGTGTTAAAAGGCACTTTTGTCGTGTTAAAAGGCACTTCTGTCGTGTTAAAAGGCACTTCTGTCGTGTTGAAAGGCGCTTATGTCGGACTGAGGGTCACTTCTGTCGTGTTAAAGGCACTTCTGTCGTGCTTAAAGGCGTTGTTGTCGGACTAAGAGTCACTTCTGTCGTGTTAAAAGGTACTTCTGTTGTGTTAAAAGGTACTTCTGTTGGACTGAAAGTCACTTCTGTCGTGTTAACAGGCAGTTTTGTCGTGTAAAAAGCCACTTCTGTCAGACTGAGAGTCACTTCTGTCGTGTTAAAAGGCGCTTCTGTCGGACTGAAGGTAACTTCTGTTGTGTTTAAAAGGGACTTCTGTCGGACTGAGCGTCACTACTGTCGTGTCAAAAGGCACTTCTGTCGGACTGAGAGTCACTTCTGTCGTGTTAAAAGGCGTTGTTGTCGGACTGAGGGTCAATTCTTTCGTGTTAAAAGGCACTTCTTTCGTGTTAAAAGGCGTTATTGTCGGACAGAGAGTCACTTCTTTCGTGTTAACAGGCACTTCTGTCGGACTGAGGGTCACTTCTGTCGTGTTAAAAGGCACTTTTGTCGGACTGAGGGTCACTGCTGTCGTGTTAAAAGGCACTTCTGTCGGACTGAGGGTCACTTCTGTCGTGTTAAAAGGCACTTTTGTCGGACTGAGGGTCACTTCTGTCGTGTTAACAGGCATTTCTGTCGGACTGAGGGTCACTTCTGTCGTGTTAAAAGGCACTTTTGTCGGACTGAGGGTCACTTCTGTCGTGTTAAAAGGCACTTCTGTCGTGCTAAAAGGCGTTATTGTCGGACTGAGAGTCACTCTGTTGTGTTAAAAGGCACTTTTGTCGCGTTAAAAGGCACTTCTGTCGTGTTAAAAGGCACTTCTGTCGTGTTGAAAGGCGCTTATGTCGGACTGAGGGTCACTTCTGTCGTGTTAAAAGGCACTTCTGTCGTGCTTAAAGGCGTTGTTGTCGGACTAAGAGTCACTTCTGTCGTGTTAAAAGGTACTTCTGTTGGACTGAAAGTCACTTCTGTCGTGTTAACAGGCAGTTTTGTCGTGTAAAAAGCCACTTCTGTCGGACTGAGAGTCACTTCTGTCGTGTTGAAAGGCACTTCTGTCGTGTTAAAAGGTACTTCTGTTGGACTGAAAGTCACTTCTGTCGTGTTAACAGGCAGTTTTGTCGTGTAAAAAGCCACTTCTGTCGGACTGAGAGTCACTTCTGTCGTGTTAAAAGGCGCTTCTGTCGGACTGAAGGTAACTTCTGTCGTGTTAAAAGGGACTTCTGTCGGACTGAGCGTCACTACTGTCGTGTTAAAAGGCACTTCTGTCGGACTGAGAGTCACTTCTGTCGTGTTAAAAGGCGTTGTTGTCGGACTGAGGGTCAATTCTTTCGTGTTAAAAGACACTTCTTTCGTGTTAAAAGGCACTTTTGTCGTGTTAAAAGGCACTTTTGTCGTGTTAAAAGGCGCTTCTGTCGGACGAGGTCACTTCTGTCGGGTTAAAAGGCACTTCTGTTGTGTTAAAAGGCACTTCTGTCGTGTTAAAAGGCGCTGCAGTCGGACTGAGAGTCACTTTGTCGTGTTGAAAGGTACTTCTGTCGTGTTAAAAGGTACTTCTGTCGGACTGAGGGTCACTTCTGTCGTTTTTAAAGGCACTTCTGTCGGATTGAGGGTCACTTCTGTCGTGTTAAAAGGCGCTTATGTCGGACTGCGAGTCACCTCTGTCGTGTTAACAGGCACTTCTGTCGTGTTAAAAGGCGCTGCTGTCGGACTGAGAGTCACTTTGTCGTGTTGAAAGGCACTTCTGTCGTGTTAAAAGGTACTTCTGTCTTGCTTATAGGCGTTATTGTCGGACTGAGAGTCACTTCTGTTGTGTTAAAAGACACTTTTGTCGTGTTAAAAGGCACTTCTGTCGTGTTAAAAGGCGCTGCAGTCGGACTGAGAGTCACTTTGTCGTGTTGAAAGGTACTTCTGTCGTGTTAAAAGGTACTTCTGTCGGACTGAGGGTCACTTCTGTCGTTTTTAAAGGCACTTCTGTCGGATTGAGGGTCACTTCTGTCGTGTTAAAAGGCGCTTATGTCGGACTGCGAGTCACCTCTGTCGTGTTAACAGGCACTTCTGTCGTGTTAAAAGGCGCTGCTGTCGGACTGAGAGTCACTTTGTCGTGTTGAAAGGCACTTCTGTCGTGTTAAAAGGTACTTCTGTCTTGCTTATAGGCGTTATTGTCGGACTGAGAGTCACTTCTGTTGTGTTAAAAGACACTTTTGTCGTGTTAAAAGGCACTTCTGCCGTGTTAAAAGGCACTTCTGTCGGACTGAGAGTCACTTCTGTTGTGTTAAAAGGCACTTTTGTCATGTTAAAAGGCACTTCTGTCGTGTTAAAAGGCACTTCTGTCGTGTTAAAAGGCGCTTATGTCGGACTGAGGGTGACTTCTGTCGTGTTACAAGGCACTTCTGTCGTGCTAATAGGCGTTATTGTCGGACTGAGAGTCACTTCTGTTGTGTTAAAAGGCACTTCTGTTGTGTTAAAAGGCACTTCTGTCGTGTTAAAAGGCGCTGCTGTCGGATTGAGAGTCACTTTGTCGTGTTGAATGGCACTTCTGTCGTGTTAAAAGGTACTTCTGTCGTGTTAAAAGGTACTTCTGTCGTGCTAATAGGCGTAATTGTCGGACTGAGTCACTTCTGTTGTGTTAAAAGGCACTTTTGTCGTGTTAAAAGGCACTACTGCCGTGTTAAAAGGCACTTCTGTCGTGTAAAAAGGCGCTTATGTCGGACTGAGGGTCACTTCTGTCGTGTTTAAAGGCAGTTCTGTTGTGTTAAAAGTCACTTCTGTCGTGCTAAAAGGCGTTGTTGTCGGTCTGAGAGTCACTTCTGTCGTGTTAAAAGGTACTTTTAGTCGGACTGAGGGTCACTTCTGTCGTGTTAACAGGCACTTCTGTCGGACTTAGAGTTTCTTCTGTCGTGTTGAAAGGTACTTCTGTCGTGTTAAAAGGTACTTCTGTCGGACTGAGGATCACTTCTGTCGTGTTAAAAGGCACTTCTGTCGGACTGAGAATCACTTCTGTTGTGTTAAAAGGCGCTTCTGTCGGACTGAGAGTCACTTCTGTCGTGTTGAAAGGCACTTCTGTCGTGTTAAAAGGTACTTCTGTCGGACTGAAAATCACTTCTATTGTGTTAAAAGGCGCTTCTGTCGGACTGAGGGCACTTCTGTCGTGTTGAAAGGCACTTCTGTCGGACTGAGAATCACTTCTGTTGTGTTAAAAGGCGCTTCTGTCGGACTGAGAGTCACTTCTGTCGTGTTAAAGGGCGCTTCTGTTGGATTGAGATGCACTTCTGTCGTGTTAAAAGGTACTTCTGTCGGACTGAAAGTCACTTCTGTCGTGTTAAAAGGTACTTCTGCCGGACTGAGAGTCACTTCTTTCGTGTTAAAAGGCACTTCTGTCGTGTTAAAAGATTACTTCTGTCGTGTTAAAAGGCACTTCTGTCGGACTGAGGGTCACTTCTGTCGTGTTAACAGACACTTCTGTCGTGTTAAAAGGCACTTCTGTCGTGTTAAAAGGCGCTGCTGTCGGACTGAGAGTCACTTTGTCGTGTTGAAAGGCACTTCTGTCGTGTTAAAAGGTACTTCTGTCGGACTGAGGGTCACTTCTGTCGTTTTTAAAGGCACTTCTGTCGCATTGAGGGTCACTTCTGTGGTGTTAAAAGGCACTTCTGTCGTGTTAAAAGGCGCTTATGTCGTGCTAATAGGCGTTGTTGTCGGACTGAGGGTCACTTCTGTCGTGTTACAAGGCACTTCTGTCGTGCTAATAGGCGTTGTTGTCGGACTGAGAGTCACTTCTGTCGTGTTAACAGGCACTTTTGTTGTGTTAAAAGGCACTTCTGTCGTGTTAAAAGGCGCTGCTGTCGGACTGAGAGTCACTTTGTCGTGTTTAAAGGCACTTCTGTCGTGTTAAAAGGCACTTCTGTCGAGCTAATAGGCGTTATTGTCGGACTGAGAGTCACTTCTGTTGTGTTAAAAGGCACTTTTGTCGTGTTAAAAGGCACTTCTGTCGTGTTAAAAGGCACTTCTGTCGTGTTAAAAGGCACTTCTGTCGTGTAAAAAGGCGCTTATGTCGGACTGAGGGTCACTTCTGTTGTGTTAAAAGTCACTTCTGTCGTGCTAAAAGGCGTTGTTGTCGGTCTGAGAGTCACTTCTGTCGTGTTAAAAGGTACTTTTGTCGGACTGAGGGTCACTTCTGTCGTGTTAACAGGCACTTCTGTTGTGTTAAAAGGTACTTCTGTCGGACTGAGAGTCACTTCTGTCGTGTTAAAAGGTACTTCTGCCGGACTTAGAGTTTCTTCTGTCGTGTTGAAAGGTACTTCTGTCGTGTTAAAGGCACTTCTGTCGTGTTAAAAGGTACTTCTGTCGGACTGAAAGTCACTTCTGTCGTGTTAAAAGGTACTTCTGCCGGACTGAGAGTCACTTCTTTCGTGTTAAAAGGCACTTCTGTCGTGTTAAAAGTACTTCTGTCGTGTTAAAAGGCACTTCTGTCGGACTGAGGGTCACTTCTGTCGTGTTAACAGACACTCTGTCGTGTTAAAAGGCACTTCTGTCGTGTTAAAAGGCGCTGCTGTCGGACTGAGAGTCACTTTGTCGTGTTGAAAGGCACTTCTGTCGTGTTAAAAGGTACTTCTGTCGGACTGAGGGTCACTTCTGTCGTTTTTAAAGGCACTTCTGTCGCATTGAGGGTCACTTCTGTGGTGTTAAAAGGCACTCTGTCGTGTTAAAAGGCGCTTATGTCGTGCTAATAGGCGTTGTTGTCGGACTGAGGGTCACTTCTGTCGTGTTACAAGGCACTTCTGTCGTGCTAATAGGCGTTGTTGTCGGACTGAGAGTCACTTCTGTCGTGTTAACAGGCACTTTTGTTGTGTTAAAAGGCACTTCTGTCGTGTTAAAAGGCGCTGCTGTCGGACTGAGAGTCACTTTGTCGTGTTTAAAGGCACTTCTGTCGTGTTAAAAGGCACTTCTGTCGAGCTAATAGGCGTTATTGTCGGACTGAGAGTCACTTCTGTTGTGTTAAAAGGCACTTTTGTCGTGTTAAAAGGCACTTCTGTCGTGTTAAAAGGCACTTCTGTCGTGTTAAAAGGCACTTCTGTCGTGTAAAAAGGCGCTTATGTCGGACTGAGGGTCACTTCTGTTGTGTTAAAAGTCACTTCTGTCGTGCTAAAAGGCGTTGTTGTCGGTCTGAGAGTCACTTCTGTCGTGTTAAAAGGTACTTTTGTCGGACTGAGGGTCACTTCTGTCGTGTTAACAGGCACTTCTGTTGTGTTAAAAGGTACTTCTGTCGGACTGAGAGTCACTTCTGTCGTGTTAAAAGGTACTTCTGCCGGACTTAGAGTTTCTTCTGTCGTGTTGAAAGGTACTTCTGTCGTGTTAAAAGGCACTTCTGTCGTGTTAAAAGGTACTTCTGTCGGACTGAGACTCACTTCTGTCGTGTTAAAGGGCGCTTCTGTTGGACTAAGAGTCACTTCTTTTGAGTTAAATTCAGTTCTATTGGGTTAGAACGTTCCTTAAATGTTGGGTTCTAACGCCAAGAATCCCATTACTATCCGAGTTTCGTTAGTATAGGCGTTAAGCATTCGTAACGGTTAAGAGAGCTTTGAGTTACCCATCCTTTGTCTTATAAATTCTTATTTCCGATACGTTATGTATCGATTTGAGATGTACATCAAATCCGTCTTACCTATTTGATAGCGATTCAATGCATTATTGCCCGGTAAAACAAATCCAGGATTAATATTTGAATAAATTTGATAAATGTATTGCAGTTGACGTTAAGAATAAGGATGAATTGATGCTCTTGTTGAGATTTTTTCATTATTTAACCAACATATTGTTATTGATGATACACATAATGAATTTTCTTTTTAATCAATAGGATCAAGTACTTTAATGCTACCAAAAACTAATCTTTTAATATATATAAGATAACATAGGTATTGTAATCATTGATGTCAACACAAGAGCCTTCGTATCGGTAGTTGAAGAAAGATAAGAAATAATTATATCTGGTTTGTCAATAAACATTAATTGTAGACATTGCTGTGTTGATACATTGTACAAGTCAGTCAGGATCGAAATTGAACTTACCCGCAAGTCTCTGATGGCAACCGTCTGTCAGCAATACTTTTGTGTTGATTATTCTCTACGGAAGCGCTTAGGGGACTTGTGAGTTTTCACTTTTGAATTGGGATCGTTTTGACTTGTGACACATATCTATTTTTTTATCTCAAAACAAAGACATATCTGTGTGATTTAATTTAAAATACATATGTATATATCTATTTTTTTTATTGAAAATACGTCTCAATTTTAAAAACACTTGTCATGTGTCTTTTTGTGAGATGAGTTTTTTCGATGGTTCACCGTCCATTGTCTGTCGTGCGTTGTGCGTTTACATTTCACATTTTAATCATCTGCTACAAAAGCTATCAGGCCAAAATTGTTGAAACAAAATATATAGCTTAGATATTTCATGTGTAGCATACTTAGAACACTTAGTTTCAGATTTGCACAAATTGTAGCTGTAGGGCTGAAAATAGCAAGGTTCTAAAGGGGCAAATTGCTTAAAATATTATATTGAATCAATATACCTGTAAATGGAACACTATAAACTCTTTGTAAAGCCATATATATATATATATATTGTAGATATATTGACCTAATGATCATTTTGATATATTGATGAACGTCATGGGTTCAAAGGTCAAGGTCAAAAATACTGAAATTGTTAATTATCTAGAAAATTATAAACTTTTTGTATAGGCATATATATATATATTATATATATATATATCAGAATATTGTAGGTATTAGCCTGAACGATCATTTTGAAGGTCATTGGTTTAAAGGTCAAGGTCACAGATGCAATTGAATACCAAAATTGAATTGTCTGGAAAACTATAAAACTTATTGTATAGGCATACTAGTATATATTATATTATTGTAGGTATAATTGATCTTACCTTGTTTTGATATATAGATGGGTTCGTGGGTTCAAAGATCAAAGTCACAGATGCAAACAATTACTGAAATTGTTAATTATCTTGAAAACTATAATTAAACGTTTATATAGGCACATATATTAGAATATTGTAGGTATTGGCCTTGCGATCATACCAAAATCGCTGTACGTGTGCTTTGACTATTTTCAAATTTTCTCAAACATGAAAATAGGACAAAAATTCAGGCAATACGAGACTGTTACTATTTTTAGTAATTTTTAAATTTCTTTACTCATTATTTTTAGTACAGTGAAAAAAATTCCCTTCCCCCGACTGATTTGGTCCAGAACGAGGCTTGCCAAATATATTAGAACTCGGGTTGAGATTTCCCTATCTTGCACCGCAAGTTGTGATAGATTCTATTAGAATTGTAATGTAGGTACAATATTTCTATGAGGCGATTTTAACTCGCGGATAGGGATGTAACCTGACTGTAACAATGACTTTGATGATATCTTTCTTCGTAAAAATGTTGATACAACATACAATGTTCATGGACAAGATTTTGTTGAATTTCTAAATGGCTGTAGATTTTGTGTGTTAAATGGACGATATGGAGATGTCAGTAATCAATATACTTCCAAGTCAACACGTGGTAATTCGGTTGTTGACTATATATGTGTTAGTGATTGCGTTGACTTTCAGTTTAATTGATTGTAAATCTACTGTTGAGAATATAATCTGCGCAGTCTGCTTGGGAAACGAAGTAACGTTTACGTTGTAAACGTGTTGCCCAAATCATGTGATTCGAGGAAACTCGGTATCAGAGATCTCATTTTAAGTAACATCAGATTCCGGATGATTTTATGAAGTCGTATCTACGGCGTAACGCACTCTTAAGTTTAATAAATCAAATTGAAATGTGTTTAAAGAGAGTCAGGAGAATATTGACAGAATGTATGACGATTTCTGTAACTTAGTAATAATAATGAAACGGACGAAAAGATACTAAAATTTGATTATAGTGCAAAATCTCGCAAAAACTTACGCGTACATATACCGTTTTGGAATGATGAATTGAATGCACTGTGGCTGGCGCATTAGAATCTTCGAACGAAAGTACAAACAAAATTTAAAACAATAAATCTCTAATTGATCCCCTTTATGAACACAACAGTGTGCTTAATGCAGTGATAGACATATGTGAAGTTCGAAAAGTAATTTCAAAATCAAAGGACTAAAAAGCTGTTGGAATCGACGATCTTTCGTTTTAGGTTTTGCGATCAAAAATGTTATTACGATTATTCACATACTGTTTCAGTTGTGTTTTGAAACAATTTCCATTCATTCTGTTTCGAAAAAAAAGCTATTATAGTCCCTATACTAAAAGACATATACTCGGACCTAATTCTACCTATGAATTATCGTGGAATAAGTGTACTGTCTGTGGTAGCAGTTGTATAGTTCTTTATTAAACAATAGACTTCAACACTTGAAACTAACAACATCTTAGTCGACGAGCGAAACGGAGTTAGAAGAGAAAAATCGTGTCTAAATCACGTCTATACATTGAATGCTGTAGTACAGAATTGTAACTCCACGTTTGTATCGTTAATTGATTTTAAAAAAGCGTTCGGACATGATGGAAAATTGACTTTTACACAGCGGTTTACATGAGAGCAATGTATGATGACCCAGAATCCTGCATTCGCCTGGATGATCACAAAACGCAATGGTTCAAAAGTGTAACAAGTGTGAGGCAAGGAGACAATTTATCTTAGTTTACATTATTTGGACTATTTATAAAAGATCTAGCCAGAGGAATTAGGAATACTAACAGAGGTGTAAAAATTGACGATTATAATCTGAGTATCCTACTTTACGCCGATGACATTGCGTTACTTGCTGATAATGAAGAGGACATACAACACTTGTTAGATATTCTCTCAAATTGGTGTTCAAAATGGAGACTTAAGTTAATTTAACAAAGTCAAACATAGTTCATTTCCGAAAAGGTCACTGAAGACTATGTTCCGCCTTACAAATACTTCGGCGTTATCTTCGATGGAAATTTGAACTTTAATGCTACTGCAGAAGCGCTTAGTAAAGCTAGTGGAAGAGCCTTAGGTTCTGTAATTTCAAAGATTCGTTCATTCAATCTACTGGCATATCGACTTATGAGAAGCTTTATAATAATTGTGTGGTGCCAGTTTTAGACTATTGTAGTATAGTTTGGGGTTACAACGACTTTAATATTGTATAGCCACCGTACAATATCACGCACAACGTTATTTTCTCGGCGTGCACCGATTCACTCCGTTGGATGCGATGAGTAGTGAGTTTAGATGGATGATGACTAAAAATAGAAGATGGCTCAATATTTTACGTCTATAGAACCCGCTTGTATTGATGAACGGCGACCGACTTACAAAACAGAGTTCATGTGGGCCTTCATAACAACGCTGCAAATTAAATACTTGATTTACTTGTTTGCATGAAAAGAGCCGTGCAATATCGCTGGTATTTTAGAATTTTGTCAATAAACAAAACACATAAGTATCAATGGTACGCTAAAATACAAACCTAACCTAAACTGAGAACTTACATAGAATTAAAAGCCGAATTCCAAACAAAAAATTATATCAAAATGAATATGCCAAAACATGTGCGATCAGTTCTGTCTCAGTTTAGATGTGGAACACTTCCGCTAATGCTAGAAACTGGACGATTTAGGAATGAACGAATGATGGATAGAAATTGTACAGTTTGTAAAATAGGTTGTACAGAAGACTAATTTCATTTTATTAGGTTGCTTATTATATTCCAGTTTGAGACAAAATCTTATGGTTAAGTGCAATATTTCTCAAAATACTCCAAACTTCGACCTGTTTATACATCTAGTAACTTCGTTCCCAAGACAAACTGCCAGATACACTCAGCATTACAACTTCGTCAATCAAAACTTCCATGTAAATAGTTATCATAATAGTTTATTCTTTCATTTATGCTGCTGTAATACGCTTTTGAAACCGAGATTGAAGTTAATTATATTTTTTCATGTAACTATCTTGTATTGTAGACATGCACATCACCAGGCTGTATTCGGCTGGCTGCTGAAATCTTATCACGAATGAACACAGCAGTTGATCCATGTGAGGTAATTAATATTACATTCAATATATCCATCGGCTACTTCAGCCATCACAAGAAAACGGTGGCGAGGTTGTGGTCAATATGGGTTTAAAAACAAATTGCTTTTCACACCGAGTGTGCCAAATGTTAGATTGTATGCATGTATAGAGGGACACGATGTATAAAAGAGCCTTTCTACTTTGATTGATTACAAGAAAGTTTTATCACCTCAATTACTACTCCTTGCATACAAGACATCCTTTTTGTAAGAAACTTCCTATCCAAATATCGATGAAAATATTTCTACCAAACACAATGTTTAATGAAAACTGAGAAGTTTGTAATAATTATTAACTTCGGTTGTTTGATTAATATATCAAATTTACTCTGTAACACCATACTCACAGAATATTTCTATTGCAATTCCCATGCAACTTACAACTACACATGAACTACCTTTATTGGTGTTTAGCATCAGATCATTATTATCTTTTTTGCAAATAAACGGGTAACTTTCGAAAAAGCGGAATTTTTTCTAGTATTCCTATACAGAATGGGAAAATCAAATCACTAATATAGTACATTTCTCGCGTATCACATGTTTGACTGAAGAAGAAACATGTCTTTATCAGTTTACAGTGTATAGGTCTATACGATGAATGTGTTGACGAAAGACAAAACAAATTTTGTCTAGAATGCAACGCCGAAAAATGGGGTACGTGCTAACATCATGCTGTCCATCGGATTTTAGAAAACAACTTCATTTTTAATTTTGATTCTTAAAGCGAAGCAATTAATTATGCACTTGATAATTCAAAGTAAACATTTTAAAAATGGATGATGGGGAAACAATTGACTATTGCGCTAACTTGTTGTCATTGCGATTTCCGGTATGTTTCTAAACCGGTTTCCTATTTCGAAATCCTGTAATTTGACACACGACATTCTTCCTGAAAGGTCGATATTTCAGTCATATGAATGAAATTGGTCTATTATCGAGATTTTACAAGCTTATTGTGGTATGTTTATATGTACCCAATACCCATATCATCATTTTACTTTGTTGGTATCATTGGTCAACTGTGTAGAACTGTGTGTAATAGGAGGTAAACTTAACTTGCATTATGTTTATTTAGGGCCGTCAGAGGCAATTGAAATTGTTGAAGTTATTGTCCGAAATTTATGAAAATGTTGTTATAAATAGACCCAAAACTCTTGGAATTATCAAATTATTGTGTGTATGAGGCGAAAAAAGGTTTGTAGTCTATCTAAAAGTTTACTTAAACGACGAATTTATTTTCGAGATTAAAACATTTGAAAAAAACACATGTAAATGTATTAAAATTGTCATACCATGGCATGTTTGATGGGAAACATTTTTGTTTTTGTACAATATTTGATTGATTGATTATTCTGTGCTGTTGCCTAGTGTTGAACATAGTTACTTCCCTTGGTGTAGGTACTATTGACTTAGTCATAGTATAGTAGGGTTATTTGGAATAATTTTGGTTTCATAGTTTTGGTCCAAGCACTACTGATGAGGAATTGTATTCCGAAATGGCTGTCTAGTGCTGTAGAATTAAAACTGGTATAATATGTAATTTAAACCCCTGAGCCGATATCTCTGCTGGTGGCTGGTGTCCTGAGGATATCACAAACTCAGTAGGCAATAATTTCGTATTATTTTCTGAAATATACTATAATTGTCTAAATTTCCTGCAAGTTAGAATTTGAAATTCTCAAAAACTAAGGTATACTCCCTCATGCAGAGTATTTCCTTAGCTTAATTTGGTAAAATATCAGGGCTCAAAATAAGGTCGAAGTTGGGCGATATCTTCGCCCTGTTTCAAAAAACTTTGCCCTAAACTGTCTCAAAAGCGAAGTTCTAGTCGCCCTAAGTTTTGACAAGTGTAATTAACCCCCCCCAGGCGCCTCACATAGAAAGGTAAACAACAGGTAACTCCCGATATCTACAGGTGTTTTAATCCGATAATTAGCTTAATTTGAGATCATCCATGCATGTCATGGATTCATCAACCTGTTGACTGATGTAATAATTAGAAGCTGTCTTGATGAAGAACCTCAAATATTTGCAATGAAAAACATCTATCAGTATGGAAACGGGGGGGGGGGGGGGGGGGGGGGGGCAAAATAGTAGATCTAGATCGTTTTTTGTATGAAAATTTAATAAAATAACAGACCTTCTCAGAATGTTGCATCCTCACAAAGGAATCCATAAATAAAAGCATTTTCCGATTAAATGATTGAAAATGAGTAAAATCATCTCTAGAAATTTGAAGTCAGCATCCATGTGACATGTGCTTTTAAACTAGGGGGATAACTCAATCAAAAATAAAAGTGCACATAGGGGGCCTATATATTTATAAAAAATTTTAATTTTTTTTTTATGTTTAAAATCATTGTATTTTTAAAATTAATGATTAAAACAAATTGTATATGTACTTCCCATTACATTGTAACATTTAGACAGTGTTAGTGATGTGGCAATGTAATACTATTAGGACATGTTTATTTATGATCAATGTGTTTTGCTTCAATAATTTAAGAGGCTTTAAAATACAATAAACTTAAGAACAATATTTTATATTAAATTTAAATTATTATCAGTATGGCTGCACTGAGCTTGTACATATATAATTCAAAAAAAAAAAAAAAAAAAAAAAAAAAAAAAAAAAAAAAAAAAGGAAAATAATTAAGAAGAATTTTACATCTTGGTATTTTGATTAAATAATTAATATTACATTTATGTAATATGCAAGTCCTTAAAAGGGATGCTCCCATTTATAAAGACAAACAGCTTGGAACACATGTTGCCGCATATTAAATTTCGTGCCGGAAAAAGTTCTCCCTGTTTTGAAAAACTTCTCCCTACTCTTGGCTGAGGGAGAAGTCACTCCTCCCTGTTTCAAAATCTAATTTGAGCCCTGAAATATATTTTGGTTCTTTGGGTTCTTCTAAATAATTTTGGTTTCATAGTTTTGATGAGGAATAGTATTCCGAAACGTCCGTCTAGTGCTGTAGAATTAAAACTGGTATAATATGTAATTTAAACCCCTGAGCCGATATCTCTGCTGGTGGCTGGTGGCCCGAGGATATCACAAACTCAGTAGGCAATAATTTTGTATTATTGTCTGAAATATACTATAATTGTCTTAATTTCCTGCAAGTTAAAATTTGAAATTTCTAAAAAACTAAGGTATACTCCCTCATGCAAAGTATTTCTTTAGCTTAATTTGGTAAAATATATTTTGGTCCTTTGGGTAGCTTTTCAACATTTTCTTAATAATTTTGGTTTTAAGGTTTTGGTCCAAGCACTACTGATGAGGAATTGTATTCCGAAACGGACGTCTAGTGCTGTAGAACTAAAACTGATATAATATGTAATTTTATCAAGTCTGGGATCTCCCCCAAATGAGAGAAAAATCAATGTCCCCCAAATGGTGGATAAAGCGTCTTCAGTGTTTTTCATCTTCAGCACTACACATGCACATTTTAATTGTTTGCCAGGAAACAGGATTATTTTGAATGGTTTCTCATCAGGTCTTGGATCTTCCTCAAAAGGCTTGCAATTTAGAGCAATTACGGTAAACATACTGTATATATCTAAAGATATGTCATGCAGAAAAAAATTAACAAGCTCTTAAAAAGCACTTTTGGTTATAAATGTTACAGTTAAAATTTCACCATGGTTACGGGTATAACAAACAAACAAAATTAGATAAAGCCCATAAATTTGTCCCTTTGACAGAAAAACCAAACAAAATGAAATTTTCTGCAACTAATGACTGGATCAGGTAAAATCTGATGTAATGTTTAAATTTCTCTATGGTTTTAAACTTATTATTCATTCATTTCTTGAAAGTTGAAAAATCTGATATGATGTTTTGATTTCTCTATAGTTTAAAACTTATTATTCATTCATTGATTTCTTGAACGTTGAAAAAAAACTGTGTTGTACAAATAAGTAAAATTTTAATGGTTGGAACTTTTTTCTAAATGTCTTCAAATAGTTGACTTAAATCTCCTAAACGATGAATCACTATTTTTTAAACTTGCCACAAAGCATCAACATTCATAGGAAATGTGCAAAACATTAGCCAGAGTTGGTTTTCTCATTCTCCTGTAGCTATGCCCCTATGATTGAAAAACTTTTCTTATTTTCTGAAACGCATGACCTTCGAGTTCAAAGGACAAAGATCTTATTTTTAGGTCTGTATGTGCATGTGTGTACGTTAACAGCAAAAACTCTGAAGGTACTAGGTCAATTGAAACAAAATTTACTTTGAAGGTCCTTGATAAAGTCTACTGTAGTTTGATCAAATCATGGAGATCTGATATCCAAGATAGCTGCTGTGACTAAAAAGAAACCCTGAAAATATCCTTTTATCCAGAACTATTTATTGAAGGCAAAAACTGATGTGTTATTGGATTCTACACGACCTTACCTATAAGTTTGTACATTTCGTGAAATTTGGTTGAAAAAAAGATTACTCATTTTTGAGTTAAATTATGCAATTTTTTTGAAAACCAATTTAAATTGGTATATCTTGACTATATTATTTATAAAGATAATAACATAGGGTTTTCAGATTTGATGTTGCCTTGACATGACGTTCAAAATGAGGTCAAGGTCAAATGTCAATGTATTCTAATCACTTTAAACTGTTCGTTTTACTATCGATAGTGGTACTGGTAACATAAGTAACATAATCTATGCTTCAACAGCCTCTTCTTTAGGTTCCAGTAACTTGTAGTCTGCACATCAAGCATATAGCTTATCATCATTAAAAGTTTTAAGATAAACACATCTAGTAGTATGGCCATGAACTGTAATTTGAGGGCGTCGTAGTTGAAAACTTGGACACTGAAGTTCTCTCCCGCATTCCATTAATGGAAAAAAATGACATCTCTACTTGACCTGCAAAATGCAAGATTTTCATGTGCAATGCCTTCGTTATTCATATGGAGCAGAGGGTTATAATTCTGAAAGATATGCTGTATGCAGAACACATGTATTGCGCACAAATGAGTTAAGTAATGGTATTTAAAGTCCAATTTAAGAATATTTAACTTATTTTGAGACGTTGCAAGCTATAGGTGAAGGTGCAGAACCTTTGCCTGTGTGTTGCTCTGATGACATTATGCAGCAGGTTTCTTTATCATGCCAAGCCTACCATGACACAGGACCTTGTTTACTTTAAGTTCACATCCAGAAGAACCATAATTTTCATTTTGTAATGCAGAGTGCATGGCAGAAGAAAAGTCACAACCCACTTTCAAGTCTTGGGTCAGACTGGCTGGGGTACAAACCTATGACCTCCCACTTATATCTAGCAAGCACTCTACCAACTGAGCTGCCGCAGTGGTACACACAAATGAGACTATAACAATATGGCCTGGTGATTTTATAGAAGTATGTTTACCAGATGATATGTTATATCTTTAAGGACTTTTACAATTATAGAACTCCACTTTTCCTAGGCTAGAAGTAAATTATCTTGTCCTGCTAAATCATTTCTGTCTAGTGTTTCAAGCAAAGTTTGTATTGCCAGTATAACAGAAGAACCTCGAATCTCACACAAGAATGAACATTTTTGTAAGATGTATTATACAGAGTCATTTGACAAGTGTTCCAATGTCAAAACCCCAAGTAGTGATGTAAGTTTAGTACCTTCAGAACATAGTTCTATAAACTTTGGCCTATTAACGTTCTTGGATCAGGTACAATTGGACCCTGAAGTCATCTTTCCTGATAATATTAAGCATCAGTTTATCCCATTGCTTAGTGACTTTGATGATGTATTCAGTCCTTCATTTAAAGTAGCCAAGGTAAATATGGGACCTGTGTAGCTCCCACAACAAAATGGGGGAATCCCTAAATACTTCCATAACTGGTTGATTGAAATTGCACTTCAAAAGCAATTTGATGAACTTGAACCTCTTGGGTTTTTTTGTTTGTTGCCCATAGGACAATGATATTTCAGTGGAGTATGTTAACCCTTCTTTTCTTGTCAAGAAAGCTAACTGTGGACACTGTCTTTTACCGCATTTGCAGATGTTTGATGCCACAGCAAATCATTACCATGTCTTATGCCTAATATTGATGCAACATTGTGCCAAGTTGCCCAGTGGAACTATATTATTGTATCTGATCTTTCTAAAAAATTCTATTATCTCTTGATTTCTTGGGCTATCGAGGGATAGTTAATCTTTTAAAGATGTTCTGGTATATATATCGCCATTAGCCATTGGTATGCTGGACTTCTGGTATTTAAGGGCCTCTTTGTTCAGGAAGGTGTTGTGCAAGTTTCGATTTATTTGTATTGTATTGTTGCGATAATACACCTCAAGAGCTATTGTCAAACTTTAGGCATGTATCACAGGCTTTGTAAAGTTCTAGCTGAAATCTGTCTTCACCTAAAAACAGTTATTGCTCCTAAACACACCACCATTCTTGGTTGGAAGTGGTCAGAGGAAATCATACAAAGTAGTATGCATTGCATAGCTACCGTTGCCACTTGTTCGCTTTCTACTTCTGTTTTTGAACCTACAGCATTCATTGGACTTACAAGTACTTTTTGTATAGTTAAGAGTTGTTTGCATTTCTTGAACATGCTAGAGGGGCTGGTTGCTGGAAGAGACTCCAAAGAAATTGTTGCTTGGAACAACCACACTAGAAATTTTGTATGGCCAAGAAGGCTTTAATATCAAACAAGTGTATTACATGGCCTCGTCCAAGTGATCAATTGTGGATAGTTACTGATGGTGCTGTCAAAGCTCATGAAATTTGTGTCACACTCTCTATTACTTGAAATAACAACATTTTTCTTGCTGGCTTTTTCAGTGCAAAGTTACTTAAAAACTAATAAGTTGGCTTCCATGTGGAATTAAATCATTTCCTTTGCAACAAATACAAAACATTTTAGTCCTGTTATAATTCAATCTGACAATTAATTGTGTGTTCAAGCTTACAGAAATCTTTGTTGCAGTTAATTCTCTGCTAGCCCTCGGGTTGCAACCTTCCTTGCTACAGGTAGTGTTTATCAAACATCTATCTTTACATTGATGGGACTACCATATTGCCTTAGGACTTTGCCAGAGTGTTGCAAACTTGTCTGTCAATTTTTTTTCATTTATTAGACAGACTAAGGATTCCATTGTACAAAGTGTTGCATGTCAGAGTAATTTAGAGGGAAATGTAATAATAATGTACACTAGCCATTTTTCAGGGGTCCTAATACAGTCCAACTGTGCTGATCTTCGTCACACTCATTCTCACTCTCATCAAGGAACACAACCCTCAAAGACAGTTAACAATCCAAGGAATGTCAAACTTAACCTTCAAGTTGAATTATTGCTATGCTTCCATGTGTGAGTGTATAGTTATCCAAAGACAGGTTTTGGTTGAATTTGTAACATCTCTCCATATTTTGCTTGACCATTCATCATACAACCAACTAAAGACTGCCATGCATAGTCAATTCTTTGCATTGGATTTGGATAAGACTACCGAACCCTGTCATGTTTATGCTTCACTCTGCAAATCCCCAAAACTGCTGGTACCTCAATCAACCAGGGATCCTGTATATGTTATGGGTACTTCTTTTGCTGCAGATGTTATACAACATAATCATTAGTTCATATTTGTTTTGAGAGAACATGCTACGCTGCATGAAACCTTGTTCTATCTCTGTGTGCAGTTATGGCCTTTAGATGAGCCACCAGTTATTCTTTGGGTTGACACAATTCCAGGTGTCTCTGCTTTGATTAATTATGAATTGCTAAATAAGTATCACATTTCCATAGAAACATGCTAAAAACAAGAATAAAAACCTGTTTTTGAGATGGCAAGTCATGAAATCAAGCAGGATATTTTGTGTCAGGATCCATCAGACTGCCACAGTACATTATTGTTACTTTCGACAGCAGTTGCTCCTATCAATATATCACCCCTTCTTACATTATAAAGCCTTCTATGTAATAAACTCTGCCAAAATTAAGGCAAACAAAATTGAATTGTCTGCATGACCGTTTGATTAGAATATTTTTTATTTATCAATGTATAGATTGCACAGGTATTTACTTCATCTAATCAAGAGAAACATGCATTGTTTATGTATTTCCTGTTAATCCTACATCCATGTATTAGATCTAGATGGATCATTGTTTATGTATTTCCTGTGAATCCTAACATTCATGTATTAGATCTAGATGGATCATTGTTTATGTATTTCCTGTGAATCCTTACATCCATGTATTAGATCTAGATGGATCATTGTTTATGTATTTCCTGTGAATCCTTACATCCATGTATTAGATCTAGATGGATCATTGTTTATGTATTTCCTGTGAATCCTACATCCATGTATTAGATCTAGATGGATCATTGTTTATGTATTTCCTGTGAATCCTAACATTCATGTATTAGATCTAGGTGGATCATTGTTTATGTATTTCCTATGAATCCTAACATCCATGTATTAGATCTAGATGGATCATTGTTTATGTAGTTCCCATGAATCCTAACATTCATGTATTAGATCTAGATGGATCATTGTTTATGTAGTTCCCATGAATCCTAACATTCATGTATTAGATCTAGATGGATCATTGTTTATGTATTTCCTGTGAATCCTAACATCCATGTATTAGATCAGATGGATCATTGTTTATGTAGTTCCTGTGAATCCTAACATTCATGTATTAGATCTAGGTGGATCATTGTTTATGTAGTTCCTGTGAATCCTAACATTCATGTATTAGATCTAGATGGATCATTGTTTATGTAGTTCCTGTGAATCCTAACATTCATGTATTAGATCTAGATGGATCATTGTTTATGTATTTCCTGTGAATCCTAACATTCATGTATTAGATCTAGATGGATCATTGTTTATGTATTTCCTGTGAATCCTAACATTCATGTATTAGATCTAGATGGATCATTGTTTATGTAGTTCCTGTGAATCCTAACATTCATGTATTAGATCTAGATGGATCATTGTTTATGTATTTCCTGTGAATCCTAACATTCATGTATTAGATCTAGGTGGATCATTGTTTCTGTAGTTCCTGTGAATCATAACATTCATGTATTAGATCTAGATGGATCATTGTTTATGTATTTCCTGTGAATCCTAACATTCATGTATTAGATCTAGATGGATCATTGTTTATGTAGTTCCTGTGAATACTAACATCCATGTATTAGATCTAGATGGATCATTGTTTATGTAGTTCCTGTGAATCATAACATTCATGTATTAGATCTAGGTGGATCATTGTTTATGTAGTTCCTGTGAATCCTAACATTCATGTATTAGATCTAGGTGGATCATTGTTTATGTAGTTCCTGTGAATCCTAACATTCATGTATTAGATCTAGATGGATCATTGTTTATGTAGTTCCTGTGAATCCTAACATTCATGTATTAGATCTAGATGGATCATTGTTTATGTATTTCCTGTGAATACTAACATTCATGTATTAGATCTAGATGGATCATTGTTTATGTATTTCCTGTGAATCCTTACATTCATGTATTAGATCTAGATGGATCATTGTTTATGTAGTTCCTGTGAATACTAACATCCATGTATTAGATCTAGATGGATCATTGTTTATGTATTTCCTGTGAATCATAACATTCATGTATTAGATCTAGGTGGATCATTGTTTATGTATTTCCTGTGAATCCTAACATTCATGTATTAGATCTAGGTGGATCATTGTTTATGTATTTCCTGTGAATCCCAACATTCATGTATTAGATCTAGGTGGATCATTGTTTATGTAGTTCCTGTGAATCCTAACATTCATGTATTAGATCTAGATGGATCATTGTTTATGTATTTCCTGTGAATCCCAACATTCATGTATTAGATCTAGGTGGAGCATTATTTATGTAGTTCCTGTGAATCCTAACATCCATGTATTATATCTAGATGGATCATTGTTTATGCATTTCCTGTGTATCCTAACATTCATGTATTAGATCTAGATGGATCATTGTTTATGTAGTTCCTGTGAATACTAACATTCATGTATTAGATCTAGATGGATCATTGTTTATGTATTTCCTGTGAATCCTAACATTCATGTATTAGATCTAGATGGATCATTGTTTATGTATTTCCCATGAATCATAACATTCATGTATTAGATCTAGATGGATCATTATTTATGTAGTTCCTGTGAATCCTAACATTCATGTATTAGATCTAGATGGATCATTGTTTTTGTATTTCCTGTGAATCCTAACATTCATGTATTAGATCTAGATGGATCATTGTTTATGTATTTCCTGTGAATCCTTACATTCATGTATTAGATCTAGATGGATCATTGTTTATGTATTTCCTGTGAATCCTTACATTCATGTATTAGATCTAGATGGATCATTGTTTATGTATTTCCCATGAATCCTTACATTCATGTATTAGATCTAGATGGATCATTGTTTATGTATTTCCCATGAATCATAACATCCATGTTTTATATCTAGATGGATCATTGTTTATGTATTTCCTGCGAATCCTAACATTCATGTATTAGATCTAGATGGATCATTGTTTATGTAGTTCCTGTGAATCCTAAAATGCATGTATTAGATCTAGATGGATCATTGTTTATGTAGTTCCTGTGAATCCTAACATTCATGTATTAGATCTAGGTGGATCATTGTTTATGTATTTCCTGTGAATACTAACATTCATGTATTAGATCTAGATGGATCATTGTTTATGTAGTTCCTGTGAATCCTAACATTCATGTATTAGATCTAGGTGGATCATTGTTTATGTATTTCCTGTGAATACTAACATTCATGTATTAGATCTAGATGGATCATTGTTTTTGTATTTCCTTGAGAACAGATTTTTTAGTTTAAAAAAATGAAAAAAGATTGTTCCACCATGTATTTTAAATATGATTGTACGAGTATATCAGAATTCAACACTTATATATAATTAAATTTCTGTTTATGTTTTCCAAGGACAAAGCAAAGTATATTACGTTACTTCTGTGTTTAGAAATTAATGTTACATCTTTGTTGGTTTCTGTAAATCAGCTTTTTTGAAACAGATTGAAATAGACGAGAAAGACACTTAACTATTGATTCTGTTGTTAATTTTGTCTTCTACTGATATTGCAATTTAGCAATTACAGATCAAAATTAGTTTGTTGGCATATGTGCAAATGAGTCACTAATAAACCTTTCCACTCATTGAATTTTCTTATCATAAAATAGAACATAAAATATTTCAATCCAATAAGTTGTAGATCTGCTAAATTGGATAACTTAGAGGATATTTATTGGTATGCTACAATTTGGATAATGTTACTATGTATTAAGTTGTTGTAAGAATAATTACTTTTATCCAAAAACTTCATACACACCCACTATTTTTTTTATATTTAAAAATTTACATGCATAAAATTTATATCTTCAAAGCAAGTTAATAGATAAAGGATTTTCAGATTGGATTATTATCTTTATTATTAATATTAATATTATTATTATTTTGTAAAGGTCGCTTGGATACAAAAATAACTCCTATATTATTTACTGTTGTAATATTTAAGTTATATTCATGTTTTTTTAATTACTTCTTTGAATTTTGTGTCAAAGTGATGAAAAATACATAAAATTAATGGTACTTTTCATATCTCATATGAGCTGATCCATGACAAAACGACCCTTATGGCATAAATTATCGATTCTGTGTTTTTATCAGATCCTGAAAGTACATTGTCTTGTGAGTCCAAAAATGTATATCTTGACTTAAAACTCCAATATTTGATGTTGCTATGGTAACTTTAACACGCAGGTGTTCCTTAAGTTGTGACGTAATCGTAACCTCACCGTAAGATAAACGTAAAAGAATTAAATTAAAGTCTCGGAAAACATTTATTGTCAAACATGTATTCATAAATTTCAAGTTTTCAAACATTTTATTCTCAGACATATTCAAATTTCTGTTTTATTGAAAAAGAATAAAATTCCAAATGCATTGATATAAAATAATTCCATCTATACATAAAATAAAGATGGTTTTATTGTTTGGAAGATAAAGCTGTTTGTCGCCCCTGCTTACTCATGTTACTAGAAATGTTCATCAGTAGATTTAGAGTCATCCCCCATTAAAATAAATTGTCCAATTTCATCAGAGGGCGCTGTTGTTTTCTCACCATTTTTAGAAACAAAGAAGAATTTTATTGAGTAATTATTGTGTTAGAAATAGGAGAATTTATTAATCTTTAAAGTCTATCATGTCTCTATACTTGGAGTAGTTTTCTCTGAACACCTTGTTTTGCTTGGTAGCATCGTGTGGCCTTTTTAGCTCAACAGTTGTAATCAATTGATATCCTGGAATAAAAAAAATGTGTAATATTCAAAAGTATACCTAACTTTTCTTCTGTTAAACAATCTGCAGATAAAACTGCATTGCTTTATTACAAGACTTGATTTTTGAATCTAAAGAAGATGGGATTATATAAAACTAGATTTATACAATGTTGACTTAACCTTTGTAGGTGTGTATTTTTGGAAAAATAGGTTGTTGTTGTAATATTGTTTAACTTCACATAAACATTCTTTCAGCTAAGAAAACTAATTTATGAATGTCTAACCATTACATGTAATCTAAGAACAAGTTCATGTATGCATGAGATGTGCAAGTGTGTGGTGTGTTTTGTACTAGCGTTAACTCATGCATGGCCACTTTATGGTGCAAACTCACCAAGTGAGTATGCCAATCTTATAATCCAAGTCATGTTATACTACGCTTATTTGAACTATTCAATAATCTGTCTTCAAAATACTGAGCGCCAGGTTAGAAAGCAGGGTCTCAAATGTTAACAATCTTAGATAAGGACCCGGCCTAAGTTCAGAGCTACAACCTCCCGCTCTCAAGGCGAACACCCTAAGAGAGAAAGAGAGAGAGAAATTTCTCCTACAATTTCCTGTCTCCACATTTACGGTTATTGAAACTCTGAAGTGGCTTATTTGAGTTTTATGCCTCCAGTCAAGATTTTTGCAGTTAAATAGTCAGGGATGGCAAAACCGGGTGTCAGGGGAAAAACCCAGACTTTATTCAAATTAACTAACAAAATATCTTACAGTGTCCCTTGTCATTCGAACTTAGGCAGTGAGAGGCGCAACAATCATTAATTGGGCACTCAGCCACCCCGGGACTTGCATATTGCAGGATAAGGATTTAAATACAGTGTATATCTCTCTTTAGAAATAATGTAGTTGTATTCAAAGATAGTATGTGACACTTGTCAATTTCAATGTATGGACATTTACTACAATCTCTACTGAGTACTTAAAAGAGGATACATACGATTTTTATTTTAAAAAAAAAACAAAACAAAAAAAACGTATCTTTGCCAAAAAAAAAAAGTTACATGTCCCTATTATGACACAATACAAGTTAACCGTGTGTATGGTTTCAAATTTTTTAACGGACGTAAATAAAATGTTCTGTTCTGAAACAAAACTTCATTATGTCATGGCATTACATTTACAAAACTTGACATTGTTACAACCGTATTATCCATTTACAGTCTCTGGATTAGCAAATGATATCATAATAATACTAATGAAAAAATAGCGATTAAGGTCTGAGATTCAGCACATTATTTCAGTACACGGAATTTTGTTTTTAAATTTAAGGACACACCACTTAGTTCAGATGAACTGATTTATTTTATTTATTTGAGAATTACGTGAAATTGTCTATAGTTATTGTTTGCATATTCTCACTGAAAAAAAAAAAAACTGCAACATCATGTCGATCATGAAAATCAAATTTCTCTCATTAAAAAATTTCCTTTTGAAAAAAATTAATAATAAATGTTGTGTTTTGTGTAAATGTCACTATTAAATACAGAAATCATTATTATTCCTTTTAAGTAATTTTCTAAATATTTTCTGTTCACTAGTCTAATTGACAGTGAAAGCTAAAGGTTAAGGAAAAGTTCTAAAATAATCAGGCTTGATTTGTTTTAAAAATTCTTCCACTGTATTTTTTTAGTGATGTTAAAATGGAATATGATTTTTTTTTTATTTAATGTATAAAACTGCAATTATTTCTACATTTAATAGAGAAAAATTCATAAAAATTGTCCACAAATAATCCATGTACCGGTACATCGTTTTAAAAATGGATGTTTTCAATTAAGATTAATGTTAAATCTAATGATGTAATCGAATGTGTTGAGAAACAAAAGAAAACTTTGACGTCATTTTCTCATACTATGACGTAATTGCCATAAGGGTTGTTTTGTCATGGAGCAGCTCATATGTATGTACATGCAAGGTTTCATTTTCTCATGTTTTGTTCCTATACAGGATTTTTACGAATATTCTTGTGGTGGATATATGAAAGACACATATCTAAGTTGGGAGAGACCTCGAATAAGAGACAATCCTGATGTTGTCAACGACAAATACAGTGCATATCTGAAAGGTAAGGTTTGTAACGCTGTATAGTATATTGCTAAACAAAAAGTACCCACAAAGGGCACATTCAAAAATCTGTAATAATTTTGAGATTTTGTTCCACTTTATCATGCAATGATCATCAATTTCAATTATTTTTGTATTTTCGTGATCGAATGACATTACAAATTTATACATATATTATAAAAATGGCAATGAGCTATCTCTAATCTCATTTTCTTTCTGATTTGTTAATTAAGAAATAACATTCTATTTGAGTGTATTCATTCGGTATTATGAATGAGAGTCAGGAATAGCATATTCAATGAACTGCGAAGCAGTTCATGTTAAATATGCTATTCCTGACTCTCATTCATAATACCGAATGAATACACTCAAATAGAATGTTATTTCTTATATTTACAATCATAAAAAACATTGATAGCATTTCCGAAATGTAAAGTTATCACTACAATAATTTATTTCATTCAAGATTCCGACAAACCTACCGAATTGATGGAACAGCCTTGCTCCAAATAAGGAAAGTTACGTCGCGAGTAGACTTGGATGATGACCAATCAAACAATGCGTGACGTAACAGATGTCATTCTGTGACGTAATGGAATAGTTAAACGTTACGTATTCAGAGGTCATGACCCCACACTGTATTCAAGAGCAATTGAATGCCAGTTAAAACAAATAGGTTCATCTAAAGAAGGTCAATTCCAATTGTAAATATATAGTCATAAAATAATATTTTGATTCGAATGGCACATGTAAATGCCATTATCTATTTTTACTAGCAAAATCTCTTTTTTATTTTGTTATTCTGTGCTTCAAAAAGGGCAACATTAATGTTTCCAGGACTATATTAGTGAACAGTTGCTCACTAATAGTCATTTTCAGGGTGAATTATGTTACTGAGTTGAAAACAAACAGCAGTCATAACAATATATGAAATTCAACATATAACAAATGAATTTCAAAATATGCAACAAATGGGCGCATTAGGGACAAGGGGTTGTAACTCATTCATTAAAATGTTAAAAAAAAGTACTGCCATGTACTTTCTTTTTGGGACTATTTAACGAATAAAAGTCAGTAGTAATTTACATATAACAATCGCCTGTGGAAAATTGAAAGGGATTTATTCTAAGTGGGAAGGAACAGGCTAGGTTACCCTGGAGGTTCTACTCCTAGTTGTTTACAGCTTCATGGAAATCCTTGCTAGGAGATATGGTGGTGCTGAATCTGTAAACAAAAAAATATGTTCAAAAAATCCTGAAGTAATTGGTTTGTTCTCTTGTTATTAGACACATATTGGGAATAATTGCATGTGTTTGATTTTCTTGGAGAAATACTTGATAAATTTTAGACTTCCACATTTGGTACCATCATAATGATACTTATCAGATGTGATTGTTTCAGCCGTGCAGATTGCTATCTTTTTGTTAACAAATTGCAAATGGTGAAAGCTACCATGACTTTCAAGGCTGACTTCCAATACAGTGATCTTCTAAATGTGAAGTTTTAATACAGTGCTTACGGCAGTAGCGGATCTCAGTCAGTAGCGGATCATTTTTAGCTCAACTGGCTATAGCCAGCTGAGCTTATGCCATGGTGAAGCGTGCGTGCGTGCGTGCGTGCGTCCGTGCGTAAACTTTAATCTTCTCCTCTGAAACCACTTGGCCAATTGGAACCAAATTTGGTGTGGAAAGTCCCTAGGTGGAGTAGATTAAAGTTTGTACAAATTATATTCCTGCGGCATCCAAGATGGCCGCCATTGCTATAAATAGCAAAAACCTATAAATGGTCATTACATGTTTATTTTTGGACCGATTTAGTTCAAATTTGAGATTTAGAAAGAAGATGTCTAGCCATTTAATATATATGTAACGGGTTTTTCAGTAACTTTTTCTGTTTGCTCGTAATTTGCAGAATATGCAAATTAGATGCTAAATTTAGTCGATTCTTTGAAAATCTTCTTCTCTGAAACCACATACCCAAATGATGCCAAATATGGTGTGGAAAGTCCCTAGGTGGAGTAGATTAAAGTTTATACAAATCAACTTCGTGCGGCATCCAAGATGGCCGCCATTGCTATAAATAGCAAAAACCTATAAATGGTCATTACATGTTTATTTATGGACCGATTTAGTTCAAATTTGAGATTTAGAAAGTAGATGTCTAGCCATTTAATATATGTAACGGGTTTTTCTGTAACTTTTTCTGTTTGCTTGTAATTAGCGGAATATGCAAATTAGATGCTAAATTTAGTCGATTCTTTGAAAACCTTCTTCTCTGAAACCACATACCCAAATGATGCCAAATATGGTGTGGAAAGTCCCTAGGTGGAGTAGATTAAAGTTTGTACAAATCAACTTCGTGCGGCATCCAAGATGGCCGCCATTGCTATAAATAGCAAAAACCTATAAATGGTCATTACATGTTTATTTATGGACCGATTTAGTTCAAATTTGAGATTTAGAAAGTAGATGTCTAGCCATTTAATATATGTAACAGGTTTTTTTTTGTAACTTTTTCTGTTTGCTCGTAATTAGCGGAATATGCAAATTAGATGCTAAATTTAGGCAATTCTTTGAAAATCTTCTTCTCTGAAACCACATACCCAAATGATGCCAAATTTGGTGTGGAAAGTACCTAGGTGGAGTAGATTAAAGTTTGTACAAATCAACTTCATGGGGCATCCAAGATGGCCGCCATTGCTATAAATAGCAAAAACCTATAAATGGTCGTTACATATTTTTATTTTTGGACCGATTCAGTTCAAATTTGAGATTTAGAAAGTAGATGTCTAGGCATTTAATATATGCAACAGATTTTTCTGTTACTTTTTCTGTTTGCTCGTAATTAGCGGAATATGCAAATTAGATGCTAAATTTAGGCAATTCTTTGAAAATCTTCTTCTCTGAAACCACATACCCAAATGATGCCAAATTTGGTGTGGAAAGTCCCTAGGTGAAGTAGAATAAAGTTTGTACAAATCAACTTCCTGCATCATCCAAGATGGCTGCCATTGCCATAAATAGCAAAAACATATAAATGGTCGTTACATGTTTATTTTTGGACCGATTTAGTTCAAATTTGAGATTTAGAACGAAGATGTCTAGGCATTTAATATATGTAACGGATTTTTAGCTCAACTGGCTTTAGCCAGATGAGCTATTGGCATGATGCGTGTGTGCGTGCGTGCATGCGTGCATCCGTTAACAGCAAAAACTCTGAAACTACCAGGCCTTTTGAAACCTAATTTGCTGTGCAAGGTCCTTGCCAGAGTCTGACTGTAGATTGTACAAATCATGGTAATTAGATATCCAAGATGGCTGCCATTACTAAAAATAGGAAAAACCTTAAAAAATCTTCTTCTCCAGAACCAGTCATTGGAGGCAAAATCTGATTTCATATTTGGCTTCTAGATGGTCTTAACCTCTAAGTTTGTACATTTTGTGGAATTCTGACAAAAAATAGGTAACGCCTTTTTGCGTTTTATTTTGCAAAAATCGTAAAATAGCTTTAAATTGTTTTAAATTGTTATAACTTGACTATTAGATCAGATAATGACATGGGGTTTTCATTTTTGACATATTCTTGTAATTACCTTCAAAATGGGGTCAAGGTCAATTGTGAAGGTCATGACCTAATTTTTTACCTTTCTGATTTTAGTTATAATCTCGAAAACTATGAACTTTTTGTATAGGCATGTATATTGGAATATTGTTGGTATTGATGCAACGGTCATTTTGATGTATAGATTAAGGTCATGGGTTCAAAGGTCAAGGTCACAGACGCAAAACAATACTGAAACGGTTCATTATCTTGAAAACTAAACTTTTTGTATAGGCATGTATATTAGAATAATGTAGGTATTAACACAACGATCATTTTGATGTATAGAAAAAGGTCATAGGTTCAAAGGTCAAGGTCACAGAAGCAAAACAATACTGAAACAGTTCATTATCTTGAAAACTAAAAACTTTTTGTATAGGCATGTATATTGAAATATTGTTGGTATTGATTCATCGTTCATTTTGATGTATAGATTAAGGTCATGGGTTCAAAGGTCAAGGTCACAGAAGCAAAACAATACTGAAACAGTTCATTATCTTGAAAACTAAAAACTTTTTGTATAGGCATGTATATTGAAATATTGTTGGTATTGATGCATCGTTCATTTTGATGTATAGATTAAGGTCATAGGTTCAAAGGTCAAGGTCACAGAAGCAAAACAATACTGAAATGGTTCATTATCTTGAAAACTATAAACTTTTTGTATAGGCATGTATATTGAAATAATGTTGGTATTGATGCAATGGCCATTTTGATATATAGATTAAGGTCATGGGTTCAAAGGTCAAGGTCACATATGCGAAAGGATACTGAAATGGTTATCTTAAAAACTATAAGCTTTTTGTATAGGCATGTATATTAGAATGTTGTAGGTATTGAGACAACGATCATTTTGGTGTATAGAAAAAGGTCATGGGTTCAAAGGTCAAGTCACAGATGCGAAACAAGACCGAAATGATTAATTATCTCGAAAACTATAAACTTTTTGTATAGGCATGTATATTGGAATATTTTTTATTGATGCAATGGTGATTTTGATGTATAGATTAAGGTCATTGGTTCAAAGGTCAAGTTCACAGACAAAAAAAAATACTGAAACGGTTCATTATCTTGAAAACTAAAAACTTTTTGTATAGGCATGTATATTAGAATGTTGTAGGCATCGCTACAACGATCACTTTGATGTATAGAAAAAGGTCATAGGTTCAAAGGTCAAGGTCACAGAAGCAAAACAATACCGAAATGGTTCATTATCTTGAAAACTATAAACGTTTTGTATAGGCATGTATATTGGAATATTGTTGGTATTGATGCAACGGTCATTTTGATGTATAGATTAAGGTCATGGGTTCAAAGGTCAAGGTCACGGACGCTAAATAATACTGAAACGGTTCATTATCTTGAAAACTATAAACTTTTTGTATAGGCATGTATATCAGAATGTTGTTGGTATTAATACAATAAACATTTTGATGTATAGAAAAAGGTCATGGGTTCAAAGGTCAAGGTCACAGAGCAAAACAATACTGAAATGGTTCATTATCTCGAAAACTATAAATTTTTTGTATAGGCATGTATATTAGAATATTGTTGGTATTGATGAAACGATCATTGTGATATATACATTAAGGTCCAGGGTTCAAAGGTCAAGGTCACAGGTATGAAATAATACTGTGGTTAATTATCTTGAAAACTATTGACATTTCCTATAGGCATATATATTAGAATGTAGATATTAATTCAACTACTATTTTAATATATAGAGAAAGGTTATGGGTTCAAAGGTCAAGGTCAAGGATGCAAAATATTGCTGAAATTGTTATAACTTCACTATTTGATCAGATAATGACATGGGGTCTTCAGTTTTGAAATATTCTTGTAATTACCTTTAAAATGAGGTCAAGGTCAATTGTGCAGTTTATGACCTAATGTTTTACCTTTCCTGAAAAGAAATTGTTGACCGAATTTTTAGGCAGTGTAAAAATAAGATGTTTGTTTCAACTAAATCATTGAAAATTTTCTCCTGAATTGGCCAATTCTAACTCAATACAGCATGAAAAGTCCTTTAGTAACAGTAATTCAAAAGTTGTGTCTGGCATATCAGCCAAAATCCAAGGTGGCTTCTGTTCCTATACATAGCAAAAACACGAAAGACCAATGCAGATTTGGTTTCCAACCACTTTGGTTCCAAGTGCAATTGTAAAAAGGAGGGAGGAATGCCATTTCACAAGATTTGCATGTTATTTATCAAAAATGTAAATTACCTGCCAGTTGAGCATCACAGGCCCTATTGGGCCTCTTGTTAGCTCACCTGACCAAAGGTCATGTGAGCTTATGGTATGGTGCAGCGTGTGTATGTGCGTGCATGCGTGTGTGCGTACGTGTGTGTGTGCGTGCATCGTTAACACACATTTCCGACTTCTCCTCTGAAAGTACTTGGCAGATTTCAATGAAACTTGGTGAGAAGGATATATGGGCCGGTGCAATTCAGATTTGTTCGTGGTGTTGCCATGGCTACCATAACTAGGTCAAGGTGACCTAGGGGTGCAAAAATCTTAAAAAATCTTCTTCTCCGTAAGTATTGATAGGAGAAAAAATCTGATGTGATATTTGGCTTCTCTAGGGTCTTAAGCCTATAGTTTGTTCATTTTGTGAAATTCGGACAAAAAATAGGTTACACGTTTTTGCATTTAATTTTGAAAAAATCGGAAAATAGCTTAAAATTGTTATAACATGACTATTTGACCGGAAAATGACATGGGGTTTTCAGTTTTGACATCTTCTTGTTAGTAACTTCAAAATGAGGTCAAGGTCAATTGTGAAGGTCGTGACCTAATTTTTTTTACCTCTGATTATAATCATTATCTCGAAAACTATAAACTTTTTGTATAGGCATGTCTATAAGAATGTTGTAGGTATTGATACAACAATCATTTTGATGTATAGAAAAAGGTCATGGGTTCAAAGGTCAAGGTCACAGATGTGAAACAATAACGAAATGGTTAATTATCTCGAAAACTACAAACTTTTTGTATAGGCATGTATACTAGAATGTTGTAGACATTGATACAACGATCATTTTGATGTATAGAAAAAGGTCATGGGTTCAAAGGTCAAGGTCACAGATGCGAATCAATACCGAAATGGTTAATTATCTCGAAAACTATAAAATTTTTGTATAGGCATATATATTAGAATGTTGTAGGTATTGATACAACAATCATTTTGATGTATAGAAAAAGGTCATGGGTTCAACGGTCAAGGTCACAGATGCAAAACAATACTGAAATGGTTAATTATCTTGAAAACTATAAACGTTTTGTATAGGCTTGTATATTAGAATGTTGTATGTTTTAATACAACGATCATTTTGATGTATAGAAAAAGGTCATTGGTTCAAAGGTCAAGGTCACAGATGCAAAAACAATACCGAAATGGTTAATTATCTCGAAAACTATTAATTTTTTGTATAGGCATGTATATTAGAATGTTGTAGGTATTGATACAACAATCATATTGATGTATAGAAAAAGGTCATGGGTTCAAAGGTCAAGGTCACAGATGCAAAAACAATACCGAAATGGTTAATTATCTCGAAAACTATAAACTTTTTGTATAGGCATGTATATAAGAATGTTGTAGGTATTGATACAACAATCATTTTGATGTATAGAAAAAGGTCATGGGTTCAAAGGTCACAGATGCGAAAACAATACCGAAATGGTTAATTATCTCGAAAACTTTTAACTTTTTGTATAGGCATGTATATTAGAATGTTGTAGGTATCGATACAACAATCATTTCAATGTATAGAAAAAGGTCATGGGTTTAAAGGTCAAGGTCACAGATGCAAAACAATACTGAAATGGTTAATTATCTTGAAAACTATAAACGTTTTGTATAGGCTTGTATATTAGAATGTTGTAGGTATTGATACAACGATCATTTTGATGTATAGAAAAAGGTCATGGGTTCAAAGGTCAAGGTCACAGATGCGAAAACAATACCGAAATGGTTAATTATCTTGAAAACTATTAACTTTTTGTATAGGCATGTATATTAGAATGTTGTAGGTATTGATACAATGATCATTTTGATGTAAAGAAAAAAGTCATTGGGGTTTAGTATTTATGTTTTCTTTAAATCTATCAACAAGCCATTAGTTATCAGGTGAGCGTTTCAGGACCATGGGCCTCTTGTTTAGAATAAAGTTAATTTTTTCCATATCATTACGAGAGTCCAATAACACTCGGATATATTTCTGTAAAGCTGGTATTTTTACTTAATTCTACGTTTCATTTGTATTGATAAACTTCCTATTTTTTAAATTCTCGGCTTTTTAATACGAATGTCCCAAGCGTCTCAGCGACATGGATGGGATTTCCAAAACCTAACTTTCGATTTGACCAACGTGTTCAATACTTTCAAAGGTAATTTGAAATGATTACAATAGCTCTTTACACTCGTTAACATGTCTTCTTTCATGACATAAACCTTTATTGAGTTTTACAGTTCATGACGATAAAAAAATAAAAAGTTTATGCAGGGTGCAATTACGGCAATAACGGATCAGCTGCTGTCTACAGGGGACCTCTCAAAAAGGCTAAAAAAAATATGGCATGTACCCATGGGGCTGTCTGGTGCTTTCAGTAAAATAATAGATTCTGGTGGGTTCAGTTATGCAGAGGCTATTGGAGAACCAGTGCCTAGGTTCCCTCCATGGCCGGTACCCCATGAGAAAGATGGGGGCATTGTCATGCCATGCCATGCCATGCCACTATCTTATTTATCATATGATAAGACCAGATCAATAAGCATTTTTAAGAAGCCATAATTGTCATGCTTGAAGGATAATCTGTATGAGATTAGAATATATTGAATAAGTATATTAATATCCATCCCTATATTTTGTGTTTAAGACAATTAAAGTTTTATTCTGTTCTATATTTTTGTCTGGTAACAATTTTGGACCTATGATGTACAATGTACAATACCAATAAGTATCATTGTATGCATATACTGTTCTTGTCAAAATAAAATCTTCATGAACAAGAGTATGTCATAATATTTATAACTTATAAGGTACAATTATTTTATTTTATTTCCTTCGCCATTTACTGCTTTTATAATTCAGTATTCAAGACAATGTTGATCGACTTAATTTATCAGGGACATTGAATATTGCACTAATGATCCGCCGTAAGCACTGTATGATATTTGGTTTTTAGCTTACCTGACTGAAGGTCATGTGAGCTTATGGCATAGTGTGTGTGTGTGTGTGTGTGTGTGTGTGTGTGTGTGTGTGTGTGTGTGCAAGTGTGCATGCATGCATATGCCGTTAACACACACTTTCTACTTCTCTTCTAAAAAAACTTAACAGATTTCAGCGAGACTTGGTCAGAATCATGTCGGGGTGGGTGCAATTCAGATTTGTTCATGGCGCTGCCATGGCAACAAAAATTAGATCATGGTGACCTTAGGGTGCAAAAATCTTAAAAAATCTTCCCCAAAACTGATGGGTGGAGAAAAATTCTGATGTGATAATTGTCCTCTCTGGAGTGTTAATCCTATAGTTTGTTCATTTTGTAAATTTGGTTAGAAAATTTCATAAAATGGTTTCAAATTATTATGTGCGGTAACTAGACTGTCCCAGATTTGCAAAATTGAAATGGTTATCTCCCCTTGGGACCCAACAAAGGGGAAAAAGTGAAAATCTTTTAAAATCTTCTTCTGGATCGCTGAACCAAATTTGATGAAATTTGGCAGGGACTTTGTCCAGGTTTGGGGGGGGTGGGGGTGGGGGGTTGCAGGGCCTGTTCATGCAGCGTGGTTTGCTTATATATGTATAATACTTACCTAAGTAAATTTGCTCATGCATGCAAATGTGGCACATGAACACAAATACACACATGTTTAAGTTTACTTATGGAGTAAATTTGCATTACCTCTCCTCATATTGATTTAATACACTTTTTAGAGATTCATCTGCCAGAAAATAATTTGTCAACTATAGATGCACACATGTCATTTACAAACCACCAAAAAATTTCCTACTGTTCGATATGAGACCTGTATAGTTTATAACGTAACACTTATCGCTCTAGTCTACTTATTCATGCATAATTTCCGTACAAAAACTTTTGCTTGTCATATATAGAAATATGTTTACATGATATTTGAAAATGGTTCAACATAAAACTAACGACATTGTAAGGCATTGTTTAAGGGCTTTTGAAGGTAAACATGAGCTACAAAAAGATTTTATATGTGCTATAATTTTTCCATTGCTTCTGTGTACTGGATTAAACATCCCAAAGGTATTTCATGCAACATCAACCAGAAATTAAGTGAAAGGTTAAAATACAAAAAAACATTTCACAGAAAATATGTCATTTGATAGATAGAATTAATCACACCTCCAAAGGAGAGATCGCTATTAAATGTGATGTTTCCAAATAATTAGTCGTCTACTCAATGCTGGACTACCTAAGAAGCGTCCAGTCCATAAACTAAATGATGCAGAATTCAAGAAACAATGTGCTCAAGCATGGTGCCTCTGTCTCTGTTTAAATAACAGCAAATGGAAAGTTTGTTATATGTGATGCTTTTGCACCCAAATTTATGGTTTGGACTGGTGTCAGTTTTTATGGCAAAACATCGCTAAGAATGATTAGCAAAAGTGTAAAAGTTAATTCTGATTATAAAAATAAATTCTAAACCATTTCTTTAATGTTTAATGGTCATGAAAATGTTTCATCAGGTCTAAGCATCTAGTCATACAGTATAACCTGTGTATAAAGACCACCCAGGGGACTGAGCAAAAGTGGACTTAATAGACAGGTGGACTTTATATAGAGGGTTACCTCTTATGAACGAGCAGAGACATATTATTGTTGATACTGGTATACACATGAGTGAAAAATATGTGGTACCTATTAAAATAATTATTTCTTAAATGTTTTTTTAAAGAAATTATTTTTTAATTGATTATTCAGAATTAATTATAGATAATATTTTGAAAATGTACTTTAATCTTGAGGGACTGTATTTCTGAATACATGGTAACAGTTTATCTAATCAGTATACACCTGACTGATTGTCTTTGTTTTCTTAAGAAGCAGGGTGTCACTGATTAAGTGATAGGTATAGAAAACATTCTACCTGTAAATAACAAAGACTATTTTTACCTTCTGATCTAATGGCTTCAGTCAATGACATGAGAATAATGAGTTCATGCATTTATTCCTCAAATTTTAACTTATTATAACTCAAAATTATACTCTTTTACAGAAAATTGCAAATGTCACTATATATACAATATTCAAAGAATTATCATTATAATAATTATATTCTAATCTGCATGCATTCAGAATATTAGAACTGTTTTGCATAACTTAGAAATCATAGAATTCTAAAAAACTAAAAAAAAGTTGATTGAAAAAGTGGACTTTATAGACAGGTTGAGGAGTCATTTGGGACTAAAAAGGGTGGACTCTATTCACATTAGACAGGTGGACTTTATATACAGGGTCATTATATAGTAAAATCCATTGGGGATACTTCAGACCGGTTGCTATAGACAGGTGGACTTTATACAGAGGGAGGTGGACTCTACAGCAGGTTATACTGTACATCTAGAAAAACAATTTATTATCTGAAAAACGTAAAGTCAGTCAAATTACACCATCTGGGTGGATGCCAAAAACCACTGATTGCATTTCAATGGATTTTGGTATCTGAGCAATCCTAAATTGTTGTCTTCAGAAACAAAAGATTTATACTTTATCTGGTCTTTAAAGAGCTGTCAAAGACAATTGGAATTATCTGTAACAAAGCTACATAAACAAGACACTATGGAGTGATGCTCAGAATTGTTATATGGTAAATTACTGCCATGGTTCACAAATAAAACATTTGTTCCATTGAAATCTTGGAGGTTCCATGTTTGAGTCCTGGTTTGGCCACTGTTTCTTACCCTTTCCTGTTGCAAAAGTAAGGATTGTGGGGTTCGAACCTCAGGCAAGTGTCTAACCAGCAACTTTATTTCAAACTATGTATTTTTTTATTTTTAACAAGCAATGCCATGATAGTTGTTATGGCAACCTACTGGGTACTAACCCTAAAACCCGAAATTAATAGGCTTGTCAGCTGGGCAGTGTGGAACCTAGTGATATGTTAAGCCTGTACTAAAAACTGCCTATGATTGTGACACAGCCTTGTATTGTTTTACTAGAACCATGGGGGACCCTTCTTTCGGCTCTCAAACATAAGGAATACAAAATGTGACTTATATGAGTAAATTTTGAGAAAATATATTTTGTTTGTAGAAATTATTATACAATACCACGTGTAGTTTTACTTCTGTCAGACAGCATCTTCTGATGAATCTGATTCATTTTCGACCTCACAGTTTGGTATGGCTCATTGAATTTAAATGGATATTCTGTCATGTTTACACTTCAAAGTCAGACTGAGTATTTTTGATCCCCATAAATTTTCCTGTTGATTGGAGAACTAAAGTGGCTAGAAGGGCACCCTTTCAGTCTTTGCAATCCAGATAGTTGCTGGTGTATCACACGCATTTTCGCGCTACATGTACTTATTGATGAAGTCACAAGTGTAATCACCAAAAACCTAAATTTGCCTGTACACACTTGATTACGATTTGTACAGGTGCAAAAAGAAAGGTTACACCTTCTTAAGAAGACCATGTACTATTACAGGGTTATTCTTTAAATCATGATGCCATTCACTTTTTATATTCTTTTTTTGAAAATCATTTCACTTACACTTTCATTTTCTAGAAGTTTATGGGTTCAAAGGTCAAGGTCACAGATGCAAAAGAATACACAAATGGTTAAATATCTGGAAAACTATAAACTTTTTGTATAGGCATCATGGTTTCAAATGTTAAGCTCACAGAATACTGAAATGGTTAATTACCTTGAAATGCTTTAATTCTTGACTTAAAGAAACTAACTTTTGACCCTTGTGTTATGTTTCTAAAAAATATTTCAACTTGCAGTTATTTATTAAGTGAATGTATCTGAGGTCCAGTGGGCCTCTTGTTTTAATACATTATTGTATTATTCAGTACAAAAATTACTCGTGTTTTCTTTAGATACTTTACAAATTGCCTGAAAACCTATATTGAATTTTTGATATGGTGTACATAGACCTTGACTGAACAACATATCAAAATTTCATGATCAATTTTTAACTTACTTTAAAAGCCCTTACTTATGAAGAACCCCTTGGTGACCATTTTCATGGCATAAATGATCAAACTATACCCACTGGTATCCACAAGCTAGCTAAAACACTTATGCTTAGAAATGAAAAATGTCTCCCAACCAAATAACTAGTACCAGGTAGACATTAATTGGATTAGTGTAATTTTACTTCTGGTCATGTAGTAGTTAAATTCTACAGTGCCACAGTGCGGTAAGTGCTAGTTCCGCCAGACCCGGTCAGGACTCGAACCCACGACTTAAAAATGGATTGTTACTGTTCTTTTGCCAAGCACTTGGTATTACGAAATAATAGTCACAGGTTCTTTTTGATGAGAACTTAAAATAACAAGGTCCCATATCACGTTTGGCTGCTGTATAATGCCATCAGCGCAACACACGTGCAAAATTTGCATGTGCACCTTTGCCTATAGCTGATGACGTCTCGATATAAGTGAAATATTCATGACTGGGACGTTAAACACCATTACCCAATTCAACTCTTCCTAAGTTTGATTTTGGAAAACAAAAATAGGGGGTCATTAAGCTACTTTACACAAAGTTGTGTTAAAGTACTGAAACAAATAAAGAATCTTTATTTCTTGCATAAACAGTTACCATGAATGTCCTTGCAAACTATTATACATTAGTGTTTTTGTTTGAATTGTACCCTGAATAGTGTAGATCTACCTGATTTTCATGAAAAATGTATATTTAATTCTTTAAAATAATATCAAAATTGATAATGTGAATTTTAATCTTGATTGAATACAGAAGATTATTCTAATAATGTTACATGTAACCATGTTCCAGCCATAATACTGTAGGTGCTTATGCACAAAATGATGTTGTCATGATATGGATCTACCGATCAACAAGTACATGTTTTATATTTGCATTCCAGACCAGTTTTCAACACCGCAATCGGAGAAGAATGAAAGAGTTGTGAAAAATATCAAAGATTTTTATCACTCATGCTTAAACTTTGCAAATGTGCCAGAACAGGCATATCAACAACATTGTGAGTATTGTTTTAATATTCAGACCTGCGTCACACTGTCCCAAAATAGACAACATATGACCACAAGAAAATGAAAATTGTTCAAATGGGTACTGACGGCAAAATCATCATTATTAGTGAGGGCATCTTTTATCATCTTATGACAGCCTCTTCAGTTTTTTGCAGACTTAGGTAGCAACATCCTGAGCATTGACAAAATCTTTGGCATGAGAAAAATTGGTCACTAGGTCAAAGGTCAAGGTCACAATTGCTATAAATTGAAATTTAGTTCTCATGCATTTAATGACTCTTTTTGTCTGTTTGATCACAAACTTGGTAAACTTATTTTCTGTGACAAGACAATGCATGGGATTGCAAATATGGTCACTAGATCAAAGATCAAGGTCACAGTTACTATAATAGAAATTCAGTTTTTGGCCGGGTTGCACGGAGTGCAAATCCGGTTTATAGTATGGTGAATGTCGGGGTGGCAGTCGGGCGGGGGGGAAAATAGGGTACCAACTTTGTGAACTCAACTCCATCTACAGTTTTCAACCAAAAACCTTGAAACTTCACAGAATGTTTCTATATATATTGAGGATGTGCACCTGACTTTATGGAGATATTTCAAGATTTTTTTCCCCATTTTTCCAGACTTTGAAACTTAGTCACTTTTTAGCAAGTTTTTGAATGGGGGTACCTACTTTGTGAAATAACTCCTCTTACAGTTTTCAATCAAAAACCTGTAAACTTCACAGAATGTTTCTAAAAATATTGAAGATGTGCACCTGAGTTTATGGAAATATTTCAGGATTTTTTTTCCATTTTTCCAGACTTTGAAACTTAGTTACTTTGTACTGTATATATCAAAAGATTATCAAAGATGTGCACCTGACTTAATGGCAACCCGGCCCATTGAGTCTTTGACCCATTTTTGTGCATTGAAATACCTACTATTTGTCTGATTTATCTCAAACTTCTTCTACTTATCCCCTGTGACAAGACAATGCATAGGATTGCCAATCAGGTCACTAGATCAAAGGTCATGGTCACAATTACTATAAATTGAAATTCAGTTCTCATGCATTTAAAGAGTACCTGTAACGATTTTTGATTTTTACATATGTTATTCTCCATACCGAAATATGAATTAGTGCGAAAATTTTATAAAAATCCATGCCGAAATAAGGGAGATATCGGCGAGTTTGTAATACACCTCCCGTTAATCCAAATCAAAAAGCTCGGTTTTGGGGACCCTGTGCAGTGACATCATTTAAGTAAGCAGACAAAACACACATAATGTTACCAAAAATACCAATTACCTCTTAAAATTGTAATTTTTGTTGACCTTTGACCCCAGGTCACGTGATCATATTTTCTATTAATAGAATAGTTAATACCTAAGGTATATCTAAGTAGGAAACTAACTTTTGAAAAATTCACCATAAAGTAGTTAAATCTGACATTTTTTGTTAAAAATCTGATGTTACTGGTGTATAGTTATTCCTCTTTGTTCTATAGATAGAATGGTAAATTAAATCCAACTTTACCTTATATTTACAACATAACTTGTGGCTACCAGATCATATTGGTTTTTCAATAATGTACCAAAGGGTCTTTCCAGAAAGCGAAGGAAAATATAAAATATTTGCATTAAAAATGCCAAAAAATAACCTTCAATGTCAAATTTGACCTTGGGTCATGTGATCAAGGTCATTCTGTTACATATATTATTTATTGATATGCAGATTAAAGTACTGGGTCTCCCCTACAAGTTGATACCTAGGTTATATAATTATACCAATGCATAATGAGACACTGATATGTATTGTAAAATGTGTGTGTTGGGTACAGAAAATGTGCTAAAATTGCCTGGTCAACAAAGGGTTAAGAAACCTTTCATAATTCAGTTCAAGCAGAAAGTTATATAATGAGACAATTAGGAAAGAGAAAGCATTGCTCCTTTTAATGGAGCTGACGATAAAGATGAGACTGATAAAGATGAGATGAAGCCCAGCACCCTCTTTTATATGTAAGATTGTCTTATATTACACTATTATTATAGAAGTGTCTAATTCTGAAGGCATCTTACAATTAACATGACATTGTGTAGCCATCAAGTGGCCTTTGTGGATTTAAGTGTGTCCTGAGGGTAAACTAGATTCTAAGAATTTATACCTTTGTGTGTGATTTGGTTGCCAGTGTGTGTGATTAGAGTACTGACTATCTAATGACCTTCTGTGGCCATCATATTTTGTTTCGGCTGGTAACTGGCTGTTGACCAAGTTCGGGGCTTTTTTCACATGAAATTCTAAATTCCTTTTTCGTATGGTCATCTGTTGTCAATTTCAAGACAGTGTGATGCGGGCTTAAAGCATGATTGTTTTACCAGTCAAGAGCCTAAAATAAGACTGTAAGACTGTTATATATATACATGTATATATATAAAATGGTATTATGTGGTGTTTTTAGACATTTTTGATTAGAAATGTTTATAAAGTCATTCACCATTAACATTTTTAAATTTCAATACACCTAAGTGCACAGCATATTTTCTGTTGATGGACATACAATCTTCATTTATTTTGACCATGGAATGTTTCAAGCATCTGTTAAATAATGGGTAAATGACTTTTTTATATTACTGACCATATTATTGTCATAGTATCTAGTACCGGTAATACATTTTGGGGAAATTCGCATTTAAGATGAATGGGCTGACATTTTTTTATGCCATGCATCCTAAAATGCATGAAAATTTTCACAGTATTATGTATCTGACATGAAAATAAGGAATTTGATTTCTTGTAGGTTGATAAACTTTCACGTAGATGGCTCGACATTTTAAGAATCATTATTTGCAGTTATAAGTCTTAAACCCTACCCCTGCCCAGAAGAAACCAAACATCTGCTATCCATGTGGAAAGAGTAATGATATTTTTTAACTTTACATATATTACAGTTCAGTCATTAGCTGATGAATTGTACAAAGAAGATTTTAACAAATTATTAATGAGATCTGTGTTTGAGTTTGGAGGTTCACCTTTCTTCAAAGTTATCGTTTGGTCCAATTCAGTTATAAGTGTAAGTATAAGTGTACATTTTAAATGAGTTTAAAGTGTTTATTTAAGATATGAAATACTTTATAACTACTATTGAAGGAACTAGCTTGATTAAACAAGTATCAAGGATAAATTTTATTTCTTTTATTTACTATGCAATTTTTTTCAAATAAAATATGTGCTTATATTCAATCAGATTTAATAAGTAAATCTTTGTTCGTTTAATTCTTTCTTTTACTTTGATTCTTTAACAGTTTATATGCATGTCTGAATTTTACAGTCAAGAGCAAGAAATAAGAATATTGTATGACTACATGAATATTACATTATACAAAACAACCTTTGCAATAGATAATGATATCATGCTTTAACTAACTTTTATCGGGTTGTAAGATCTTTAATTACAACTGGGATTGACAAATAAAGGGTCTATGAGTATTAAACTTTCTTCAGTATCAAGGATCCAGAAATTTGGGCAGTTCTTACCAGGCATGAGGTAATGCTAATTTGTAATTGTAATGCCCTGTAATGCATTACATTTTCCCCAAGTAATGCATGTAATGTGTAATGCCGCAATTTTTGCATTACATGTAATTGTAATGTAATGCATTACATAGACAAAAATGCATGTAATTTAAGCATTACATAGCATTACATAGCATTACATAGCATTACTTCTCTGTATTAAATGTTAGATATTATTACCATTACAATTCAGGGCTAGTAAGTAACTACATGCTACATTTTTCCCTAATATAAAATATGAAAATCGATGTCTAGAAAAATTGTAACTGTGAACTGTTGTCAAACTAATAATTTATTTCATTCAACCTTAATACTAAAACTATATAAAATGCTAAAAACTTAGTATACCGTACTTCAGATCATTTTGAATTTCCAACAAATGTAAAGGATAAAAATATGTTTTAAAGCAAAATGCAAATGCTGTTTTAGTACTATCGGGAAGTCTAAAGATCACATTAAAATTTGCAACATATCTAAATATAAGTTTCAGTAACTACAATAATTTGTAATTTTGCTTTAACTGATAACCTGAGATGAAAACAATTTTATTTTCACAAGAAATTTTTTTTTTTTTTTTTGTAATCCTTTTTATATGCTATTAAGGTAACCTATCTTTAATGATTAAACAAGTTATTTGTTAAAGGTATGGTTTATAAATTACACCTGACAATACCACTAATTAGTTTTGTATACCTATCAACTCCTTTTACTGTTTTGATTAAATGGTAATTAAGAATCATTCAGTGAATAAAATGAATAAAAAATAAAAACATATAATATGAAAAAATTCCTTACAGCATAACTGTTTTTTTCTTCTTAATTTTTAGAGTAAAAACAGAAATGTATATTTGGATAATAAAAAACCTGACATAGATGAACAATCAACTTTGACAAAGGAGATAGTACGATAGGCGGCATATTTGGCCCCAAAAAATCTAAAAAATTAAAATGCGTCATGGACTTGTAATAATTATGTTAAAATACAACCTTGATATGAACTGTTAATTTCCAATTTAATTTTTGCCACTTTATGTCTGATGACGTCACGACGACGTTACCAACGGTGACGTAATGGCGGTTTTATCGTGTATTTGTCGTATTTTGAGAATATTTTTCAATATTTCATACCCAGCGCAGGCAACAACCAAAAAGATATTTTCAACATAGATGCGTTTCGTGAATATCTTCAACATATATAAATATGGTTTTGGTTGTTGCGTGCGCTCGATATGAAAAAAGGTAAAAATAGTCAGAAAAGGGGGATATTGTGACTGAAAACAACAAGTTACTGAACTCCTTTCTGTTCATACAATTAGCATATCCATCACCATTAAGGGAAAACTGTGATAACTCGGATATTTTTGAAGCAGTTTTCGCGCAGGATATCTCAACTTGTAGAAGATAAAGGTGCACAGTTTTCACTGTATACGCCGACAACGAAACATTTCCTTTACGTTTCGTGAAAGGTCATACTTTAAAAAGTAGATTTTTTAGAAAGAGATTATTCACTTTGTTATTATACCTGATATAAGTAACAGATATTAAAAAAAAATTGTGTATCACGGTGTTCACGGAATTTAAGGTTTTCAACAACCGGGTCACGAATATCAACCAAAATGATAGAACGGTTATATTTTCCAAGGTTGAAATTTTAGGTCTCTGTCGGAACATGACAAAATTTTCTTATTTCTTATGTAGAATTGTGTTAAAAAATAAAACCCAGAGTAGCCCACGAATAACGCAATCAAGTTACATGTATCTATCTACCAAAAATCCACCATTTTCTTATTTATTTAAAATACATGTAATTTTTTAATTTTTTTTTTTGAATAGGTTTCACATTGTTTAAAAATGAAGATTGTTTTAATCACCGTGTAAATATTTTTAGAATAGACTCTAGATTATAGATCTTTAATATCGTTATGCAACTTTCTTGTACCTTAAGATTACCACAATTCAGTAGTTATCTATAAATTTTGGCAAAATCCGTACTAAAATAAACTGAATTTCTTATATTATCATTTTATGTAAAGAAAATGTCGATCTTCGATCACTTTTGAGACAGTTCTGTTGAAACGAAAATGTACCATTTTCAGTATTAAAAAATTGTTCGATACACAGTTGGATTCGTCTAAGAAATGAATCTTAGCCGTGTGCCTTTTAATTGTAATAAAATTAATACAATCCAATAAAAAATAATAAATTCCTTAAATAATTACAAGCAAAATTTCGATGTGATGACAGGTTCTATAAAAACGGAAAAACGTGTTTATAACTTCAGTGTGAATGTGTCGATCGCATGTCTTCTACTACGTCCGTAACATCTTTCTAAATATACAAAACAGGGGTCAAATATTAGACCGGTGTTTAAAGAACTAGAACTGTCTGCAAACTCGACTAATACCCCTCCCAATTGTTGATGGAGAAATTTGATCGTCGTTGATGGGTTTTTATGATGTTTGTGAGAAATTATGTTAAAATTATTTTTCAGGAGTTCAATGCCTGGAATTTGCAAATAATTCATAATAATTCAATAAAATATATGCGAACAAACGGATAATCTCTGGTACACATGCTCTTATAATACTTAACATCTGTGCATAATATCAGGAAAACTTAATTTATAATCATAAATGCATAGCTTCTTATGATGTTTAATATCTATGCATATTTTGTTAATTAAATAAATAAATAACCTGACAAATTGTATGTATGGCCAAATTTTTAATGTTAGCAATTCTAAGTCTGGAAATAATTCCGCAAAATAGATCCGATAAAACTGATAATTGCACAGGTTCTTATGAGCCTTATATGTGTGTATAGTTTCATAAAATTTGGATTTAACGTATTTAAATTAAACTCCGGAAGGAAGTTTTGTCTACGGACGGACAGACAGACAGACATGTGATTCCAGTATAACCCTTTCGTTTCGGGACCCGTATGGGCGCAGGACATTTGAGCGCAAATTAAAAAAACTCATAGAGGACATTTGAGCGACAGTTTTAATATCTTAAATCTATTTTCTGTTCCAGTATGAAAGAAAAAGCTGAATATTCGCTCAAGTGCCCCCCCCCCCCCCCCCCCCCCCCCCCGGGGGTGTATAAAATGTTTTAATTAGATATTTTGTGTTCAGTATTTTCCGACATTTCAGTCGAGCTGTTATACAAAGTGTTCATCAGTTTCAGTGTGCAATGTGCTTGTGATCGATGTTGCGTCGGTGATCAGGGGTCGAATGGACTTGCAACGTTTTTCACCCAAAATTTTAGAATCAAACTCGTAATGTTGTAACAGTTTCAGTTCGCTTGGCGAAGGTATTTGCTTTCTCCGGACATTCCGGTTTCCCCAAACATCCCAGAACTTATCACCTTGCTAAAAGCAAAATAAACATGACTTCGGCGTAATGCAACATTACTTCACTCCACTCGAATAATGTGATCAGGTAAAGTATTTTGCTTATCAACTTTGCAATAGTATTAGAAGTAAAAAAAGTGAAAACATGTAATGATGATTTTAAGAATGAAAGGGCGATTCGCAGTCTTATATTGTACCAAATGGATTACATAAAACAAAATTCACCAGTCAACTGCCACGGGAAGTAACTACATACACATGGTATTTATAGAATCAAACCCGACTGTAAAGACCACTTCATAAAACTTGCAAAAGTGGTCCTCATATACAGACGGCCATCGTAAACTTGAAATATGATTTTTAAAATGTCACTGGTCTTTATAAGAACACAAATACGGTATCTCGGTGGTCACTCCGTATATGAGAATTCGGGGTTCGAAACCTATCAAGTCTGACTAGGTAGCGACTATTATTTCGCCAAACACTAGGTATTAAGAAATACCCCGTGTCACAACTAAAGAAACCAACATGCGCATTGCTGTTCAGAGGCCGTCTCGTGAAGAAACCCACCCCTCCCTCCCAAAACTAAAATTCTCTATATCAGTTAGATAATTTTGACTGGATTTCAAACACTATTTAATCATTCAACCAACTAACAATACCGTTAAATAACACTTTTCTTGTTATCATTTGAAGTTGTGATTCGTTAGGCGGCCGATTAATCGCATATCCAACGGCTTACTTCTCTCAGCATTTGGTTGAATCTCAAGGACCTGATGTGAAAATGCTTGGTTTCAAAGTAGGTTGGTTTTCTTTGGATACTCAGATTTAGTACCAGAACTGAATATCTCGATACGAGCGAAATAATTTTGACTCGCCACTGGATGTGCATCATTACAAACAAAATTGTATAATCCAGGCCAGTGACAGGATTTTGTTGTAAGGTCATTTTAGCTCACCTGGCAAAGCCATGTGAGCTTATGGTATGGCAAAGGGTGCGTCCGTGCGTGCGTTTGTCCGTGTGTAAACTTGGATCTTCTCCCCTGAGACTACTGAACCAATTTAAACCAATTCGGTGTGAGAGGTCCTTGCAAGATAAAGATTAAAATTGTGTCCGGCATAATTGACCAATATCCAATATGGCCGTTGTTACTAAACATATCAAAAACCTATCATTAGTCAATGTGGATTTATTTATGGGTTGATTTTGTTCAAATTTGGTACACAGAAACTAGATAAATAGCCACTTAACATATGATATGGGATTTACTGTCAAATTTTTCGTTTACACAATATTAGAGTAATATGCAAATAGATGGGTTTTAAGACTTTTTCTTAAAAACTCTTCTCCTATGAAACTACTGAACCAATTTAAACCATATTTGGTCTGAGAGGTCCTTGCTGGATAAAGATAAAAAATTATGTCCGGCATAATCCACCAATATCCAATATGGCCGCTGTTACTAAAATAGCAAAAACCTATTATTAGTTAGTGTGGATTTATTTATGGGCCGATTTTGTTCAAATTTGGGACACAGAAACTAGATAGATAGCCATTTAACATATGTAACGGGATTTGCTGTCAAATATGTTTCCATTTTCAATGAAAAGTATAAATGAAATATTAATGAACTTAATCCTCTGAGTGTCTTCAGGCGCATGCTTACCAGGTGAGCGATACAGGCTCATTGGGCCTCTTGTTGTCATTTATGACTGAATTTTGCGTTTTGCAAGGTAAGGGAATAACAAGTATATGGATTGAAAGAGTGGGTCTAAGTGTTAGCAAACAATAGAAAATTCTTAAATCATTAGCGAAGAAACACGAAACTACATGAAAATTTCGGCAGCCGATTTTGCCCCCCCCCCCCCCCCCCCCCCATCTAAGCTTTTGTCATCTATCTTCGTCCGTCGTCCGCTCTTTGTCGTCTGCCGTGTGTAAACTTTTCACATTTTAATCAACTCCTCAAAAACTACAAAGCCAAATTGGATGATGTCTATTTGAGGGCCTTTCAGATTTGCACAAATGAAAGGATTATGTCCCCTTGGGGCACCATTAAGAGGAAAATTGTGAAAATCTTACTTAAATTAACACAACATTGTTTCTCTAATATTCATACTCCTTAAATAAGAAATACACTTTAGCAAGGTACAGTGCTACAAATGTATTTTGATTGTTTGATTTTCAATATTGGTTTTATTGTAATTAATTTTTATGTAGCCCTGAAATACGGAAAAAATTCTATTTCGCCGTAAATAAGTGCCCCTTTTTAGGGCCTCGCTATTGACACCCATGACGTCATGGTATTTAAATTAACTGTTTTTGATTAAAGTAAATGGGGAACTTCAAAATATAAACATATTAATCAATTCTGAGATGGGGCCGAAATCGGCCCTTTTACTCCCAGCTCCTTTTGTAAAACCTACTGATAAACAGCAGAAATATCAGTTGAATGACCCAAAGCAAAAAGAATCTACACATGCACTTATTGACTATATATACTCCTGTTTTCAACAGTTGAAAATCAAAACATAAGAACTTTATAGAACCCAAAATTTTAATTTCAAATTCTGAATCCGAAACATATCGTATTTATATGTTTGAATTCTTTATGAAATGTAATGTGTAATATAATGCATTACTTTGGTAAAGTAATTGTAATGTAATGCATTACTTTCCAAAATACATGTAATTGTAATTGTAATATAATGCTACTTTTGTCAAAGTAAGTGTAATGTAATGCATTACATTGCAATGTAATTCGCCCCATGCCTGGTTCTTACAGACATACACAACAAATATATTGTCCCAGCTGATAAGGCTTCCAACAACATTATTTTGGTTTGTAAGAGATTATATACCTTTAATGTCTTATTTAGGAGCTTGGTTTAGAAAGTATATCAGATAACCTTACATAAACTAGAACTACTTTTATCAAAGATGAAGTTATTTCCAGTCATGGGGGAGTTCTTGAGTGTTTTGGTATCAATCAAAGAGGAAGAATTCACAAGAGGGAGGATTTTACTTAAATAAATGCAAATTCTGGAATAGTTTAAGACACTATCTATATTTTTTGCTAAAATCCAGAAAATTAATACAAAATCTAGAAAAAGAAGGTAAAATCTGTAATATTAAGAAAGAGTCTGGAATAAGTAAGATTATGAATCGAAAATAATAAGACAAAACCTGCAATAATTAGAATTTTGATTTTATGGTAAATCATGGAAACAGAGGTTTTATGTATAAGGTTTTCATAAACCTTGTATACATGTTATAGCTTTTCAAAAACCATGAATATAAATTACCCTCGTAATTTTTAGCTCAACTGGCTAAAGCCAGATGAGCTATTGGCATGATGCATACGTGTGTGCATGTGTCTATCTGTCCTTCCGGCCGTCCATCTGTTAACAGCAAAAAACACAGCAACTACTGGGCTAATTGAAACCAAATTTGCTGTGTAAGGTCCTTGTTAGAGTCTAACTGTAGTTTCTTAAAACCATAGCGATCAAATATGGCTGCTCTTACCAAAATTAGAAAAAATACTAAAAATCAATTCCAGGACCATTTATTGGAGGCAAAATCTGATGTGATATTTGGCTTCTACATGATCTTAACCTACAAGTTTGTACATTTTGTGAAATTCACACAAGAAATTGGTTACGTGTTTAATTTTGAAAAAAAATTGTAAAATAGCTTCAAATAGTTAAAACTTGACTATTTGATCAGATACTGACTTGGGGTGTTCAGTTTTGACATATTCTTATAATTACTTCAACATGGGTCAAGGTCAATTGTGAAGATCATGACCTAATTTTTTGTATATTTATATATTTTTTAGAATTTTGTTGGTATTGATGTAACAATCATTTTGATATATAGATAAAGGTCATGGGTTCAAATGTCAAGGTCACAGATGCGAAAAAATACTGAAATGGTTAATTATCTAGAAAACTATTAACTTTTTGTATAAACATGTATATTACAATATTGTAGGCATTGATTTAACTATCATTTTGATATGTAGATGAGGTTATGAGTTCAAAGGTCAAGGTCACAGATGCAAATCAATACATAAATGGTTAAGTTATCTCGAATACTTTTAACTTTTTGTATTGACATTTATATTCGAATATTGTAGGTTTTGATTTAACGATCATTTTGATATATAGATTAATATCATGGGTTCAAAGGTCAAGGTCACAGATGCGAAAGAATACTGAAATGGTTAATTATCTAAAAAACTATAAGCTTTTTGTATAGACATGTATATTACAATATTGTATGAATTGATTTAACGATCATTTTTATATATAGATTAAGGTCATGGGTTCAAAGGTCAAGGTCACAGATGCGAAAGAATACTGAAATGGTTAATTATCTAAAAAACTATAAGCTTTTTGTATAGACATGTATATTACAATATTGTATGAATTGATTTAACGATCATTTTTATATATAGATTAAGGTCATGGGTTCAAAGGTCAAGGTCACAGATGCAAAAGTGTACCAAAATGGTTTATTATCTCAAAAACTATAAACCTTTTGTATAAACATGTATATTAGAATATTGTAGGTTTTGATTTAACGATCATTTTGATATATAGATTAATGTCATGCGTTCAAAGGTCAAGGTCACAGATGCGAAAGAATACTGAAATGGTTAATTATCTTAAAACCTATAAGCTTTTTGTATAGACATGTATAATACAATGTTGTAGGAATTGATTTAACGATCATTTTGATATATAGATTAAGGTCATGGATTCAAAGGTCAAGGTCACAGATGGGAAAGGATACTGAAATGGTTAATTATCTCGAAAACTATAAACTTTTTGTATTGGCATGTATATTCGAATATTGTAGGTAATGGCCTAACAATCATTTTGATATATAGATGAAGGTCATAGTTTCATACTTTTGTTTTTACTTTTTTAGCTGTTTATAAATAATGTATTGTAGCTAGAATATATATATATTATATATATATATATATATATATATATATATATATATATATATATAATATATTATACATATATTATATGTAGCAATCTCAGGACAAGGTATGATTAATTTGCAAAAATCCTTGCATTTAATTCTGCCTTACTGCTGAAAATTAGGAGTTCTCTTTAATAAATGTTATTGACCATTGAACCTCTGCATGAGATATGTACTTAGCCTCAGGTGAGCGTTAAGGCCCATGGGCCTCTTGTTGGAGCTACCGGGATTACTAATTTTAATCCATGTGCCTTATTAGACCACATGTTTATTGCATGTGTATTAGGTGAAATCTAAGACTAACACGTTTACTGCTTTTCTAAGCTTCCGCGATATGCTGTTATTATCAATATGCGTTACTGTCCACGATGCTTCATATTGCACGTCCACCATATTGTTTGCTAACAATCGTGAATTTTCGTATTCAGAAGATACACGAAATGTAATAAGAATTATCGCGAGAGGTTCTAAATAGGAATTCAGGTATCACGAATCACGATATAACGGGAACGGCTTGACAAGGTTCCAATATATTTATGTGAATGAAAGATATTAATGGCTAAAATAAAATTTAATCACGTTTCTGTATTTATTAATAAAGAAACAGTTACGAAGCGCGTAGTAGGTAAAATTTTCAACACCCTGCGTGGAACCTCTTTGATAACAAACCGTCACCCTTGACCGACACTCGTTATGGCTTCCGTAATCAACACAGTCACACGTTCAAAGAAATTATTATGATTCGGCCTGGGAAACAAAAGAAATAGACACGTGACACGCCACTACTTAAGTCCACAGGTATTTACTGATTAATTAACAAGGGCAATGTAACAGATGCAAACAAATACTAAATGGCCTAGTTTTTTATGTTTGTACTTTGTTTTCACTATTTTAGCTGTTTATAAATAATATACTGCAGCTAGACTTTAACTATTTTATATGTTACATTCTTTAGACAAGTTATAATTAGTTTGCAAAATCCTTGCTTATAATTGACCCTAACTGCTGAAAATTTGGATAAATTTGGATATTCTTTTGAATTTTTGTAATTGACCATTAAACATGAGATATATACACACCCTCATTTGAGCGTTAAGGCCCATGGACTTTTGTTATTGAATTGGACTCAAGGAATATTAATTACTGAAATGCCTTGCACATGGTACAGATCAGTTGCAAAATTGTTAGTACTGGGAATAATTCAGATGACTTATAAAACAAAATAAGCACAGAACTCTAGATGTAAGGCCCTTGTGTTTGAATCACGTGAAGGCCATGACACATCACCACAGTTAACTATGTTATATTTACAGTAGCACCCATTATCTGTCTATGAAAGCTATTTCTCAACATTATTGTACATTTGTTCATACGTCTACGAAAATGTATATTTGACCTTTTTGAACTGACGATTTTTTCATCAGTGGAAGTAGGTGGGGTCACCTGTCATCCCACTCATCAGTGACATCATCCTTCATTGAGATGCAGTAGTATCAAAGGAAGAAGGCAGGGTCACCTGTCATCCCACTCATTGATGACGTCATCCTTCATTGAGATGCGGAAGACGGGTTCCACCATGCATTAAAATCAATAGAGGAAGTAAATTAACAAAAGTGAAATCCAGTAATAGTTTTAAGGCCACATAGCAGATTAGATATAAAATTTGAATTGTAAATATAAGAAATGACATTGAATAGGGGTCACTTAATGCTAATATGATACTGATGCTTTGCTCTTCATGCAATTTGTACCTGGAACAGCTGGTATCAAACTAGCATGAAGTGACCCCAAAACAATGTCATTTCTTAAACGATCTGCATATGTAGGTCTCTATGCAGGTCATGACCTGCTTTGAAAGTTTAATTAGTTGAGAGCTGTGATAGCAGGTTTATCCAAATGTACTACTAGATCATTATCAGCAGTTTAACCCTCTCGCTGCCACGGAACAGTGGAAATTACGTCAGCGCTGTGCCAAGGTTAAAACGTCATCATGATTGCGTCATCAAAAATGACGACGTTCAGAGAAAAGGAGAACCTGTCTTCATTCACCTGATTTCATACGTCGTAAAACATTCATTCCAAGGTCATTATTTGTCCGATTTTGATGAAATTTTCAATATTTTACGCATCATTATTCGCAGATTTTTCTCATTAAGTTCATATCTTGAAAAGTATAACTCCAGCATAAAACCAAGTTGAACATAAGAGTTGAATTTCTATTAGGCAAGTAGATCTATCCCGAATTTTTTTTTTTTTGACCTCGTAAAATTTATTTTTAACAAAATTGTATAATGATAATAACCAGGTGATTTAAATGAGATGCTTATTAATGTCCATGCAACATGAATCTATCGAATCCTCAAGTTTTGAGCTAACAGTTTTAATTAATTTAAAAATTCACTATAAAAATTAAGTTGGCCATGATGCAATATTGAAATGCGCATTATACAAGGAGCATTACCGACACCTGTGCCGCCTGATGAAAGTCAAGAATACCGGTGAAATAAAATCTGCACATGATGGACAGTATTTAATATCTATTGTGTATGCTATTAGTGGAGGAGAGTTAGTAATAGATCCTCCTGTAAAAGAAATAAATAATCAAACAAGAAATGCTGTGCACAATCCGTCAGTTAAAGAGAATTTTAAAGATGGGTAAAATAAACGCCAAAATCGCATCTAATAGTTTCTTAAATACAAAGAGGTTATGCAATGGTTTTGATATGAAATATTTCTTAAGTGTTTATAGAACAGGTACACAGATAGATTTTTATGGATGTTTATTTATTTACATTCAAGATTCAAGTTTGTTTAATTTGATATCAAGTTCAAACAGCTGTTGTTCAAAGAAAACACCAAGCAGCAGTCGTGAAACGACGATAGTGGCAGTCAGGGCCTTTCGTACAAACCATTTTAGCACATTTCTCTTGAATTAATTTCCTAAGAGGCTTGTTTTCTATTTGGTATAATGTTCTAAATTAACTGATAATGTTGCGTATAACGTGATATTTCTAAAATTATTGAAGTCTTACCAGAACAGGTATAAAAGATGCACAAATTTAGAAATGTACAGTGCACTATTTAGCAAGGTTTCTTTATCGTCAGCGACTTTCCCGAAAGTATCCGATTAACTATCTACAGAGGTCATGTTTACACGTTTTATGTTTTAAGTTATTGAATATGAAAGCCGTGATTAATTATTTTCAAGTAAAGTAAACGGTAATGAAAAGAACACAATTGCAAAAGTGACAATAGCATACCTCAACATACATGATATTTGGGGAACATTTTCTGACCCTTAGACATATATAACTTTTATTCACACTGCCGCTGACCGTTAGGAACTGCAACATAAATAGATGCTAAAAGCATCCTGATTGCGAAATATAGCTAGCACAAATCAGATAAAAACATAACTCATTGTTAGTTATAGCTACAGCGTAGAACGATAAGGAGGTAGCATAATCCGTGACAATGCATTTTTTGGATGATGATGCACAGGAAAACCAACAAGGGGCATTTTTTATAGCGCAGCGGATCCCTCCCTGATCTCTAACGAGCCCCTTTTTCCTTTTGATAGCATGCCCATATACAATACAGGCCTGTCGAAAGTTTAACACTAAGAAAAAGAATTAGTGCCAATGTGCAGCTCATCTCAGTTCATTTTTAGCGATAATTTTGCCAATTTTTCTTTATCTCTCGCCACTTTTATGATCACTAAGCCATCCATATCTCTGCCACTTAGCAGCCAAACTTAGACTACTTTATATAACTCAGTGTTAAACTATTGACAGCTATACACTGTATAACATGTATTAATCTATACAATAATGTGTGCATGTATTCTTCAAATGTTTGTGTCTACTATATTCCGTATTTTATATTTGACCGTCCATATGAAAAAAGTATTCAGATGAAAACAAAAGGTTATATGAAATAGCAATAAAAGTGAATTAACCCAAAATAGTTGTGGAAAAAATGCAAAATCACAGTCATGGTTTTGTAACATACTATATTTATTGAATTCAAAATGTGTTTTCTGCATGACAATTTGGATGTTATAAGGGTCTTTTTCGCTTATGACCCAGGAACGCAGTTGTATATTGTAATCAGGTTGACCTTGTTTTTGGTGTAAATGCTAAATAAAATAAATAAAATATATTGCCACCTACATTATATCCAAAAACAACTTCATTCTTTTATTGCAGACGTGAATTAAGCGATACATTACTGATATATACAATTTTAATGTTAGTTAATATATTTATGTACTCGTAGGTTTTTTTCCTTCAAATACATTCCAAACATACTATAAACCATTTCATATGACAACCAATGGAGAGTTCCTTCTAGAAGCTTTCTTTACCGTCTTACGTGTCATATGTACAGGTACCCGGGCAATGGATTTTAAGCATTTCATATATATATATATGTGATACGCTATATTTTTTTTATAAAATGCTTAAATTCCATTCCCCGGGTACCTGTAGTCATATAAAGAGACAAATTACTTTTCACAATCAATCCAAACATTTAGTCAGGTACATTTGAACAGTGTGTGACGAAGCCTTTAAGAGACGTTCTAATCATATAATTTGACAGACCACATGTTGTAATATTCATAATCAAATCTAAAAGTAGATTAAATGATTCGTAAAAGTTAAAATTTCTATGCGAGGACTTCAAATTATAAGGGGTGGTTAAGGTATAGGTGACTGTAATACGTATACCTCGTGCTTACCACACTTCCCAAAAATTAAAAATGAATTTTCTGAATATTTTAGAACTAACTTTATGTATGACGTACAGAGTTCAAATATAAAACTGTATATTTTGAACAAAGTTAGTGATACACGTTTGCGGTGAAACAGTGTATACAATTGTAAATAGTTGTGATAATCGTATACAATGTTATCTTTTCTCAACATATTGTTTGCTATGTATTAATGAAAATCAGAGAAAGCTCAACTCATTTGGAGATCTGAAAAGTACTACATCGAAAAAAATATTTGATGAAAAAAATCCTATCATTACGTGCCGACATAAACTTGTATTATTATTATAATTATAAGCGACATTTAATTTCTTTGATTTCAAGCATATTTCATCTCATCTCAAACTGTCGAGTGGCCATTTATCGATTTTCATTATTTGCTCTTCTATATATGACCCAATGCATTTGTAAGAAAATAAGTTATTAATAGATCAGTGTTTTTCTCGTTGCCGAAGGTTTAATTAATTGTTAATTTGTTCTGAAAATAATTATTAATTTAATTATTTTTTCAAATGAAATCGGTCCGTTAGTTTTAAGGAAAATATAACAGCACGCATGGCTGTTCAGTCACTGGTCATGGCATTTACGACTGCATTTTCTACAGTAGCAATGATGTACGACAGCAGCATTTGATTACGTCATAATTACGCTATATTTACGTCATAATTTTTGTGATGACGTCATGTAACCGTTTTGTCAGTTAATTACCATCTTACTTTGTTATTATGAAAATAAGATATGAAGTGGAATAATAAGAAATAGGGTTTAAAGTATTGTGGTTGGAATCATAGAAAAAAGGACATATATGTCCTCTTGGCAGCGGGCTGGGGGAGGACATATATGGTATCGTGGCAGCCAGAGGGTTAAACGAAAATTTTGACTGTTGTCAAATAGGGTCTTTGCTCTTATTTAGATAAAGTTTATTATACATCGGGCATCAGTCATATGTGGATTCTAAAAATTCTAAAGAATTACTTAAACATCTTGCTTCTAATACTTTATCCTGTGTAAAAGTATAAAAACATTTGATTTTTGTACACTTTACACCACTATCCCTCATTAATTGGAAGAATGTCTTAAAGAAATTGTCAGTATTTTACAAAAAACAGAAAGCCAAGATACAAATATCTAGTGCTGAACAGGGACTCTTGTTATTTTGTCAAGCATCATGCAGATTCCAAACAAAAATATACTGAAGATACCATTAGCAAGTTTTGATAGACAATAAATTTGATGTGTTTGGTTATATAACTTGTAAGCAAAAAATTAGTAAACCAATTGGCACAAACTGTCCACCATTTATAGCTGATTTGTTTCTTTATGCTTATGAGGCAGACTTTATGCAGAACCTTCTTAAATCTGGAGAGAAGACTGTTGCCAAATCATTAAACTACATAGATTACATTCTATCTCTTAATTTGGAGGTTTTTTTAATGTCATCTAGCATCGTGAGATTAAAATAAAAGATATGACTGCTTCATATTTACACTTATATTTCAAAAATGACGTCCACAGAAGGCTATATTTAAAACTTCATGACAATTCAATTTTTGTACTGTCAACTTTCATATATTCCTTGACCTTTCTAAGCAGCAATATACCATGTACACTGCTTCTCCTGCTTTATATGATGTACATGTATTTGTTTCACAATTTGTGTGCTATAGTAGAGCTTGTTCTCACTTCTGGAATGAAGCAAGCTGCTTACAAATAAATTGTTGACTCAGGGATATTGCAAGCCAAGGCTTATCAGGGTCCTCAAAAAGTTTTACCATGGCTGTCATCACAGTATTGTTGATAAGTATAATGACTCAGTGTCCAGGATTGCTCTGGATATACATGTATATGATTTCCCATAGTTCCTTTCCAATAGACATGGCAGGTGCAGCTAACTAAACATAAGATGCTTTCCTTTCCAGAGTATTCAGTCTCACTTCCCTGTTGGAAGTTCAAGTGTTTAATCTAATTTTTCCTTTGTTTTTGGAGTTTGATTTGAACATGGATTAGTATGTTTGTTTTTGAATATGTACTCCTCTTGCAATTTGCATATGGAGAAAATGATAATTCAAACATGGTCCATGACCACTGTGATATTCATTTAGAAAAATCAACTTAAAGATCAATGTATCAATAACTTATGCATATGTTTTTGTTTACAGGTAATCAATCGATTTTCTGACAACATAATTACAGAATTTTTAGAAAATGGAGAAATTGTTCCAAGTTTCCGTTATCTAATGCCAAGTGATCTCTACTACAGATTTAAAGCAACGGATAAGGTATTAGAGTTATAGTCAACCAATTTTAAAATGTATTATATTAAATCTATTAATCTAAATGATTTAATGTATCTTTTGGATTCCATTAAAAAACCAAAAGTATCATAACAAGGAGAACAAAACTCACAGCATCAAATCTTTTTGGCTGATAGCATAGCACAGTGTGCATGTGTGTGTTTGTGTGTGTGTGTTGTGTGTGTGCATGCATTGATTGTTAACACCTATTTTCAACTTTTCTTCTGCAACTCCTAGACAGATTTCAATAAAACTTGATCACGAGTACACATCAACTCTTTTTACAACAGCACCCTTTATAATAGCACATTCAGTTTATGTCAAACAATAATTAGACAAGGCACATTTTCAGAAAAGACGTCGTTTTAAAGAGGAAGAGGCATTTTTTAGTAAAAGCAAACCATATACCCTTCTTACCTAATTTGGGTGTGCTGAGTACGAAAATGGCGGATACCAAGCTGAAAAATTGCTCTAAGTAGGTCAAAATTTACATACAAAATGGCCACCAAAATCAAAATGCTTTTTTGCATGAAAATTGATATAGAAGTCGTTTTAGTAGCAAGAAACAGTGATTAATCAAAGATTGTAATAATTCAAGGCTTATTTGGGTGTTATCAAGCAGAAAAATTAAACAAAAGGCCTATGGGCCTTATTGCTCACCTTAAAACATTTGGAAGATACTGAAATTTTAGGGGCAACAACACTTTCATTGATTATTAAATACAAAATGTCCTACGGAGTTAGATCTTGGCATGTTGATTATTTTTACAACTTGGTGTTTTTATCTATTTATAATACTTTTTAGAAATATGGTCAAACCCATAAATTCGCAAAAAATTTACTCCAGGGGTAACAACTCCTCTATGGATCATCATATTATTAAAACATTGTTACTTAGCTTGTCATGTTCATTATTTTTCAATGTATTGCTTTTAAAAAACACTTATAGTTTTCAAGTAAATAGCCACAAAACCAGCAAAATTTGCAAAAACAATATTTAACAGGGGCAATAACTCTGAAATAGGTGGTTTGATATTTAAGAAATCAAAAGATCTGGCATGCTGGTCAGCCTTCGTCTCAGGTGGCCTAGCACATGTAGCAACAAAGGTCATAATAAAAAGCATGTATATATTTGACTCCTGGAAGAAGTTCACATATTTAACTTAAAAAAGTGTTAAAAGTTTTCGTTTTTGTTTTTGAATTGTAAATTGAACACGGGACTGTATGTTTCTAATAAATTAAATGAATTGAATTAAGTATGACACATGACATGCTGAAATACTGATTTATGTAGACCAGCTTACAAAATCGAAACCTGTAGTCCAAGAGATCATGGCTAAAATCCGGGTGAAGGAGGCCAAAAGGTTTGAAGGTTGATTCTTGTAGAAAAATGTCCCTAGTTACTGAAAACCCATTTCTTACGCGTCAAATCGTTTCCGATTTTTTAATCAGAAACAGTTTTTGAAGAAAAGCCTCTGCAAATGTTAAATTTTGGTAAAAAATAAAAATTCCAGATTTTGAAGCATTTTGTGGCAGAAACAACACAAAAATGTTCATTCTATCTTTCATTGTGGACACATGATAGATTAAAATGCAAAACATCCTGACAGTTTTCCGATTTTGTGTCAAAATTTTAAAATAAGCGATAAAATCGATGCTGTAAACTGCGTTTTTATCATATCTACCGTCTTTCGATTCTTGTAAATCTGTTGTTTATGCATTAAATATGACAAACTATATATTTTTATAAAGCCTTGGTAGTGCTTTAGATAAAAATGTTACAAAACTTTGGAAATATGGAACCTTAATACCGTAGCAAATTATTATGTTTCCCCTACCCCAAAAATACGAAAATGTCAAAAATTCATTATTTTGGCCGAAGCTTGCCGATAAGTGTTTAAAACAAATCATTATTGTTTGTTACATCTCCCGTCTGTTCCCGACATATTTATAAAACAATTATATGTAGAGTGCTTGGTGATTTTATATAAAAATTTGCACTTTTCATGTAAGAATAGTTTGGAAAATGAGTTTTCATTAAATCATTTGTGCTCTACTTCTTGTAATTTTGTTATATAGGCATTGAATCTTGAGATTTATATATTTCTGTATTGCCATGGTATATTCGAGTCTGACAACATAAAAAACTATCGGAAATACCGAAGTTTATAGACGAAACGGATAAATTTATTTCCCCTACCCCAAAATTGAAAAAACACGTGAAAATCCATTTTTATGCAATATATGCCGATTTGTGTTTCTAATGAAGATTTCGAGCAAAAGTACCGGCAACAATGATAAAACAAGCTTCGAGGATTTTAAATATTTGGAAATGATTTAGCTTAAGGACAGATAGGACTAACTAATATAATAAAATTGCTTATTTTATTCATTTATATGTAAAATGCTGTAAGAAAAAAAGAGCTGCGCCTCTTGTATTTGTGTTATTTAGGCATTGAATCTCGACTGATATCTATTGACGTAATTCCTTGACATATAACAGTCTAATTACACCAAAAACTGTCAGAAATAGCAAAGCTTGTAGATGAGGCGAATAAATTTATTTCCCCTACCCCAAAATTGCAAAAAATGTGAAAACCCTGTTTTAGCCAATATGTAACAATTAGTATTTCTAATGGAAGTTTCAAGCAAATGTGCAGGTCACACCTTTGCCAAATCCTTGTGCCCCCCATTCACCAAGACTCTGGATCCGCCCCTGTATACTTGTATTTTTTTTAATGATACCAAATTAAAATCAAATAAATAAAATTAAATAAATTAAATTTTCCTCTAATAATTGATTTTATTTTTTATTTTATTATAATTATTATTATTTATGAGAACATAATAATTCATCTTTTAAAAGTTTAAAATTAAAATCAGTATAGATGTACTTGACACGTTCATAGAAGAATTGTCAACAAGAATTAAAGAGCAATTACTTGATGAGTCGTGTTCGAACACCTAATTAATGTGAATTTCGCTTTGATTATTAATCTCCATACTCCAGTAAGGATGTGAACACGGGATACCGTTAATCTCTTAATCCAAATAAAAAAAGACCCTTTCACAAACACAGAATACTGAGTAATTTATTCACCACTTATGTCACAGTAATTAGGTATAGATCTGTGAACATGGGATGCTGCATGGGATACCGTTAATCACTTAATCTTATAATTACAACCCGTGAACAAGGAATACTGAGTAATTACTTGACTTTGGACAAATAAATAGTATGGTGATGCATTTATACTTTTTTCCAAGATAGGAATTATATTAAATTGTATTTGAAATGCGACTTAAAACAAAAAATTTTGAAATATTTTGTTCCCTTAGTTGTGATGACGGGCAAAGTGTAAAATGTGGATTGGATTGGACCCTTTAATTGGATTGGACTCTTGGACTGGATTATACATTTGGACTGGACTAATGGATTGAACTCTTGGATTGGACTGTACTTTCGGTTTGGACTCTTGGACTGGACTCTTGGGTTGGACTTGTAGTCTTGAGTCTTGGATTGGGCTTATAATTTTTTTAATGATTTTAAAATAAAAACAAACTTTATCAATAATAAATATCTACTACTGGACCCAGTTGTTCAATGCTTAATTAGTTTAATCAGTGATTAGCTAAAAATTAAAATATAAATAAAATTAAAACAACACTATCAAAATGTCATTTTTTTCATTTCTAATGGTTCGACATCAACTTTAAAAGCACAGGGTATCTAAGCTTATGCAAAATTCAGATTTTGACTAATTGTTTGATTAAGCTAATAAATCTTAAAAAAATCTACCCCTGATATATGCTCTGATTTGCACTTACTAATGAAAAAAACAAAGGGCAAAACACAGCTACAGTGAATAATGAAAAATTTATTTCATATTGTATGATTATCTAAAAATGACACAAGTTGTTAAAGGTCAGCATTTTTTTCTTAAAGCTGTTTTTAAATGTTTTATCTGGAATGATGACAGACGAGGGGAAACTTAGGAATCTTGAAAACTGATACCAAGTAAGATAAAATTTTATGGTTATATGGTATGTTGACAACCACAGGATATACATACCGATAATGGTTCTGTAATTAATTATAGAATTTTGTGATATAATACATATTATACTTAAAAATACAACTTTAGTAAATTAAAACTAATTCATTAATTCGGATAAATTAATTCAAATTTTATTTATCATGCGTAAAATCATTAAAACTCTTTTTTTCAACTTTACTAGTGACAGCGTTAGTGCAGTATTATAAATAAATGCTAAATACACTGGATACAAATGTTTTTGTCATGATTTGAATAATTGATTATAAGGTTTTTGGCCTGCTGTAACCATTTAAGGTTATTTCATTTTTGAAGCAACATTTTTGTCATAAAAAAAAATAATATTATTGAGAATGTTAACAATTAATTTAACAGTATTTAATTAATAACATAACGATTAAATTAACAGCATTACAGTATTTCGGTTAATAACGTTAACAATTAAATTAACAGTATTTCAATTAATAACATAACAATTAAATTAACAGTATTTCAATTAAGAACGTGGACATTCACTGTTCGTAATTTCACAAATGAATAAATTATATAATTTACAGATAAAATAATTATAAGTATTTTAATTCATATTGATATTAAATAACTGGCCTAAAACTCAGAAATACTCTAATATTGTATATCTAATAAATGAAGAACAGACTTGTGAATGTCCTGTAAATGTTTAAACAGTTCTGGTGGGACATAAATCTGACCTGGAAAAAAATTATCATTCTGAAATTTAATACATGCAATCTGCAAATGAAAATAAACATTTGTAGGAATGTTGGAGGTTTTTCTAACTCCATCTTTTATAAATTCTCTGTAACATTTGGTGACAACTATCAAATCGTTAGGTGGCTTTGGAACATTTCCATGTTCCCTCAGAAGCCCTTTGCACCCATAACACTTGCTCACTTTGGAGTCGCAAAACTGTAAAAGGGTCAGAAGATAAGATCCAATCAAGGGATTTGGACGTCCTATATTTTTAGTCGGTTCAGATTCTGATATTGTGCAATCTGCGTATGTAGCAATAGGTTCTCTATTTGGTCCCTTTCTTTTCTGGGTTGATTTGACAGGTTTCTTCCCCCGATTACTAGGCATTCCAAATGTGGATGCTGCTGCTAGATTAGGTCGTTGAGTCTGTTTAGTTGCCCCTGAACGGTACCGTTCACAAAAGGATCTAAGCTTTCCACAGTGATCAGCAACTGCTATTACATGGGAACATATCTTGTATGAGCAAAATCTAAAACAGTTTCTATCACAAGAAATATCATTTTCTGTTTTACCTATTTTGATTGTATGTGGAATGTTAGATGATGCACTGGTCACAAAATACATGTCAGTGTGTTTGCCTGGCGCCTTTATAATATCAATATTTGAAGAGAGTAGTTTTGAAGCTTTTTTGAACATAGATTTTAAAATTTCATATGGAATATTATTAATTCCTGACTGCTCAGGGGTTACAGACAACTCTTTATCATCTTCGTCATCAGAGTGATTGGTGTTTCTCTGAATCATTTCATCTTCACAAATAACCGAAGCTGTTAAAAATTTAGTTTTCGTGTGCAATTTTTGATCACGATTCATTCTATAAAATTTCATTTCTTCTACTTGAAGAAATTTGTATTTTTCAACAAGCTTCAGTTCACCTTGACCTAACATTGCCAGAACTGTGTCATCTTCTTGCCTTCTAATGATTGATTGTAATTTTTTAATAAATGCAGAAGGAGATAACTTAGATCTTTCACCTGGATTTTTTACTTTTATTATCTTGTTCATGCATTCATTTGCATTTTGTGTAAATGGATTCGGTGGCATCCCTAAACCACATTGAGATCGAATTTCTGCAGACATTGTTGTTTTGATTAAATCTGCCTTATGCTTTTTGAAATATTCCGAAAAACCTTTAACTTTTTTTCTTGTTTCATCAGTTGGACTTTCTTCAATCCATTGGTTGATGAACTCTTCTAATTGTTTGTCAAAATTTGATAAATCAGTGCAATCTACTAAACCCTTATATTTTGTGTCTCCAACTTGTGTTCCAAATATACTTTTCATAATTTTTGATTTTGTTTCCTTTTCAATGGCAAGATCTGTTAGCTTGTGTTTGATGTTATCCCTCATGTGAATGTCACACAATAAATGTTTAGTACCACGCATTGTATTCTCAAAAACTGAAAAAATATTTTTCTCTCCATCTGTTCCTATGCACATAATATTAACCAAGGATGGCTTTAGTTCAACCATAGTAGACGGTAATTGAACAAAACTATCATACAACCTTCTCTGATGTATTAGTACTGGGCCAATCATAACAGGATGGACATTTTGTTTTGAAAGCAAGTGCAAATGACGATATGTTGTTAGCGTAACATAAAAATTTCCAATATTAAAAGTTGTGTCTACCCCAAGAACACAGAACTCTTTTGGGTTGGTACAAAAGCGTTCAATGTCAGTTAGTTGTTGATCTGAACATAATACTACACTGAATTCAGGTGTTAAAGTTACTTTTCGGATGAAGTCGGAATATTCACCTTTACTCAGATCAACTACAGCAACAACATCATCTTCACTTGATTGTCTCCTATAATTTTTTATTTGTTGCAAATCCCTTGGTTTCTGTCCACATGATTTTATTGCATCAACCCCACCTATGGAGTCTATGATGTTGTAAAATATCCTTTTTGGTGTTTCAATTTCAGACTGTTTCTTAATACTATTTTTAGTTGTTTCCATTGTTTTTATAAATGGTCTATCTGATTTACTGTTCCCATGAGGTAAAATTTTAATAGGATGTTCTTCTCCTTCAAAGTAGTACTGGACTATACCTAGCCTTGATACTAATTTTGTTAACACATCTTCTAATATTATAATTGTTCTATGGAAATCTTTTGATGATCCATTTACATAAGGGTATCTTATCAGTGCATGTGTGGTAAGTCCTGTTTGTTTGGAGGATATGCTACAATGTTCATCATTGATGTTGATAAACTTTTTCCTTGTTCCAGTCTGTCTCCACATCCCATTGTCATCAGCTAGCAGATTTTTCCAGTGACCAATTGTTTCCAGATCAACAATGAAAATACAGTTTTCCTGAACACCAACAGGAACTGTTCTAGCTACATTTTCGTCAACTGGATCTTTTGAAATTATTATCTGTGCAGCTTCTTTCGAGTCTATTCCTTTTGATAGCCGCCTGTAAATTGGTAATAAGTCCTGGTCATTAAACAGTTCAATCTCATTTTGAATACCAGTTGTCTCCATACTTGTATTTTCTTCTTCCTTTTCTAACTGCCAATCATTGTCAGATTCAGAGTTTTCAATGAGGATTCGTCTGAAAAAAAACAAGATAAATAGTAGATGTGTTACATCATTAGGTAACATATCTTGGTATGGAAAAATTCTCAATACACTTGTATGGTTTATAACTGGCAGCAGGAAAAGCTTGACAAGGATATAAAACATTGTAAATCCACTCAATTTTTTCAATCTCGACACACAGAGTTTAACACGAGGCCTATTAGGGTCTGAACACTCAGCTGGTTAAGTTTTTCATTAATAACAACCTTTAAAAAGACAAAATAAGACTTTTCATTGCAAAAAATTGTGGCATATGATTTGTCTCATATAGATGAACTGACATATAAAACACTTTTTGATCAACATATAAAACACCTTTTGATCAATCAGTCAACTAATCAGCGATAAATACATTTTATTAAACCACAAGAAATACTCAGTTTTATAATATAACCACAGTATTTTGATTTAGATATGACATGATTAATTTCATAAGTAGTACCTTTTTGTATGAATAATTGGGTCTAAGAATTCATTTTCTGAATCGGATGAGTCTGGCATTAATGGTAAAACAAGCCTTCTCTTCTTTTTGACAGGAGAATTTTCAGTGCTGCTAATATAAACCACGGAATCCTAGAACAGAATTAAATTGATTTCTTTTAAAATAGATAATTAATTAAGCATTTAATATTTAAGTTGAGTTATGTGATGTTTCTGTATCCACCATTGTCATTGATACAATTGTTGTTCAATGGTTCAATGTTCCTTTCATTATCAGTGTTCATTTCACACGTGGTAGATGTACCTAGCTGAACAGGAGGTGCTCATTTTTTCGAAACATCCAGCCTTATTACAACAGTTGAAGTTCGGAATTTTGACTTAATTTGCCAGCTTTAAAGTTTTATTTTGTTTTGGGGATTATGGATATAGACATTGACCGGTATGTTTGTATTACATATATACCCTGGGTATGAGCATAGTAAGTTATAGAAGTAACATAATCAAATTATCATATTTCATATTTTAAAAAATATTGACATGTACTACTATTAGGCTTTTTACCAAGTATTGGCTGTTTGGTTAAATTTCGATTCACAATATCCCTTTTTTGTAGGCACATCTTAGTTTCAAGTTGCATTAGGTAATATATACTGATATGCGTATTATACCATATACTTATTTTTTTTGACAACTTACATCTGAATCCCAATCCAAATCTGTGGTTTTTGACTCTAGATTTGCTTTCATTCTCATGTATCCAGACCTAGTTGATAAAAAAGTTATTTCATGTTGACTGATATACACTGTGCAAGCAGAAACAAAAACAAAATTTAAATACCTCATTTATAATTGTAAACATTGCTAAAAATGTTTGTTGATCATAATAATATTCAGTTGCTGGGAGAAACATAGGGAAGCGAGTGTTAAATGCTTCAGAAACAATCCCTTTTCAAAAAGCATGATTGTTTGATTTCACGGCTCAGTGCTTTCAAAAATGTTTTATCAAACTGTTTTTGGACTTTTTTGTATATCAAATTGATTGAGATAAAATGACTGGCAAGAGCTTTAATAAAAATCCTACCTTTTACGTGGACTCTTTCTAACTGCATTCTCCCCAGTACGAACTTGTTCTTTCAAATTACGATATATAAATCCCATTTTTAATGGGTTTAAAACTGGCTCTCCGGGTTCCCCATCTTTCCATTCTTCTCTTTCTGTTTTACCAGATACAGCCATTGCATAAGTTTTACTGGTATTACTCATGGTAAAAGTATTGCTTTTTGTAAAGTATACTTTGCACTTTCGTAGAATAAAAGTTTTGTCCAGTGATCTGCATGTGTAACAAGATGTCATCCACGGGTGGGGTATTCCATTTTTTTAAAAATGTTCCCAGTTTTTCATCAAACTACGAGTTGTTTTGGGAAAATCATATTTTCCAGTAATGAAGTGAAATTTACTTTAAACCAGTTAATTATTATTTATATTTTTTATATATTTTATTATTTTTAGTATTTTATTTTGGAAGAAAATTAAAGAAACATATAATACAGTCTATAAAATAGAAGCATTCCCATTTTTGTAATGGTATAGACCAATAATTAATTATTTTTTATATTTTTTATTTTGATGTTATCATATTGCATAGTTTTCTTCAACTGTTTTTTTATACATGTGGTACTATCTTCACAGTTCATGAAAAAATGTCACAAAGTCATGGACTATCATCAACTTTAACTTTTCAATCTAGCATGTGTGACTTTTCATATGTCAAATTTCTCTGTAGAAAATGTAACAAAAACATCCATTTGATAAATGACATCTGATAACCAATCCCTTTTGGAAATAAGATACATTACAATAACATTTTAGAACAATGTGTAGAACTCACAAATTAAGTAATAAAATCAACAGGTACCAACTGTAATTGATATACATAATACTTTGAAAAATATCTTTATTTATTACCAAATGATTAAAAGTAAAAAAAAAATGAAATAAAAAATAAAAAAGAAAGAAAAAGAATAATTAAAAAATAATGGCTCAGTTAAAAAGTCCAATAGTCCAGTCCAAGAGTCAAGTCTATGAGTCCAGTCCAAGAGTCCAGTCCAGATTCCAATCCAATCCAATAGTCCAATCCAGTCCAAGAGTCTAATCCAATCCACATTTTACACCAAGAATCCAGTCCATTCCAAGACTTCAATCCAGTCCAAGAGTCCAATCCAATCCACATTTTACACTTTGCCGTGATGACGATCCATTAGGCACCATGATCTGTTTTTCCCAAAAAAACGTACACGTGACAAAATGAGGAATATTGACAGACACGAAACATGCATTCTTGATTAGGATTACAAAAACAAAAATTAATTTTGATCAAAAACAAACATACTAATCCATGTCTGAATCACAATCCAGAAGCAAAGTAAAAACTTTGGAACTGACAAGTTAGGTTAGACACCTGAACTTCCACCTGGGAAGTGAGGCCTGGTGCTCGTGGATATATCGTTATATATGTGAACCTCAAACATATTTGGGAATAACTGATTTAAAAGTCACTTAATTTGCTCACAAACAGATGATCTACGATCTGTATTGCGCATTGAATCGCGATTATTAATCAACAAACACTTTTATAAAAATCTTTTTTATGAAATAAAAAACACATAAGGGTAATTTTTATTATATTTTATTTTGGATTTTACAATAATTCAGTGTCCATCAGTGTTTATTTTGTCTCATAAACAAAATCAGGAAGGCACCAGGGTATATCCTGGGGCAGTGTCTACACACTCTGATATTATACAGATTTACCCACCGATAATTAGACGGTCTTACAATTACACCTTAGACAATCATCTCGCTCAACTCATAGTAATTAACACCAGTCGTTAATTACTTTGTTTATTCAGTGACACTTGCCGATCCGTCACTGGCTTCAATGTGTTATCACCTGTAATTACAGGTGGTGACCAAGATACCGGTGGACTTTGAAACATTGTCGCAAAAAAAAATCGCCAAGTGCTGATTTTTGTCGCAATTGACAACATTGGCGATGCCCAGCGTGAATCCTGAATTATAGTTATTAAGTTTATTTGTGTTATTTGTTTTACAGTTATTTGTGTTAAATTGGATTGTTGTTTCAACGATCGGTTGTGAAGACGGTCATATTAATCTGTATGACAGTCTTTACAAAGCAGAGTCTATTGAAAAGATCAAGCAAATTTGTACAGTTTTGAAATGTTAAAATAAATATATAGATATTGATCATAAATTAGTATAGCGACAATCCGGTGGCTTAGATTGTGGTTCATTTGCAATTGCTATCAGTCAAATTGTTATCTGTTTTAAGGAAAAGATCCAGCAACTTTTTTCCCATCAGAGTGATATGAGAGTCCATCTGGTTAAATGTTTAAAACAACAAGTTTTTATCCCATTTCCACATTTCCTAAAGCGAAATAGACAAAACATTACAAAACATGGCCAGCAAAAATAATAGAAATATATTGCCATTGCAGAAATATCTACGGTAGAATGCACTAATTGTAGGGAATGGTACCACGTTTCTTACATAAGTTCTGGGCCCATTGAGTCTTTAGCAAAGTCTGATTCAAAATATTTTTGCAGTGACTTTTGTGAAACTGGACAGCAATCTAAATTTTTTAATTTCTTGTAAATGTGTAAATATTTGTAAGTAATTGTTTTAGAAGTGAATTCTTAGGGACAGGTACAATCAGTTTTCTGAGGTGATCAGATGCAAATTTGTTCGTTAGAACTACATTCTATGTGTAACTTTAGAGACATTAATTGTCCATAAACATAATTTATTTCATATATTAGTTATCCATTTTAATCTGTATATTATCAAAAAAGCTACTAAAATTCTCAATTTCTCTTTAATTCTAAATTATGTGATGCATAACTCATCAAATAAATGGATCCCATGAGAATCACATCCTTGTCGTGGGATCTAGAAACATAATAAGTTATTATATATAATTTAATAATTTATCAATAGAGATGGGATACCGCAGAAAAAATTACCACAGTATTTTACCAAATACCACGGTATACCACACATCTCTAAGATTCAAAATACATGTAGTATATCTATTCCTATCTAAAATAACAGCTAAGGAATTTGGGCATTGGAAATTTTGAGAATATCAAGGATGCTAACACACAATAAACTTCACAGAATTGTCTGTATTTCAACCAAGTTTATTCAAAACTTGACATCTTAATCTCATAAGATTATTGTCAAAGATTTTAACAAAATTCAAATGAACACATCAAAATTCAAACTGTTATTTTAACAATTATCAACATAATATTATTTTTGAACACAGTATAAACCACTCAAAAGTTTCCGTCATTAAACATACTAAATACTGGTACTCAAGACTTTAAAGCGGTATTACCGGTACCTAGTCAGTACCACGGTACACCGGTATACCGGTGATATCACACACCACTATTTATCAACAATACCATGGTTTGAATAATTAAATAATTGTTTTATTATATAACAATGGCATATGTAACTATTCATGGCAAAGTGTTCTCAATATATTAGCCGATATACTTCATTGAACACAACCTTGCCCTTATACAGCTGATATTAGTTATCGTAATGCGCAGGCGTAAGTATAAATAACGCCAGCCTACTACCTGTGTTATTTGACCTTAAGTGTAAATAATGCTGGCCTTTTATAAAATGATAACAAAGGTAATCGGAGAACTTAATTTTGTGATGGTCAGTATTCAAAATGAGTGATCAAGGTGTAGATTACATTCGTTAGATGATTTTAATTAATTTTCACATTCCTTTAGGCATGTTTATCTATTTTATCAAGTTAACTAACAAATAAAATTTTAATTATTGATATAATAAACAAATATGGTTATGGGCACAGACGCACAACCGTTAAGTTAAAACCACAATCTTGACTGGAGTGAAAAAAAAATCATTATAATTGAAAATTTTTACCTGGACAGAAAATTGAAAACTCTAGCTTGAAAACATGTACATGTTATTCAGAAATTCCATGTGTCATCAAAACCAATTATATTTTCATTTAATCTTTTAATTAATAGATGTAATGTATTTCATTCCCAGTAAATAATTTATCAAAAATTATTACAGTAACTTTTAGTTAGGACTTAGAAGATAATACCATCAAAGCATGTACAAGTCATGTATAACTTTAGCATCCATTTGTACTACTTAGCCTTAAATGCATCCTTAGGAAAAAGAAATGTGGAATTATGCCATGTTTGTTGGGCAAATGTTGTAAGACCAACAGTGGTTATGTTTGGACATGGATTAGTATGTATGTTGGCATATTGTTGGCTTGGTGTTGTCAGACAAACCATAATTCATATGTTGGTCCATTGTTGGTCCAATGTTGTCAGACCAACAGTTATAATTCATATGTTGGCCCATTGTTGGTCCAATGTTGTCAGACCAACAGTTGTAATTCATATGTTGGCGCATTGCTGGTCCAATGTTGTCACACCAACAGTTATAATCCATGTGTTGGCCCAATATTGTCAGACCAACAGTTATAATCCATATGTTGGCACATTGTTGGTCCAATGTTGTCAGACCAACAGTTATAATTCATATGTTGGCCAATTTTTGGTCCAATGTTGTCAGACCAACAGTCATAATCCATGTGTTTGCCCATTGTTGGCTTAGTGTTGTCAGACCAGCAGATATAATTCATATGTTCGCCCATAGTTACTTCAATATTGTCAGACCAACAGTTAAATTTTCTATGTTGGTCCATTGCTATCAAGCTGCCGGTTAGAATCTGTTTGTTGGTCCCATGTTGGCCTATTGTTGTTAAACCAACAATTAGAACTCCTATGCTGGTCCAATGTTTGCTCAATGTTTTTAATCAACTGTTAGAAATTCTATGTATGTCCAATGTTGTCAACCCAATAGTTAGAATTGCTATGTTGGTCCAATGTTGGTACATTGTTGTTTAACCAACTGTTAGAATTCCTATGTTGGTCCAGTGTTGGCCCAATGTTGTTTAACCAACCATTAGAAATCCTATGTTGGTCCAATGTTGACCAACATTGTTTAGCCAACGCCAACCATACAACAATATGCTATGCAATTTTCTATGTTGGTCCATTGCTGTCAAGCTGCCGCTTAGAATCTGTTTGTTGGTCCCATGTTGGCCTATTGTTGTTAAACCAACAATTAGAACTCCTATGCTGGTCCAATATTTGCTCAATGTTTTTAACTACATGTAACTGTTAGAAATCCTATGTTGGTCCAATGTTGTCAAGCCAATAGTTAGAATTGCTTTGTTGGTCCAATGTTGGTCCATTGTGGTTTAAACAACTGTTAGAATTCTTATGTTGGCCCAATGTTGTATAACCAACAGTTAGAATACCTATGTTGGTCCAATGTTGGCCCAACGTTAGTCAGCTATCTGGGTCTTTACAGTCTGAACTGATGATAAGATTCATCCAACCTTAAAAGATTTATTGCCTCTGTGACCTGATTTAAAGATGTTTAGTGGTTACACATTTCAATTTCTGTATAATTGAATTTATAATGCTTTACTGAAGACTTCATGTGGACATCAAACTTAACTTTTAAATTGAAATAAAGATACAATTTGTTATGTTCCAATTTGCATCAGAGAGAGAGAGAGAGAAGAGAGAGAGAGAGAGAGAGAGAGAGAGAGAGAGTCATTCCTTATTTGTTTTTTTATTTTTACATCACTAACAGTCAGGCCAAACAGTGTAAAATTATTAATCAATATTACATTTCAAAGACAAGTTGACTCATGATCATGTATGAATTTCTGATTTTACCCAATTTTAGTATACATACATGATACATATACAGTTGAACCTGTTTAAAAAGGACATCAGAGGTAACCAAATAATTGTCTTAATAGATAGCTGTTTTGTAAGCACATTTCAGTTCAAACTATAGTATACTTTTCAAAGATATAATGTACAATCAGTATTTCTGCTTATTAAATGCTAATATCTGAAAGTCAAAAGTACAGCTCAGTTAAAGAATAAATAGTTTAAGTATAAAAGTCCTGCTGAAATCTTATTCTAAGTTAAAAAGTATGGCTAAACTTTTATCTAAAAGTTCCCAGTCAAAAATCCAGCCGTACTTTAGAAAAAGTCCAGCTGAAAAAACATTGAAAAAGTATGTGTCCATCTCAAGTACAACCGCAATTTTAAAAGTCCAGCCGGAGTAAGGCTGGAGTACATCTAGAGTCCAGCCGGAGTACAGTTCAATTTTTTATATGAGCGAGTCCTATAAAAATTTGTGACCATTACTGAAATATGCAGGGATATTTTCCTTCAACTTCTATGTAATATGCCAGTTAGAACTTTCAAAAGCTCGATATCTGTATGAATAAGTAGATTTCAATTTACTTCCTATTTCACAACACATTTGCAACTATGCTGTAGATCAGCACTGCAGTGCTATGTTTAATCGCTTAAATACATACAGGATCACATTCTTGGCCAGTGAAACAACGGTACTTAGTTAACCCATTTCATCCTTTGGAGATGCTTGGATGAGGTGGGGGAGTTTGATATATAGATGAGGGTCATTAATTCAAAGGCAATGGTCACATGTAAAAAACAAGAGGCTCCCAGGAGCCTGAATCGCTCACCTGGTTCATAAATGTCACTACTATCAGGCATAACATAGAAAACAGGTTAGTCAAATGGCTTTTTAAGCTGAACAACAACTTTTCTTTATCTTCAACAGTTTTCTTTGCTTAATCGAAAAACTCGATTTTTCAACCTTTTGAGGTACCCCTAAAAGGTGTCATATGTCAACTTCGGTCTAATGGAGACTTTATTAAAGCTTTGGGAGCTGAACATTTAAGCAAGCAACAGCTTTTCTCTATCTGCAATAGTTTTCATATTATAAGAAAAAAACTCAATTTTCAACCTTTTAAGGGCATTACCCATCTGACAACTTCGGTCTAATGGAGACTTTTATAGAGCTTCTTAAGCTGAACATTTAAGCAAGCAACAGCTTTTCTCTATCTGCAATATTTTTCATTATAAGGCATAACCATGAAAAAATGTGATTTCTTACCTTAAAAGGGGCATAACTCCTAAAAGGGGTCATCTGACAACTTTGACCCAATGGAAAATTTTGTAGAACTTTTGATTCTAAAGAGCCTAAGATCCATCAGATTTTTCCTATTTGCGATAGTTTTTGAGTTACAAGCAATTTAAAGTGATATTACTACAGTTGTATATGTTCTATTTTTAGTAACTGCTGCCATGTTTTTGGACGGATCAAAAATCGAAACACGACTTTTGTCCAGGAAACCCTCAGAAACAATCATATCAAGTTTAATAAACTTCTGTTTAGTAGTTTTAGCATGTTTAGAGGAGAAGATTTTTGAAAAATTGCTAATGGAAGACAGATGCCAAGTGATTACTTAAAAGGTTAAACATCTGGAAAATTAAAAACATTTTGCACAGGTTTTTATATTAGAAGATTGTAGGTATTGATACAAACAATCATTTTGATATATAGATGAAGGTCATGGGTTCAAAGGTCAAGGTTACAGATGCGAAAGAATACTGAAATTGTTATCTGGAAACTATAAACTTTTTGTGTAGTCATGTATATTATCTTGTAGGTAATGATACAATGATTAATTCAAAGGCCATGGTCACATGTGAAAAAAGACTGAAGTGGTTAATTATCTGGAATACTATAAACTTTTTGCATAGGTATTTATATTAGAATATTTTAGGTATTGATACAAATGATCATTTGGATATATAGATGAAGGTCATGGGTTCAAAGGTCAAGGTTACAGAAGCAAAATAATACTGAAATTGTTATTTGGAAAAGTATAATATAATTATTATTAATCGGGTATTTTCATATTGGTCTAGTAATTTGGCCAAGGTTTGTGCCAATATGAAACACCTTGGCCAAAAACTGGCCCAATATGAAAATACCTTATAAATAATATATAATATTATTATATATAATTTCATGCTCTAAATAAATTTGTCAGTATCGTCGATTGTTACATCAACAAATCTATTATTTTGTGGCAAGAGTTGATTGGTATTGATCTATCCAGAAGAATGTTTTCTAAGTCAGAACCTTCAATTTCTGTCATCATTTCATAGTGAGTAAGGTCATGTGGTAAAACCTCAAGCATGCCTTCCCCTGAACAAACATGTTTGTCTGACATTAAAGCGTGCATAAGTCCTTGGGTGCATCCATGCGTAAACTTTGATGTTCTCCTCTGAAACCAATGGGCCATTTGAATGCAAATTTGGTGTGGAAAGTTGATACCTAGCTTTTAACATATGTAATGGGTTATTCCTGAGAATTTTTAGCTATTGCTATTGCTATCTATCACCGTCCGTCGTCCGTCGTGCGTCGTGCGTAAACTTTACATTTTAATCTTCTCCTCCAAAACTACTGAGCCAAATTTGATGAAACTTGGTGATTATTATGCCTGGGTAACAGGCTTTCAAAATTGTGTTCGGGGTTTGACCACGCCCAACAATATGGCTGCCGTTACTATAAATAGCCAAAAGACAAAAAAATCTTCTTCTCTGAAACCAAAAGGTGCAGGCTAATTTTGATTAGATTTTTGGATTCAGGATACCTAGATACACTAAAATTGTGTTTTTCATGAAAATTGGACGAAAAATAGGTTACGCGTTTTTTGCGTAAAATTATGTAATTTTTTAAAATGAGACATTTATTGTTATAACTTCATAATGGCTGAAGATAATTGTATGGAGTTTTCACTGTTGATCTTGTCTTGCGATTTTCTTCCGATTGATGTCAAGGTCAAAGGTCAAGGTCATCTCCCAGTTTTTGACCTTTGATAAAAAATGCTATTTTTTAAACATTTCTGGTGATAATGATGTAGGATTTTTGGTTAATTGTAGGCATTGACATGACGATCATTTTGATATTTCGATTAAGGTCATGGGTTCAAAGGTCAAGGTCACAGATGTGAGTGAGTGAGTAATGGTGTTTAACGTCCCAGTCAAGAATATTTCACTTATATCGAGACGTCGCCAGCTATAGGCGAAGGTGCAGAAATTTTGCCTGTGCGTTGCGCTGATGGCATTATACAGCAGGGTTCTTTAGCGTGCCAAGCCCACTGTGACACGGGACCTCGCTTATTTTAAGTTCCCATCCGAAAGAACCGTGACTTTCATTTCGTAATGCCGAGTGCTTGGCGAAAGAACAGTCACTACCCACTTTCAAGTCTTGGGTCAGACTCGGCCGGGGATCGAACCCACGACCTCCCACTAACGGAGCGAGCACTCTACCAACTGAGCTACCGCAGTGGTTAGTCACAGATGTACAAGTTTACCAAAATAGTTAATTATCTGCAAAACTATGAACTTTTTGTATAGGCATGTATATTAGAATATTGTAGGTAATGGCCCAATGGTCATTTTGATATATAAATAAAGGTCATGAGTTCAAAGGTCAAGGTCACAGATGTAAACAAGTACTGAAATGATTATTTATCTCAAAAACTATTAGACTTTTTGTATAGGCATGTATATTAGAATATTGTAGGTAATGGCCCAATGGTCATTTTGATATATGAATAAAGGTCATGAGTTCAATGGTCAAGGTCACAGATGTAAACAAGTACTGAAATGATTATTTATCTCAATAGCTATAGACTTTTTGTATAGGCATGTATATAAGAATATTTTAGGTATTATCCTAACGATCATTTTGATATATGAATGAAGGTCATGGGTTCAAAGGTCAAGGTCACAGATGTGAATGAATACCTGAATGGTTAATTATCTTGAAAACTGTTAACTTTTTGTATATGCATGTATATTAGAATATTGTAGGTATTAGCCTTACAACCATTTTGATATATGAATGAAGGTTATGGGTTCAAAGGTCAAGGTCACAGATGTGAACAAGTTCTGAAATGATTATTTATCTCAAAAACTATAAACCTTTTGTATAGGCATGTATATTAGAATATTTAGGTATTATCATAATGATCATTTTGATATATGAATGAAGGTCATGGATTCAAAGGTCAAGGTCACAGATGCAAATGAATACCTAAATGGTTAATTATCTTGAAAACTATTAACTTTTTGTATAGGCATGTATATTAGAATATTGTTGGTACTGGCACAGTGGTCATTTTGATAAATGAATGAAGAGCATGAGTTCAAATGTCAAGATCACAGATACAAACAAGTACTGAGATGATTATTTATCTCAAAAACTATAAACTTTTTGTATAGGGATGTATATTAGAATATTGGCCTAATTATCATTTTGATACAATGTATTTGAATGAAGCTCATGGGTTCAAAGGTCACAGGTGAGCGTTAAGGCCCATGAGCCTCTTGTTTCATTGACCCAATTTTTAGCCAGTTCTTTGAAAATCTTCTCCTCAGAAAGCTCAAGGCCAACTAAAACCAAATTTGGTGTGGAAGATCCCAAGGTGGAGTAGATCAAGGTTTGTACAAAACCACATTGTACGAAATCCAAGACGAAAATCAAGCCACCATTACTATAAATAACAAAATCACTAAAATTGCAACTGTGCATTCAATTTCACACCAATTTTCTTCACATTCAAAATATAGAATGTAGATACCCATCCATTTAACATATGTAATGGGTTTTTCCTGAGAAATTTTTCATTGACCCAATTTTAGCAAATTATGCAAATAATGTCAAATTTTTAACAATTCTTTAGAAATTCTTCTCAGAAACCACTGGGCCAATTGAAACCAGATTTAGTGTAGAAGATCCCCAGGTGGAGTAGATCAAAGTTTGTACAAGGCCACATTGTACAAAATCCAAGATGGCCGCCATTACTATAAATAGCAAAATCACTAAAATGGCCATTGTGCATTCAGTTTTCCACCGATTGTCTTCAAATTTGAAATATAGAAAGTGGATACCTAGCCATGAAACATATATAACAGTTTTTTCCGAGGAATTTTTCATTGACCCAATTTTAGAAAATTATGCAAATGAGATCAGAGTTTTAGCCAATTCTTTAATTTTAGCAAATTATGCAAATTAGGTCAAATTTTAAACACTTTTTTTTAAATTCTTCTCAGAAACCACCGAGCCAATTGAAACCAGATTTAATGTTGAAGGTCCTAGGTGGAGTAGATCAGAGTTTGTACAAGGCCACATTGTACAAAATCCAAGATGGCCACCATTACTATAAATAGCAAAATCACGGAAATGACCATTGTGCATTCAGTTTTCCACTGTTTGTCTTCAAATTTAAATATAGCTTCTATAGAGATTGAATGAAAGGGGGGTAAATATGTCTGTGTGTTAACATTTCATTTGCTTGGTCATCAAAGTTTATGATTTCAAAATAAAAACCCTTTAAAGTATGAATATCCATTACTAATCACGGTTACATTTGTTCAAAATAAGTAACAACCATAGTTCAAAAAAGGATTTTAACCATATAACGTTACTTTTTATGGATGGTGTTTTCAAATCAGAGTCATTTGCAAATTTTTAGTATTATTATTATACAAAATTTCAAAATTATAACACTTGACATAAGTACCATATTGGAAATCTGAATGATATTAAAAAAGATTGAGTTTTATATAGCAAAGTAAAACTGGCATTTTAAGTTAAACAGGTGTGAACTTCCATCAGACGTAACACTGTCCTGAGAATTATATTTAATTATAATCCAAAGAAAAACAATTATAAATTACACTTATAAGTATAGATTGTTTGAGTGGAAATCTTTAATATTGGAGCAAGCCAGAAAAAATGCCACAAGTTGAGAAATGTGGAAACCATGACATTAAGCAATAATGTAAAACATTTTGTCCACTTGTAACTTATATTAAGGATATCAGCATGATGAGAAGCATAGACTAATTGTCTCCCTTTCTTGTAGTGTTGACTGCTATAAGTTTGTAAATTTTAAAAATTTGGTATTTAGAATGATGTTCTAAATATATGTATTGTAGGTTATGATTGCATATAGAACATTTGTAAGAAGAGCAGTTTTGGCAATATTTGGTGTAAATAGAACAAATACTACTGAATCTCTAATAAGAAGTTTGGATGACATACTTGAGTTTGAAGTTCTTTTAAATCAGGTAATGATTTTTTAGCGATTATGTATTGAACAATAATATTTTTTTTCTAAATCATTCTTTTTTTAGCTCACCTAAGCTTTTACTATCTATCCCTGTCAGTTGTCCGTCGTGTGTATTGTGTTTGTGTGTAAACCTTACATTTTAATCTTCTTCAAAACTCTGGGGCCAAATTTGATGATATTTAGCAGTAATGATGCCTAGATGAAGGCCTTTCAAGTTTGCATGAATTAAGGATTTATGTCCCCTTTGGGCCCAATACTGGGAGAAATGGTAAAACTTATAGCTTAGATATTTCATGTATAGCATACTAAGAATACCTAGTTTCAGATTTGCAAAAATCATAGCTTTAGGGCTTAAAATGGGGAAATGGCAAGGTTCTTCAGGGGAAATTGCTAAAATTACTATATTTGTCAATATATCTGGAAAACTATCAACTATTTGTATAGACATATATATCAGAATATTGTAGGTATTGGCATAAGGGCAATTTTGATACACAAATGAAGGTCACGAGTTCCAAGGTGTAACTTAAATGCTAGTTACAATGAAATAAGTTATAAAATTCCCTTCCCCAAACGCAGGAATTGAACCTGATTCGCCAGTTGTAAATTTAGTGCTCTACCGTTTTGGCTATAGGTGAGACAGTAGTAACGTCTCTTAACCTGTACAAAGTACATACTATGCTATACCATGTAGCCATATCACCACATTTACATCCCTACCCTTTAGTCTTCCCCTCTTGAAGGCATATCCTAACATATACATAGAAACATATTATTTTAATTATATTAATATTTATTGGGATCTTTCCTGCAGGTGCACTTTCGTGGGTGCCCCCATGCAAAGACATGGTCCCTACGTGGGCATCATTTGTAAGGTAAATGCTAGTTACAATTAAATATGTTCCCCTGATGCGGAGAATCGAACCCAGGTCACCCATTTGTAAAGCAAGCACTCCACCATTTCACCTAAAAAGTACCCCATAGGTGAGACAGTAGTAACATCTCTTACTTATAAACCTTTACATAGTACATACTATACCATGTAGCCATATCGCTACAAAGGCCAAGGTGCAAACGAATGCCGAGATTGTTCATTATCTGGAAAGCTATAAATATTTTGTATAGGCAAATATATCAGAATATTGTAGGTATTGGCATAAGTGTAATTTTAATATACAAATGAAGGTCAAAGGCCAAATACACAGATGGAAACAAATGCTAAATTGTTTATTATCTCGAAAACTATAATTTTTACAAACAAAGAGTAATCTCTGGGAGTATTAGCCGCCAGCACCAGCTGGCAAGAAAATTGTTGATATTTCTAAATGGGGAAAGCAATGCAGGGGAAGCAGATGGGTTATGAAGGGTACCAGGGAATCCAACAAGGGGAAGCATTCCATCGCATATAAAGTGTCTCATGTAATGAAATATTCCTTTTTAAAATCCAGACAGGCTAAATGACAAACCTTGCGCAAACTATAATAATGTAGTGCGGATATATGAGCATCATTTATCAGTGTACAAATAATCAATGTATACATTATGTTGTATGGAATATGAAAATGAATATGCATCATTGTTTAAAACTATTTGGAACAAAGGTCGATGCAATGGCTACATTATAGTAGTTCTTACATTACTAGTGTATGAATTCTGAAAATACATCGTAACCGATTTATGAATGAGGTATTTATTCATAAACTCTTGATCAATAAACATACAGCGAGTACCGGACATGTATTATAAGCCGTTATTTGATTGGTTAAATATTTTCGTTTTACTCTGCTGTCATGAACATTTGATAAAAAAATTCCACATAATTTTTTTTTATATTTATGTATTTAATCTTTATTTATTCATAAAATGTGCATTTTAAAAAAAATGTTGATGACAGCCAATCGCCTACCATCATCCAGTCCTCCGCGGCAGAAATATTTTTTATCTGTTATTTATTGTAAATGTCTATGAGTTTTAATCCCTTCATATTGGCAACTTTTGACACCGCGACGGGTGGAAGTTCATGTATCCACTTGAGCTGAACTTGTAGTTGGTTTGTTTGTTTGTTTGTTTTTGTTTTAATATTAAAAACGAACCGTGAGTGATCGTTGTTTGATAATCTTCAGTAGAGAAATGCTTGAAATCTTGGAATCTTGGAGAAATCTTGATAAATTGCTAGACTTTCACATTTGGTATCATCGACATGATACTTGTCAGATGCGTTTGATTGCTGTCTTTTTTGTTAACGAATTGCATATGATGAAAACTATCGTAACTACCCAGAGTGATCTCAAAAGTGGTTTTCTAAATTTGAACTTTTAATTGGATATTTGCAAGCTCATAATGGATAAAATTTGCTTTTTAAGCAGCAGCAACCATTAAAAGCAAGTTTCTTTGCAACTTTTCTCTTTTGTGTGAGCCGCAGTGTTGAATTGTCACTTGCCTTGAAGGCTGCTCGTTATCCATAAATCAGAATGGTACCATACCAAAAGGCTTCATGCTTATAATATAACTACATGTATATCGGTGTAAAACATTTATGTTAGGGTTTCTATTCCAGTCTCTCTGTTTTCCTCAAATTTCATCTTGGTCTAATAGTGAATGTTTGGCTTGAGAGAGTGATTTGGGCCTAAATACGTTACTCTCACACACAATACCGAAATCTTTGACAGCAGCCACATGTCATGATTAAATGTATTCGTGCCGAACCTTTTCTTGTGATAAATTTCAAGAATAAACTCAACCCAACTGAAAAATTAATAATCTAACCAGTTCGTACGTCACTGAGTAGGAGTGCCACTGTATTCGTATAAAATGATCGAAGCTGAAAGAAAGATGAGCAAATCTTTTCTGATTTGGCAGTGAACCGCCCCAATTAAGCGACTCATCATTTTGGGTCTTAGTCGTGGTAGCGAGCTCACTTAGTAGTAAATCGCTAGACATTCTACTTTGCGATTTTCCCCAAAATTTTTCGGGTCTGGCTTGTCATTTTATTGCCGTTTTGTATAGTACTATCACTGTCGGCATTCGCGATAATGAAAAAAAGGTGCCTATTTCTCACTTGTACAGGTGACATTTACTTGAAATAAAGTGGCATATCTTTATGAAACTCGATTAAAGATCAGGGAACTATACTGCACACTTTTGAGAATAATCTTATTGGGTTTTCACTAAGAAAAACGACCTAGTGATGTATGATCAAGATATAAAAATATAAAGTGTTTGAATGTTAAAAAAGCAAAAAAAAAGTGTAAAGTATAACCTGTGTATAAAGACCACCCAGGGGACTGGGCAAAAGTGGACTTAATAGACAGGTGGACTTTATTTAGAGGGTCACCCCTTATGAACGAGTTAGTATGTACTGTTGATATTGTTTAACAAATGAGTGAAATGATTAAATTTATTAAAAAATGATTTTCATTATAGTTGTTAAATAGTTTTTATTGACTTTTCAGAGTTAATTATAGAAAATATCTGAAAAGTATATTTAATCATCTGATTACTTGGCTACTTTATTATTCTACACTTGACTAATTGTCTTTGTTTTCTTAAGAAACAGGGTGTCACTAATTAAGATAATAGGTATAGAAAACATACTACCTGTAAATAACAAAGACTATTTCTACTTTCTGATTTAATGGCTTCAGTCATGCGAATAATGACTTTATATGTTTTTGTTTTTGTTTTTTTTTAATTTTTACTTAATATAACTCAAAACTATACTTGTTACATTGAAAAATTGTAAAATTTTGAATGTCACTCTATACACCGATCCAAGATTTGTAATTATAATAATTATATATTTCTAATATTCATACATTAAGAATATAAGAATTAAATTGATTTTTTGCACAAACTTTAAGAAACTATAAAACTCTAAAAACTCAAAAAGTTGATTGAAAAAGTAGACTTTATAGACAGGTTATGAAGTCATTTGGGACTGAAAAGGGTGGACTCTATTCACATTAGACAGGTGGACTTTATATACAGGGTCATTATATAGTAAAATCTATTGGGGATACTTCAGACCGGTTGCTATAGACAGGTGGACTTTATATAGAGGTGGACTCTATAGTAGCAGGTTATACTGTATTTTGAAAAAAATTGTTGATCCTGTATTCTTGTTTAAATGTTTTGTTGATCAAGCATCTATCAACTGAACAAATTCAAAAGGAGTTAAATAATATTGATAATAAAATATTTATATGTCACTAAAGTCAGTTTAAGAAGATTTTGTTTTAAATCGGGAGAAATGGGGTGGGGGGGATGTCGTCAAGGCCCCTGTTTATATCGTGAGAGTGAGCATGTTTGCAGTGGTAACATTCATAAGTATTCTTACTTTTAGAACATATAGTCTTAATTAGCTCACCTGGCCATAGGCCATGTGAGCTTTTATCATGACTTTGTATGTGCCTGTCGTTTGTCTGTAAACTTCTCAAAAATACATCTACGCTGAAACTGATAAATGAAGTTGATTGAAACTTTGTAGCATGGTTGCTACAAAGATTCCTCATTTTGGAGTGATCCTACAAGAACAAGGCCGTTTTTTGGCCGGGTTGCACAGAGTGCAAATCCGGTTTATAGTATGGTGAATGTCAGGCGGGTGGGGAAATTAGAGTACCAACTTTGTGAACTCCATATACAGTTTTCAACCAAAAACCTTGAAACTTCACAGAATGTTTTTAAACATATTGAGGATGTGCAATTGACTTTATGGAAATATTTCAAGATTTTTTCCCATCTTTCCAAACTTTAAAACTTAGTCACTTTTTAGCAAGTTTTTGGATGGGGGTACCTACTTTGTGAACTCAACTCCTCCTACAGTTTTCAACCAAAAGCCTTGAAACTTCACAGAATGTTTCTATATATATTGAAGATATGCACCTGAGTTTATGGAAATATTTCAAGATTTTTTCCCAATTTTCCAGACTTTGAAACTTAGTCACTTTTTAGCAAGTATTTGAACTGGGGGTACCTATTTTGTGAACTCAACTCCTCCTACAGTATCATACCTATATATCAAAAGATTATCAAAGATGTGCACCTGACTTAATGGCAACCCGACCCATTGAGTCTTTGACCCATTTTCTTTTTTTTTTTTTTTTTTTTTTTAGCGACCATTTTCAGGTTATGAGAAACATGGTATGCCGAGATCAATGGGGATGACGAAAAAATGAATGGTCATTTTCTTCAATCCCGCCCTTTCTCCACAAATTTTCAAGTTGCTCAAAATTCAAGAGTATTTGGTTTACATGAATAAAAGGGTGCAGGACAAAATGTATCCTTACCATAACGTACCCTACCAGAACAACCCATTTTTGGACGAAATGTACCCACATTTTTACCAAAATGTACCCATACCAGAACGTACCCACAAACGTACCCACCAAAAAACTTGTATAACTTATATTGTTTGTTGATTTTAAACCAAAATTATGCCAAAACCCATACCAGAATTCCCAAACAGCAAGTAGTAGTATGTTATTTACTACCATCTACTAGGCATTTCCTATTCATCTTTGTTATAATTCTTAGACATGCTTATTTTATATTTTTCTTTAGTTACCAATACATATTTTTGTATTTAAAAAAAAAACAATAAAGATAATAAAAGGCTGCAGAATAGTAACATGTTGTACTACACAACTAACTTATGACTTTTTAAGGAAAATTGAAGAAATAACAATAGGTAGATTAGTCGGACAGTCGGAACGCCAACCCCGTCGGCGTAGGGATTCATTAAAATTTGTGAACTTGCAAATGTGATGTAAAATTTGTCAAAAAATGGCGAACCTTTGAACGACACAAAATGAGGAACTGTGTTGAATGTATCACAGATTACCATAGATTGGGATGCAAAATAAAAAATTCAGAATATTTGAAAACCAACAAAACCTATTTTTTATAATTCCGGTTACAGTTTAATTTCGTAATTTATAGTAAAACGTGAGCCACAGGCTAAAACTCAAAATGTTATCCGTCACAAGATCCCTTCCCATTTTTCACACAGCTCGTGCTCAGAAACAATATTTATACCAAATGAAAGACCTTTTTACAAGGTACAATTCTATATATAATATATCAAATAATTTTCTGTACACAAAAAACGTCCAAGTTTTAAATGCGAGAAAAACGCCGCCGTCAATCCGGAATCTTGGATGGGGTCGGTCCATTTTCCGTCTAATTTGACCTAGAAAGTTTGTTAGTACTGCTTCCTAACTATGTTCTATATATAGTTTGGACACACAGAAGACGCAGAATGGTATTTACGGATGAAATAAAGTAAGTTTTGGCGATTATTAGCATCTATTTCGTCAGATTTCTCAAGATTTATGCCGAATTTTAGGACCTACTTTCAGTCTCCATATTAAATTTGGCCATATGCCGCTTCGATCGTTCATTTCACAAATCTGAATTTCACAGGCCAATCTCGTGCACAAATATTGTGTTGGTTCACCCCTTATGGTGTATATTAAGTATCAGTGAATTGGTGGTACACTTGAAAACATGCGCAACCGTTTATTAAGCGTGTGCGAGTTAGGCCTAGGACTAGGATGCCAAAATGGCTTGTCATGTTTTCTGTAACTTTTGCCTTGAATTTTATCATTCTATGGTCTCAATATAATCACTCAGCTTGTGCCTTTCTGAAGATAGGCACAACTCCCCATATCTGTTAAAAAAACAGTGTCATTGCATGTCAACACACACACACACACACACACACACACACACACACACACACACCATAGGCTGATAGGCCTAATGAAATTTAGAAATGTGCAACAGATATGGTTTTCAGTTGTTCTAAGATTTAGTACTTGGTGTTGTTAAGAAATTTTAAACAGCCATATGGAACCTACATTTGATTAAAAACTTTTTGCTGAATGAGGCATTATCTTTTTCAGAAAATTAAATGCCAATTTGGTTTTATGTTTTACAATGCAGTTTCACTGTCCAAAGTTTAAGTAGAACAAATTGTGCAAAATAGCAAGAACCAAGCTGAAACTCAATAAGAAGATTAGGTTTCACACCAGTAGTGTCACATAACAAAACAGTGTAACTAGAAGGGTGGTATATAAAATTCTCATCCATATTCACTAAAAGTTTGTTTTTATAAACAATCAACACCTGAGTTATGCTAAACACAAATATCTAAAATAAAACTTGCTGCTTCCAAAATCAACAAATTAATAATCAGTCAGATTACTGGTACTGAAAATTAGTAAATTCCATTAAATGGACATGTTTATCAATTATTTTTGTTTAAAGTGAGCATTCTTTAAATGTATAGTGTTTGATAAACATATTTGGTTCCAGTTTTACAGTCATTCCTAAACTAAGATTTTCCTTAATTGAAATCTGACAATTTTTGAAACAATTTTATGCAACTTAAAATAAAGTTTCAACAAAATTCGAATATAAATGTAAACAAATCCTCAAGAATGGTCTTCAAAATGTCCCCTTAAATTTATGAACATCTTGAATACAGAAAAAAAAGTATTTAGCTTTCAAATTTGCTAAATTCAAGTTGAGGAAAATCTCAAATAAGGAATGAATGTTAAACTGGAGTCAGCAGTCTTAAGACCATCACTTTTACAGAATATTCATATCTAAAGGCATAGTACCAGGCAATAATAACTACTACCATTTCTCAGGTCTTTGTGTTTAAACCCATAACCCATTTACAGAACAAATCCTCTCCCAAAGGAGCTACTCTAACTGGACAGGCTGTAATGTGTCACAAAATACCAGCATATATGTATTTTATACAAAAAACATTGTATATAAATACCATGAAGAATAGGCCTACATATTGTGTGACAGTAAAATTATGGACCAATAATAAGGATGCAAATAATTTTAACAAAATTATGCACTGGGATAAAGCTATTGACCTGCCTATATGCACACATCTTGAAGGGCCAGTATGTATACAGTCTAGCTTTGACAGGTCAGTATGTATACAGTCACCGTAAGCTTTGAGGGGCCAGTATGTATACAGTTACCGTAAGCTTTGAGGGGCCAGTATGTATACAGTATATATCTTGACGGGCCTGTATGTATACAGTATATATCTTGACGGGCATGTATGTATACAGTATATATCTTGACGGACCTGTATGTATACAGTATATATCTTGACGGGCCTGTACGTATACAGTATAGCTTTGACAGGCCAGTATGTATACAGTATATATCTTGACGGGCCTGTGATGGGCCAGTGCACAATTGTGCATTGATCTTGATGGACAAGTGTAAACTTCACTAAATCTTGACAGAGAAGTGTCAGTATGGTTTAGCTTTATATTATACAGATGCTGTTAGGCTAGTGCAAGTTTTAAGAAATCTTGGTGGGGAGCAGTTGAGGTATGGTAAACATAAGTATAAGGCTACATAGATACTGCCATGCCAGAATAGGCTGGCTTGATGGGAATACAGGATATGTATGGTATAGCTTAGGTTTAACATGTTAAAACAACAATTATAAAATTCAAACAATCCATATACATGTAATGAATTTAAAGACATTAAGTGATGAGAATTCTTGCTGCATCTGTAACTGAAACACTACTCATGTAGCTATTTAATTATGAAAATGCAAAACACAGTTTTCAATTTTTCTTCAAATGTTAATAGAAATCCAATATACAATGGCCATTCAGTTGTCCAAATCTATGTGTTCAAATGCCACAGTATATGTAATATCCAATGAAATGCATGTTATTAAGCTAAAAATTTAAAAATACACTTAGCATTCCTAATATTCACAAAAAATTACTTTAATTATAGCAATAAATGTCTCTTTTTCTTTTGTAAATCCATCTGATTCTGTAGTGAGATAGGCAAATAAATAAATAATTAATTAAATAAATAATTAAATAAATAAATAAATAATTATAAATAAATAAATAAATTTATTTTTATAAATAAATAAATAAATAAATAAATAAATAACCATCAAATCTAAAATGTGCCAATATTAATGCACATGGAATTGGTTTTTTCATTTCTTCAGTTTGTCAAACTGTGTCATATAGGCCTTGTCTTTGTTCACAATGCATAAAATCAATCCCATGTGAATTTTGGAAAAGTTAAAGAATAAATTGTAAATAATTTTTTGTCTTGATAAGTAAAATTGTCTTCGCTGAAACTCCAGGCGGCAAATTTAAAATTAATAGAGTACACGCTAAAATTTGTCCGTTAAATAGTTCGTACTATTCATTTGGGATTTTATTTTAATGCATAATTTAGTGATAAAAAAAGTGGGAAACACTCAATTCAGATTAATCGATATTTGTTAATCGCGTTTCGATTAATTTGTAATTCGCGTTTTATATTTTATGAGAGAGAATTATATCTACATTTTGAACTTTAATTATCATTTGTAAATATGACTTTACTATGTGAGATGGAATAAAAGTAATAAAATGGACCTGGATTTGTCTTTTTAAGATCATAGACACCCGCAAATCCCGCTCCATCCTGCTGCGTTTTCCCAGGAAATCAACGGGAAATAAAATCAAAATAAATTGTCCGGCCAACTCAAATAGTCAACCTACATGTACACACTACAGAATCAGATAACTGGTTACATCGTATTTGCCGCCTGGAGTTTCAGCGAAGACAATTTTACTTATCAAGACAAAAAATTATTTACAATTTATTCTTTAACTTTTCCAAATTTCAACATTAAATATTATTTATTAAGACACGAAAGATTTTTATTTTTTAAAATGAATGATATACATTTGTACATAGATGCTATAAGAACATACATCTAGGTAGATAAACTATGGAAATGTGTGTGGGTAGGTTTTGGTAAATATATGACACATAAAAGCTTTTACTCTGAGTGCTGCTTTTAATTCTTCTCTCCGTTGTTATTTTTTATTTATTACAAAAATACATCTTTTTAGAAATAAAGGAAGATGTAAAGGAAACATTTTGTCATAAAAAAATCAAAGCTTTATTATACAAATATAAGACATATATTGATGTTATGGTGGGTACGTTTTGGCGGGTACGTTCTAGTGGGTATGTTCTGGTATGTGTACGTTTTTGTAAAAATGTGGGTATGTTAGGGTACGTTTTGGCATGGGTACGTTAGGGTACGTTTTGGCATGGGTACGTTTTGTCTATAACCCGAATAAAATGGTATGTATAGTTAAGTGGCGCAGACACAAATTGTTTCCGGTTGGCCATTTGTGATATGGTCACTATTTCCCTGCGAAATATATAAGTTGTTTCGATTTCAATGTTATATACATGAGAATATTCAGATTTTAATGTCGATGACAAAATATTGTTCTGAGTGATGGCGGCCATTTTCCTGTCAATCGTGCCAGGTGAGCAATTCTGGCTCCTTTGAGCTCCCTTTTTATAAGACAACAGTGTATACAACAGTATATTGGAATTTAAAGTTTTCAATTGAGCTTCCATATGTTTGACACTGTTTCCTCAGGATTTGACATTTGCTACATTGGTAACAACAGCATTTTAAAATCAGAGCCTGTGAAAAAAATCAGTCTCCTCAAAAATGGAAAGTATTTATAAAAGTTTGCCGCTGAACAAACTGTACATGTACTTTGTAAAATCTTACGCAAGGCATATATTGTAAATATAAATTACAAGATGCACACCACATACACTAAAGACAACCACTGAACAAAAATTGTAGAACACTTATGCCAATTTCAAAATAGAACACTGTAGTTTTCAACTGAACTAAACTTGTTTTGCCACAACCAAAGATAGAACTAAATACAGATGTACAGGAGACAAGAAAATTGCATGTATTATGTAACATCTAATTCTTAAGTTTTCAGCAGTGCAGAATATATGCCTACTTTTTCACTTCTGTGAAAAAAACATGTGAAGAATAATACATATTGAAAAAATGAGACTCAGTGCAATCTTGACTTGTACTTAAAGACTGACACAGTTATAACATCCTTCATGATGATAGGTAATTAGCAATTGTAAAAGACGCTTGCATTTTGTTCTCGCTCTCTGTTTGCTGGGCACCTTTGGTGCTTTGATTTTGTTTTGGCATATACAGTCAAACCTCGTTATAATGCCCCTCGATAACTTTGCCACCTCGGTTATCGCCACATTATTTTGAAGTCCCAAAATCCATTTTGTTTATGTATTTCTTTATGAGCCTCCCTCGATTTATTGCCAAACCCCTTTATAACGCCAAAATTTGACTAAACAAATGGTGGCGATGAATCGAGGTTTTACTGTATATATCAGATATTGTAGGTATTGACCTTATGGCCATTTTGATATGTAGATGAAGGTCATTGGTTCAAAAGTCAACGTCCCAGATGCAAATGAATACCAAAACTAGAATTATCTGGAAAACTATTAACTTTTTATGTAGGCATATATATTAGAATATTGAATGATTGGCCTAATGATCATTTTTAGCTCACCTGACATAAAGTCATGTGAGCTTATGGCATAGTGCAGCATATGTATGTGCATGTGTGTGTGTGTGATCATTAACACCTATTTTTGGCTTCTCCTCTGAAACTACCAGACAGACTTCAATGAAACTTGGTAAGAATTATATATTGGCCGGTGCAATTCAGATTTGATGTGGCATTGCCATGTCTACCATAACAAGGTCAAGGTGACATAGAAAGGCAATAAATTTAAATAATCTTCTTCTCCAAAAGCAATGATTAGAGACAAAATCTGATATGATATTTGTCTTCTCCTAAGGGTTTTAAGCCTGTAATTTGTTCATTTTGTGAAATTCGGACAAAAAACAACTTACACATTCCTACATTTAATTTTGAAAAAAATGTAAAATAGCTTAAAATTGTTATAATCAAAAACAAACATACTAATCCATATCTGAATCATAATCCAGAAGCAAAGTAAAAACTTTTGGAACTGACAAGTTAGGTTAGGCTTTATTTGATCAGATAATGTCATGGTGTTTTCATATTCTTGTAATAACCTTCAAAATGGGGTCAATGTAAATTGTGAAGGTGATGATCTAATTTTGACATTTTTGAACATGTATATTAGAATATTGTAGGTATTGATATAATGATCATTTGGACATATAGTTGAAGGTTGGGTTCAAAGGTCAAGATCACAAGCACATATACTGAAATGGTTAATTATCTTGAAAACCATAAACTTTTTGTATATGCATGTGTATTAGAATAATGTAGATATTGGCCTAACAATCATTTTGATATATGAATGAAGATCATAGGTTCAAAGGTGCAAATAATTACTGAAATGGTTAGTTATCTCATATGCCTAAGTTCTTAACTCATTTAAGAATTTCTTTTAAACCAATTGCTAAGATTTTGTGTGTCATATGGTGTTTTTGTAGGCTTCCTGGTCTTTCCGCCATCAATATATATGTGACAAAAGTCATTATTAATTCCTGTTCTTAATCATCTCTCTTTAATATAATAATTAGCAAAATATAATTACATGTTACAGTTTTTTATTTTCCCTTTAATATTAATCTTTCCAAGCTTTTTATATATAATCCTTTCCCGTTCTGGATAAATGCGAGGTTTTCATGGGATTTCAAGGGAGGTTTAATTTATGTAAATTACATGATGATTGAAAGGGACAATGCATTGTAGAGCATATATGTCAAGCAAGATTTTAAAATGATTGCCGTTTCAAAAAATAGAAATTAGGTCACGTGATCTGGGGTCAAAGGTCAATAGAAATCATGATTTTTAGCCAAAAGTAAGCTTTTTAGCTCACCTGAGCCAAAGGCTCAGTTGAGCTTTTGCAATCTATCACCGTCCGTCATCTATCGTCTGTCGTGCGGCGTCTGTCATCCATCATGTGTAAACTTTACATTTTAATCTTCTCTTCCAAAACTACTGAGCCAAATTTGATGAAACTTTGGTGATTATCATGCCTTGGTAACAGGCTTTCAAAATTGTGTTCGAGGTTTGGCCACGCCCAACAAGATGGCCGCCATTACTAAAAATAGCAAAAAGACAAAAAAATCTTCTTCTCTGAAACCAAAAGGTGCAGGCAAATTTTGATTGCATATTTGGATTCAGCATACCTGGGAACATTAAAATTGTGTTTTTCATGAAAATTGGACGATAAATAGGTTACATGTTTTTTGCATAAAATTATGTAATTTTTAAAATGAGACATTTATTGTTATAACTCAATAGCGGCAGAAGATAATTGTATGGAGTTTTCACTGTTGATTTTGTCTTGCTATTTTCTTCCAATAGATGTCAAAGTCAAAGGTCAAGGTCATGTCCCAGTGGAATAGGATTTTCAGTTAATTTTAGGTTTTGACATGACAATCATTTTGATACATAGATTAAGGTCATGGGTTTAAAGGTCAAGGTCAAAGATGCACAACGATTACTGTAATAGTTAATTATCTGCAAAACTATTAACTTTTTGTATAGGCATGTATATTAGAATATTGTAGGTTATGGCACAATGGTCATTTTGAAATATGAATAAAGGTCATGAGTTCAAAGGTCAAGGTCACAGATGCAAGCAAGTACTGAAATGAACAATAAACTCCTTGTATAAGCATATGTATTGGAATATTGTAGGTATTGGCCTAATGGTCATTTTGATATGAATGAAGGTCATGAGTTCAACAGTCAAGGTCACAGATGCAAATGAATACTGAATTGGTTAATTATCTTGAAAACTATAAATATTTTGTATTATAATGTATGTTAGAATGTTGTAGGTATTGGCTTAATGATCATTTTGATATATGAATGAGGGTTATGGGTTCAAAGGTCAAGGACACAGGTGAGCGTTAAGGCCCATGGGCCTTTTGTTTTGTAACAAATATCTCAATTCTGTCAATCCTTTGTACAAATAGGGTGATTTGTGACTCTTGATACTTAAAAACTATTTAGTCCTTAAAATAATACTTATGAAATTTTGCCTATAGCAACTAGAAGGTCAAAGGTTATGTGCACTTTTTACCAAATTTCATCCTTAAAAGGTGTTATAATCAACGTAAAGTTACCTGTTAACTAAAACCAAAATTAACTAATAATCTGATGTAGAGACTGAAGGTTGAGTTTGAGGAGACTTTCATGTTGAAATTAGTTGTTCTAAAAAAAGCATAGAAGCTCTCGTGAACTTGGGTCAAAGGTCAAACTTAATCAAGGCTTTAAGAGAAAATCACTCTGTCTTGCTACTTATTTGTTATTTATTACACCAATGAGTAAAGACAAGACCAGATGACTTGTAGATAACCAATAATAATGAGTATTGAAGAATTAGGGGTGCTATTTTCATAATAACACAGTTTCCATGGCAACCAGAAGGTCAAAGGTAAAAATTCCTGTTGTTGAAAAACTGAGCTGAGCTTGAATGGGATGTCTGGTGGACAATTTGAATAATCAATTACTAGTAAATACATCGTTATACCTGTACCAAGCGTACGGTATCATTGTAGTGTTTTAGATGTAAGGGGGTTAAGTTGAGTAATGGTGTTTAACGTCCCAGTCAAGAAGATTTCACTTAATTACAAGAGATGTCGCCAGCTATAGGCGAATGTGCAGAAATTTTGCCTGTGCATTGCGCTGATGGCATTATGCAGCAGGGTTCTCAAGTGTGCCAAGCCCATCGAGACACGGAACCTCGTTTATTGTAAGTTCCACTCCAAAAGAACTGTGACTTTCATTTCGCACTAGGCTTGGCGAATAAAACAGTCACTACCCACTTTCAAGTCTTTGGTCAGACATGACCAGTGTTCCAACCCACGACCTCCCACTTACGGAGCAAGCAAGATTTAATAGTACAAATGTAATTGTTATTTCGAAAAATGGCATAAGAGGACACATGATTATGGGTCAAAAGTCACATGGATAATATGAAATCAACTATATCATGCATTTGTACATATAGATGCAATGTATTTTGTTCATCTGGGTCTTATTATTATTATTCTTAAATTATTTCATTACACAGCAAAGCGGCTCAAATGGGTAGCAAATATACAGACAGTTGTTTCAGTATAGGGTCTCTTATACTAAATATTATATAATTTGATATATGAAAGGTCCTACACTAAAGCAATAATCTGCTGTGGTGGATCTAGGGGCATACATACACTCCTACATGATTTGAAATTCAGAACTTAATGCTGCAATTTTCTAAATTCTATAGACCGTATGAATTAGCTTTTCCTTGTATCTTTTAGTAACCATAAGTCGATAGTTCAAATCACTGACCGCACCCATTTGGTCATAAATAAACAATGTTCATTCAAAGTTGGGAGTAGAACTTCACGGAGCAGTTTGATTGAAATTTCAAACTTCCGGAGAAAACAACTGATTTTCCGTGTGTAGTTTATAAAGTTTCCCAGTCAGACCGGGTTAGTACTTCAGATAGTTTGTGTATCGAAAAAATCCTAACTCGTCAGGAATGTATTTATTATCAACATGAAATTTTCTGCGATTTTAATTTTATGCTTTCTATACAGATCAATCTGTAGTAGAATTTGTGTTGAAACGTTCAAAGTTGAAATTATTCATGTTCAAGGTCAATTATTCAAAGAGATTGTGTGAAACCAGTTTTTGATTGAAAAGTGAAAATGTCTAAATGACTTAAGTTCTCCTGATATGTTTGTATCCGTAGTTTTCTAGAGTTAGGTTTTTACCGTCTCATGGAACTTTGTTGGATTGAATTGGAAACTGCTGAAATTAAACTCTCTCTCTCTCTGTCTCTCTCTCTCTCCTAATACATACATTTTGCAAAAACAATTACTTGATGAGACTTCGATTTTATTTTAAACTTGAATTAGTGCCAAATCAACCATTAAAATCAACCCCTCGTTAGGGATCGGTTTTTTTCGTTAGCCCAATTTTAAACTTTAGACATATCTCCTGATATGTTTGTATCCGTAGTTTTCTAGAGTTAGGTTTTTACCGTCTCATGGAACTTTGTTGGATTGAATTGGAAACTGCTGAAATTAAACTCTCTCTATCTCTGTCTCTCTCTCTCTCTCTCTCTCTCTCTCTCTCCTAATACATACATTTTGCAAAAACAATTACTTGATGAGACTTCGATTTTATTTTAAACTTGAATTAGTGCCGAATCAACCATTAAAATCAACCCCTCGTTAGGGATCGGTTTTTTTGTTAGCCCAATTTTAAACTTTAGACAGGTCTGTAATGCACTTTATATCTGAATTACTGATACTCGTTACTCGCTGATAGCAGTTTAACACTAATAATAACAACTCCTTGGTTGTTACAATACTCTTGTTAACATCATTAACTGGTTGGATACTTGGTTGATAGGTTGGATGCTGTTTAATGTCTCAGATGGTGCGACCTCTCGGTCCATTACACTAGAGATCTACGACATGGACAAATTTCTTTTTCACTTGCTTGGCCTATCAAACCCACAGGCTCAGCTGTGAGAGGCCCTGAGTTTGAAGGCTAATGCCATGGCCACAATGGTTGCATAAGCATTCACATCCTGCTTTTACTGTAACTGATTGAGATTTTATATAACAGTTTCACTGGTATTTTATTGTCGTGAATAGTGAACAGAAAATCTTTTCAAACAGCCGTCTAATATTTGACCCCTATTTTTGTTTATTTATAAATGTTTTACGGACATAGTAAAAGACATGCGGCCAACACATTTATGAATACTTTGAACGTATGGTGACGGTATGTACAGAGTTTTCCATCGTTTTTCCCACATAATACTCTTAAAACAACATTATTCTTGTTATTATTTAATACCTTTGTTTTTTGTATGTTATGTCGTTTCAAATGAGATATTCCGCAAGAAAATCGCTTAAAAAAATATAAGTTATCACAGTTTTTCAATGAAACATAGGCTAAAAATATGCTTACTGGTACAATTGTACCGGTAGGAACAAGAAGGGGTTAGTTTAACATAAATTTGCTTATTGTACATTATTGTAACCTTACCACAAGTTTGTTTACTTTTTAGCTCACCTGAGCCAAAGGCTCAGATGAGCTATTGCAATCTATCACCATCCGTCGTGCGTAAAGTTTACATTTTAATCTTCTCCTCCAAAACTACTGAGCCAAATTTGATGAAATTCGGTGACTATCATGCCTTGGTAACAGCCTTTCAAAATTATGTTCGGGGTTTGGCCACGCCCAACAAGATGGCCGCCATTACTAAAAATAGAAAAAAAAACAAAAAAATCTTCTTCTCTGAAACCAAAAGGCGCAGGCAAATTTTGATTAAATATTTAGATTCAGCATATATCTAGGACCATTAAAATTGTGTTTTTCATGAAAATTGGACGAAAAATAGGTTACACGTTTTTTACTAGTGTGGCGACACCTTTAGGGGTTTCGCGGGAAAGAATTGAACAATCTAGAGGATTTCTTTGCTTTTGCCAGAGACATATAAAACCTATATATCTCTGCTTCTGCAAAAGTTTAGTAGAGCGCATCTACAGTACTTGCCTCTCAAAAGTTAAACACTGACCTAACGAATTAGTGCCAAAAACTATTGAAATATGGACAGCTAGAGCCGAATAGCTGCGGCAGTGACTAGTGTATCTATTTCTCTGCCCCTCAATAAGTCAACATGTTTAAGGTGTCCAGTCCGAGTTTGGCAGCTGATTCGGCCCCTTGGCAGCTATAGACTTCCCACGGACCCCTAGACAGTCGAGTTTTGGAACGTTTTTGACATTATTAATTTTTATTCGTATTTATTAAAAAATAAAAATAATTTAGTAAAAAAATGGTTACTTTATTATGGGTATAAATTCAAAGTGGTATGTTAAATCCTACCACACAAGTTTTTAGAATGACGTGCCGTCATTGATCTTGTGAAATATAAAATGGATTAGATGTGTGAAAATAAACCTGTGAGGATCATATGAAATTCGGATTTAGTAAAAATTTGTTAATATTGTTGCCAAAGTTGGACTCGTACGCTGCCACACAAAGACATAAAGAGATCGGACAGTCGGGTTTTATTTCCCCAATGAAAATCAATTTTTTCTCACTCAAAAAGCTTTGTCTTTCGTTTAGTATGTGTTTAAACATTCTATTATGTTACTTACGGCAGATAATAATACACCATGATAACGTCTAGTAACACCACCTTGCCAACCGTCAGTATCATCAAAGAACATCGACATGGCTTTTTGCAGTTGAAGGCATCTTGAGATGCCGTTCACTGATTGGATAATGATAATGATATGCAGAAATCGCACATGCAACTTGGACCACTTTGTGTATTGGAAGACAGGGTTGATTTTAAACATTTACTATGAATAAAAATATAAAAATACCATTATTTTCTTAATACTTTAAAATATATTTTGACCGATTTTCAAGTTGGTAACTAAAGTGGTAATTGAACTGAAATGACTGCGTTTTTTGAGAAAATTCATTCCCACATTTCACAGTCTGTACGCGCTAATTAAAATACACCTATGACGTCACCCTTTGTCTTAAGACTCCATTATTTTTCAAGAATAGAGAGGTAATATGAATAACTCTCCATTCCTAAAAATAGAAGTGATTAATTAACAAATGGAAAAATAAAGTAACAACATGTTTTTAGACTTAATTTTAATAATTTTGAACAATGCGTAATGAATAATCCAACTGAAAAAATTGCTTGTAAAAGTAATAGTTCACTTCCAAGGTACGAATAATCCAATTGATCACAATGAAATTACTTTTTAATTAAATCCTGGTATCAACAAAACATTGAACGTGTCACGGCAAGTAAAACTCTAATTGCACAGAAAATCATTTTAAATGTATATAAACAGTTACGGCGATCCTTTTATCGTTTTCAGTTATTGTTCCTATGGCACTGCCATGCGTCTTGACTGCCCACTGAATTTTATTTATAATGCTGTCAGAAAATCTGAAAAATAATAAATGACATACATGAGCTCATTGAAAATTGTAAAATGAGTTTTATTTTTTTTTTTTACAGCTGTGACAAATTCTGAAATCTACCTAGACATATGATAACTGACTTATTTATTAATTTTTTCATTTATTTATTTGTTTGTTTATTTTTTTGTATATCCAATACCTTGAATCAACTGTTTTTAAATATTTTTTTAAATGAATCAACTGACGTGTACTTTATTAATGAACTGATAGGCAGACAGTCTTACACACTTTATGGTGACCTTAAAACTGACTTCTTACTTACTAAGATGACGGACTTCTCTCTCTCTCAATATAAAGTAAATATACCTTTTGACTGTAAGTTGTTAATTTCAACATCACGTTTTTGAAACATCGAATCTTGAAGGTCTACTTGTTCACAAGATCCAATAAATTTGTCATCACTGATGTCTGCGAACATGCTATCATGAACATAAACTGGTTGTGCCTGTGGAATATTGTCATTTTTTCATCCATATCCAAAATTCCATCAATGGTATCGTCGGTGTCATTATTATCATCACTGTTTGTACTTTGTGTAACAAATACACTGTCCTTATCACTTGGAGACATTTTGAAGATTGAGCCAATATTAACTGATTCAACTGATTCAAAAAGAAAGAGCATAACTTGCATGTTTTTCACCTTTGGCTTAATAACTGAAACAATAACTGTCCATTCTGTTAAGTTTAAGCCCTATTGTAATACACTGGCCTATTACTAGGTAAGGAATGGAGAGTTATTATACACAAACTGTCACCCCTATGATTATTGTATACCAATCAGTTACATGAAGTGGGTAGTATTCAATCCATTGTTATAGAACACTTTTCCAAGGAATGGAGAGTTCTTGTTTCCTAATCAACTGCTTAAAATTAAGGTGTATTTTAAGTAGGTGAAAATCCTCATAACTCTCCATTCCTTAAAACCAATTGGCCTCGACCCCTTCGGGGTCTCGGCTCCATTATTTTTAAGTAATGGAGAGTTATTCCGACTTTCCCCTCTACGTAGCAGAATTTTTAGCTCACCTGAGCCAAAGGCTCAGATGAGCTATTGCAATCTATCACCGTCCGTCGTCCGTAGTGCATCGTCCGTCGTGCCTCGTGTGTAAACTTTACATTTTAATCTTCTCCTCCAAAACTACTGGGGCAAATTTGATGAAACTTGGCGATTATCATGCCTAGGTAACAGCCTTTAAAAATTATGTTCGGGGTTTGGCCACGCCTAACAAGATGGCCGCCATTACTAAAAATAGCAAAAAGACAAAAAAATCTTCTTCTCTGAAACCAAAAGGTGCAGGCAAATTTTGATTAGATATTTAGATTCAGCATACCTGGGAACATTAAAATTGTGTTTTTCATGAAAATTGAACGAAAAATAGGTTACGCGTTTTTTGCGTAAAATTATGTAATTTTGAAAATGAGACATTTATTGTTATAACTCAGATAATTGCATGGACTTTTCACTGTTGATCTTGTCTTGCTATTTTCTTCCAAAAGATATCAAGGTCAAAGATCAAGGTCATGTCCCTGTTTTTGACCTTTAAGGCATACATGCCATATTTTTATGGGAGCAAACTGTGAGATTGGTAGTAATTTTAAGGGAGTTTTGAAAAAAATAAGGGAGGTTTTACGTAAACCTGTAATGCCGACATTTTTCGTGTATTCTTGGGTTTTTTGACAACTATAAATGCTATTGTATTTTGTCACAGCTTAATGTCTTTTTCAGACTTTGATCTTTCATCTGAATTTTCGTGAAAAATAATTTAGTGTGCATTACATTATATATAATATTCAAAAGATATGCATAATTTGTCAAACATTAAATGATAAAACACCAGACTAGATTTTTATTACAAATAAGCCTAGTTTCCTTTCTTTTTTTCATTTTATCAGTGAAAAGATTTATTCATTAGATACCCACAGTACATATTCAAGAATTTTGATTATTAAGCTACAAGCAAGACTAAATAGAAAATTCATGGGACACAATAAGATCTTATATGGTTTAGTACATATCCAATATTAAACAACTGTTCAATGAAAGAATGTGTTTATTTTTTGTCTGGAAAAATAAATAAGTTACACAACAAATCCTGCTTTCAGATGTTTCCTTTCTATATTCATTTTATCAATGAAAAGGTTTATTCATCCAAACAATCACCAAAAAGTAGTCTGACAGATCCTAAGCCATGTGCTCTTTGTTTACTTTCTGTAGAAACATGATTATTTCCCTTGATATATTTATACATGTTATTCAAAGCAGACTGTTTAACGACTATTTTATCGGGTTAAGAGTTAAACATGGATGCTACAGCATGGCACAATCATGGTGTACAGCTTAGCCTTATTCATTAAATTTGGGTTTGTTTAGAAGAAAAATAAAGAGATCATGGTTTTAATTGCGTTATACAGCCTTCATTTAAATAAGGAATACATAAAAAGGTAATTATTTCCATCTGTCTTATCAAGTTATGCTATTGATTCACATCGTTTTCCATCCCCCCAAAAATCCCTGTTCAAAAAAGATACTTTCTCTCTGCCTCTGACAATTTGTGTAATTGTTTATCTATCACAGATGATACTCCATACACGTGTATCTTAAATTAAATGACCAAGTACATCATGGAGGTGACAACGCGTGTCCACTTGCTGATTAAGGGATTATCTACGGTACATTGCACACGACTTTGGACACTTCGAACCATGTTTATTCAGTAATTACCCCAACTGATTGGCGTAGCTTGTTTGGAGAAAAATTAAAGGGAGGAATAGCAATTTTCCGTGAGAAATCGATCTAACGCCGGGAGTTTCAAAAATAAGCAAAAATCCGTGAGGTTTTGTCTCACGGCGTGAGATATGGCATGTATGACCTTTGATAAAAAATGCTATTTTTTAAACATTTCAGGTTATAATGGCATGGGAATTTCAGTAAATTTTAGGTATTTACATGACAATCATTTTGATACATAGATCAAGGTCATGAGTTCAAAGGTCAAGGTCAAGGATGCACAACTATTACCGTTATAGTTGATTATCTGCAAAACTATTAACTTTTTGTATAGGCATACATATTAGAATATTGTAAGTAATGGCACAATGGTCATTTGATATATTAATAAAGGTCATGAGTTCAAAGGTCAAGGTCACAGATGCAAAACAATACCGAAATGGTTAATTATCTCGAAAACTATAAACTTTTTGTATAGACATGTATATTACAATATTGAAGGAATTGATTTAACGATCATTTTGATATATAGATAAAGGTCATGGGTTCAAAGGTCAAGGTCACAGATGTGAAAGAATACCGAAATGGTTAATTATGTAGAAAACTATTAACTTTTTGTATAGGTATGTATATTCGAATATTGTAGGTAATGGCCTTCATATAGATGAAGGTCATAGTTTCATACTTTTGTTTTACTTTTTTAGCTGTTTATGAATAATGTATTGTAGCTAGAATATATATATATATATATATATATATATATATATATATATATATATATATATATATATATATATACATATATTATATGTAGCAATCTCGGGACAAGGTATGATTAATTTGCAAAAATCCTTGCATTTAATTCTGCCTTACTGCTGAAAATTAGGAGTTCTCTTTAATAAATGTTATTGACCATTGAACCTCTGCATGAGATATGTACTTAGCCTCAGGTGAGTGTTAAGGCCCATGGGCCTCTTGTTTATTTTGAGCAATAGGGTCAACTTTGAACACTTATTGTGGATTTTGTGTACAACATAGAAAAAATATAAAAATACCGTTTTTTCTGTAAGATCTTAAACTTTTTTTGGTCAATGGACAACTTTTTTGTACAATGAACGGTTATTGAAAAGGAGTGCGTTAAACATAATTTTTTTCTGAAAAATCCATTTTTTTGCATGTTTGGCCCCAAAAATTAGTATGATCTGGACTATTCCCAAAAAATTAGCAATTTAGATAGCTAGATCGCATCAGACTCCATAACCTGTGAAAGTTTTAGCAAAATTGTATGAAGCTTTCTCAACTTCCCCAAAAGTGCTGTAATATGCGGCAAAAAAGGGGAAAGTTGTTGCCTTTATCATTTCACATCCAGAGGATGTTCCGAATGAATTTGTCACTATCCTCTAGATTGTTCCATTCTTTACGTAAAATTATGTAATATTTTAAAATGAGACCAGTATGGCGACACCTTAAGGGGTTTCGAGGGAAAGAATGGAACAATCTAGAGGATTACCACTTAACATGAGTGATCTAACGTAACTACCAAAGGGTCGAGATTTGGACAACCTAAAGCTCCCGAGAGACCGAGCTGTGGACTGCCACTGGCCCTATAGCTGCATGAATCGGCAGATACTCTCTAACACTTGGCAGCTTTTTTCATTGGCTATCCATATTGCAACCATTTCCACTCCTTTCCGTTATAATTGTGTTCAAACTTTCGCCGAGGTCTGTACTGTATTTCTCAGCTCAACTAGTCAACATGTTTAGGCTGTACTTAGAGTTTCGCATCTCATTCGGTCCATTGAAATTCCACGGGCCTCTTGATAGCTAAGTTTCAGAATTTTTTCGACAATTTTATTCAAAAATAAAAATAATTTGGTAAAGAAATGGGTACTTTATTATGGGTATGAATTTAAAGTGGTAGGCTTTATTTGGTAAAGAAATGGGTACTTTATTATGGGTATGAATTTAAAGTGATAGGCCAAATCCTACTTGCAGCAATTTTTTTTTAATTGACGTCATTGGTCATACGAAATTTATATTGGATTCTATTTGAAGACAAGGCTGTTTCTTATTTGCACTTTTGAACTGATTGGTCAAGTCTGCAGATGCAGCGTCAGTGGCGGATTTGGCCTTTGAAAAATATAAAAAAAGAGATAGAGATATTGACTGATTAAAAAATATTTTCTTGGCCCCCATCGGGGCTCTGCCCTAGACCCCTCGTCTCTGGAGCTCGCGCTTTTGGCGCTCGCACCTAGCATTAATGAAATTCTCATCCTCCCTTTCAAAAAAGTCTGGATAATTCTCAAACCCCCCCCCCCCCCCCTTTAAAAAAATCCTGGATCTGCCCCTGAGCATGAGCATGCTGTATGGTACGTGTCGTAGAAACACAATGTTAAGTGCCTAAGTGATCATGGTGATTTTAAAACCGGTATGTGACCATGCTGTTAGTCTTAAATTTGTATCAATTCTCGTGCGAGATGACAAGAATACAACAAAATCAGAAGGTCAATTAAGACTAGAGAATGTATATCGATATCGAATGAAAAAGACTTTTGTCAAATCATGAAATGCATCGTACAAAATATTTTGGTCATAAATCTCTGTATATATGGGAAATCTTCTTTTCTGTGTCCTTTCCTTCACATCTATCAGTAGTAGAGTGCTCGCTTTGTACGTGGGTGGGTTAGAAGTCTTCAGAAGAGACCTTAAAAACTGATGTCCCCATCACACGTAAAAGAACCCTCCTGACACATTGCCCTGAACGCAGTTCAAAGGTCAAAATTTGCCACTTTACCTATAGCTGGTGACGTCTGATATGAGTGATATTTTCTTAACTGGACATTCAATAAATCTATCACTTATATTTTAGCTACTATGTAGATCTATCTACCTAAGGTAGGTCATGGCATGTACTTTTAAAATCCTCAAAAGTGAATAGAAGGTGATAAAAGTTTGTCTGATTCCCAATTTTTTTTTCTGAAATCATGTTTAAACACATCATACAATTATTTTTAAATGGTGTTTTAATGGCCTAGTCAAGATTATTTGACTTATACCAAGGTGATCACTTAAGGAACGGTGGAGGAAATCAGAGTGCCTGTAGAAAACCAATCACTGACAAATATCTTTCTCAAAGTAACATCTGTTCCAAGTGTGATTTGCACCTAGATAGTCAAAGGCACTTATGATTGCTGGACAATTCGTACCCAAGACCTCTTAAACCCAGTTGTACCCAGGGCAGCTTATACTCATACCAAGACAACAAATAATCACGCATTTTTGTTTTTATTTATTTTATTTTACATCAAGACAACTTGTACCACAATTATGTTTTATCCCCCCCCCAGTTGTCCTTCAGCAATTCAGTTGACAAACTTGTACAGGAAATATTACACATTTATTGCTTTTGAAGTGTTCATGGCAACAAATCATATTTCCTGAGGGCAGTCTCTCTCCCTGTCATTTCTTCACTCATTGTGCAAGTGTAAGTATGTCGAAACTGATTCTGAATAAAAAAAAATTCATATTGTGACTTTATGGTGTATTCCGAAGACGTGGGATACTTTTTCAGAGGGATACACAATGTTTTTTCCACCCCTCACATGATCCAATCAAAAAACAGTTCATATAGTATTTTTTAAAATAGGTATAATAATATAAGTTTTCATAATAATTGTTTTCTAGTTTTTCTCATGACAAAGACATAGTTAAACCGTGCAATAATTCTGATATGTGGCACTCTCCCAAGATATAAAAGATATAAAAGAGTTATATTTGAATTTTAAATTTACATCGAAATCCGAAGGAAGGCACTGAGCAGAAGTCCTTCTGTCAAATATTATAATAATCACTTAGGGTAGGCTCGACCCTACTGACTTCCAATTTCGATGCAATTACAACTATTCAAATGGATATGCTTTAAACGTGTAGTAATACTAGAATCACTAGTATGATGTACCAAAAATATTATCAACAATCAGCTCAATTTACCTTTTAGTATATAGCAAAATAAATTTTGTTTACTTCTGTCAAGTATTTCATCTAAAAATACCATTTTGTTGTACTAGTTCGTGTAAATGGATATAAGAACTAGTGCAATATGACAACAACACCGTGATGACGTCGACAACAATGGTTTGTCATAAACGACAGCGTCATGTGAGTGAGTAATGGTGTTTAACATCCCAGTCAAGAATATTTCACTTATATGGAGACGTTACAGCGTCATGTGACAAAGTGTGCAGTATGAAACAATTGATTCAGGAAACCTCTGACTGGAACAAAGTTAGCGTGCAAATATCGTATTTATTGCACGCGAACACCTCAGAATTTATCGTTTAAACTTTAATTTCTACGTGAAGCATATATTGCTATATAATAATGTGAAATATTGTCCCTTGTTCACTCAAAATTTGCACTCGCTAACTGATAGTGTCCCGAGTTGACTTGACTTTTGCACTCGCAAGCTTGTGTAAATGTCGAGTCAACTCGGGAACAATATATCACAATATCAGTTCAATAACCCTATAATCTGATATGGAAAAAAGTGTCAAGAAAAAGAAATGAATATTCTAGAACAGCATTGCGGTTTTACATTCTATTTTGAAATCCCACCATGAACTGTTTCTAGAATGAGAAAATTTGTTTTTCTAAGATCAGCCGGTTTTCTCCAAAGTCTCTGGATTCCTCTACCATTCTTTCGGATTGAATAAGTCTTGCCTCCAAGTCTCGATTATTTCACTTTAATATGAATTGGCCACCTGTAATCTATAACTTGGTATCTTTTATGCAGCTGCTGTACACAACCTTTTGGCCTCTCGACCATTCGTTAGGTATAAAAACATTGATTCAGTAGACAAGACTAGTCACACATATATTGAAGTGTTTTGGAGAGAAAATTGTGAAATTGTCTAACTATGGAGTTAGTCAAAGAAAGACTATTAGGAGAATGAGCAGAGAGGATAACATTCGTATATCAACACTGTCAGTGAACACCGAGAAGGTGTTGAAAGTCGTGTATTGGAGCCAGGTATCTGATGATGACAGCAGATTGAATTAGGATTATGAGTTTATGACACCTGAGGCTGATGTTATGTAAAATTAATAATTAAATCAAAGGAACTGTGATGGCAGTAGGCCAATTTTCTTTTTGTTTCAAACTCCCGCTCCATGATAATGCCCACTCCATAAGTGGGAAGTCTTAGGTTCGATCCCCATCTGGGTCTGACCCAAGACTTGAAAGTTGATAGCGACTGTTCTTTTGCCAAGCACTCTAGGGCATTACGAAATGAAAGTCACGGTTCTTTCGGATGGGAACTTAAAATAAACAAGGTCCCATGTCATGATGGGCTTGGCAAGCTAAAGAACCATGCTGTATGATGCCATAAGCGCAATACACTGGCAAACTTTCTGCACCTTTGCCTATAGCTGGCGACGTCTCGATATAAGTGAAATATTATTGACTGGGACGTTAAACACCATTACTCAACTCAACTTCATGATAATGCCATTACTAGAACATAAAAGATTCAGAAAATTCTGAAAATAATCGGGTACTCCACCATCCTGGCATTAATTTTATTTACATTTTTAGCTCAGATGAGCTATTGCAATGGTTCCCCGTCCGTCGTCTGTCGTGCGTCGTGCGTTAACTTTGTACATTTTAATCATCTTCTCTGAAACTACCAAGCCAAATTTGATGAAACTTAGTGATTATGATGCCTAGGTGAAGGCCTTTCAGATTTGCACAAATGAAAGGATTATGTCCCCTTGGGGCCCCATAAAGGGGGAAATTGTGAAAATCTTTAAAAATCATCTTCTCTGAACTTACAAGAGATATAGCTTATATATTTCATGTGAAACATACTTAGGGCACTTAGTTTCAGATATGCACAAATCGTAACTGTAGAGGCCAAAATGGGGAAATGGCAAGGTACTTAAGGGGAAAATCGCTAAAATTAATGTATTTGTCAATATATCTTGAAAACTATAAACTTTTTGTATATGCATGTATATTGGAATATTGTAGGTATTGGCCTAACGATCATTTTGATATATAAATGAAGGTCATAGGTTCAAAGGTCAAGGTCATAGCTGTGTACGAATATTTAAATGGTTAATTATCTCAAAAACTATAAACATTTTGTATAGGCATGTATATTAGAATATTGTAGGCATTTGCACAACGATCATTTTGATATATAAATGAAGGTCATAGGTTCAAAGGTCAAGGTCATAGAATTGAACAAATACTTAAATGGTTAATTATCTCAAAAACTATAAACTTTTTGTATAGGCATGTATATTGGAATATTGTAGGTATTGGCCTAACGATCATTTTGATATATGAATGAAGGTCATAGGTTCAAAGGTCAAGGTCATAGCTGTGAACAAATATTTAAATGGTGAATTATCTCAAAAACTATAAACTTTTTGTATAGGCATGTATATTAGAATATTGTAGGCATTTGCACAACGATCATTTTGATATATGAATTAAGGTCATAGGTTCAAAGGTCAAGGGATAGAATTGAACGAATACTTAAATGGTTAATTATCTCAAAAACTATAAACTTTTTGTATAGGCATGTATATTAGAATATTGTAGGCATTTGCACAACGATCATTTTGATATATGAATTAAGGTCATAGGTTCAAAGGTCAAGGTCATAGAATTGAACGAATACTTAAATGGATAATTATCTCAAAAACTATAAATTTTTTGTATAGGCATGTATAATAAAATATTCTAGGCATTGGCCTAACAATCATTTTGATATATGAATGAGGGTCATAGGTTCAAAGGTCAAGGTCATAGAATTGAACGAATACTTAAATGGTTAATTATCTCAAAAACTATAAACTTTTTGTATAGGCATGTGTATTGAAATATTGTAGGTATTGGCCTAACGATCATTTTGATATATGGATGAAGGTCATAGGTTCAAAGGTCAATGTCATAGCTGCGAACGAATATTTAAATGGTTAATTATCTCAAAAACTATAAACTTTTTGTATAGGCATGTATATTAGAATATTGTAGGCATTTGCACAGCATCATTTTGATATATGAATGAAGGTCATAGGTTCAAAGGTCAAGGTCATAGATGCGAACTAATACATAATGGTTAATTATCTCAAAAACTATAAACTCTTTGTATAGGCATGTATATTGGAATATTGTAGGTATTCGCCTAATGCACATTTTAATATACAGATGTTTTAGTTGTTTATAAATAATATATTGTAGCTAGACTTTAGATATGTTATATATAGCATACTTATATAATAATTATTATAATTACATTTAATTTGCAAAAATAGTTGCATATTATTGGCCCTTACTGCTGAAAATTTTGATATTCTCTTTTAAAAATGTCATTGACCATTGAACCTCTGCATAAGATATGTACTCTGCCTCAGGTGAGCGTTAAGGCCCATGGGCCTCTTGTTTTCATTTATTTTTATTATTGATTTATTTAAAAAATATCTTGAACTTAAAGCCTTGTCATTATCGAATGAGCTGTATCCAAGTTTGTATTATGATATGCTAATTTGGAAGTTTAACCAACTGTATAATCTTTGGACCAATATCACAACAGATATTGTATTCTAAGGTGAGTCTTTCATTGCCATTGGTGTAGTAGATCTTAAACAAATGGGGAGGGGGGTATCATACGTTGAGATTTGTTTATTATTTTATTTTTACAGTGTTAAAATTAAGTTTTAACTTGTGCACAGAGTTCTATCGTTACCAGCTAGTGTATACCAGTACCCAGTCAGTGGATTTACTGTTAAAGGGGGGGGGTTAAAATATATTTTAAAATCCATACATTACTTCTCATTTTTGTCACGATCGGCGACACCATTTTTGTTATTTAAAAATCTGATTGTTGAGTAAATATATGCACATACCCTCTGCAGTGTATTTTTCATGGTTTTTGTCACTACCGAACAAACGTGTGTAATCATTAGTTTTTGTGACCTTGACCGATTGTGTTTACATGTGTCAATTGGTTCGGGAGCAGTCATTTTCTGTGTTTGAAAAGCTATATTTTTAGATTGGCCATGGTATTGGTATAATAGTACGCAGAAATATTTTAACAAAAATAAAGTTTTACTAAAATAAATTACCTCAAGTTTTCGCCTCTTCTGTCAAGTTTTGGGCGGCACCATGCTGGATTCTTTTGTTGTAACCCCCCCCCCCCTCCCCCCCCCCCTCTCCCGGTCTCGTTAGCGTCTGTTTGAGCTGCTCAAATCTAGGCACAGCATCTGGAATCAACCACATCGATTATGTTGACATCATCAGTCTGCTGGTTGTGTACGAACACCTCCATCTCAAAGTGCTTGACGCATTGATTTCGGCACAACTCAACAAATCTTTGTCGTCCGCTTTGGTCACCTGAAGTGGAGTTACAGTTGAAGGCAACACAATAAACCATGGTTTTCCGCTATTGAAAACTTGTGTCTTTTGTCCATAATGAGTTAAAACATTCTATTTAGTTTCTTACGGCATATAACACTTCATAATAACATCTAATAACGCCACATTCCCCATCGTAACTGTTTGTCAAACATGGCTTTTTGAAGGTATTCCGAGATGCCGACAGCTGATTGGATAATTATAATGATATGCATAAACAGAAATCGGATTTCGTTTGTGCAACTTGGCACACTTTTTGGGGGAATAGAAATTTATAATTTAAAGAGTTACTGTAAATTTTGTACAAAACATAGACAAAATATAAAAATACCATTATTTTCTTAATACTTTAAAATATATTTTGACCGACTTTCAAGTTGATAACTAAAGAAATGACTGCGTTTTTGAGAAAATTCATTCCCACAGTCTGCACGCGCTAAGTAGCGGAATTTTTTATTTTTTGCGATAGGGTCAACTTTAAACACTAATCCTCTAGATTGTTCCATTCTTTATAACTCAATAATGGCTGAAGATAATTGTATGAAGTTTTCACTGTTAATCTTGTCTTGCAATTTTCTTCTTACTAGTATGGCGACACCTTAAGGGGTTTCGCAGGAAAGAATGGAACAATATAGAGGATTCCCATTGTATTCCAATACACATGCCTGTACAAAAAGTTTTCCAGACAATTAACCATTTCAGTATACTTTCGCATCTGTGACCTTGACCTTTCAATCAATGACCTTCATCTTTACAGCAAAATGACAGTTGTATCAATACCTACAATATTCCAATATACATGCCTATATAAAAAGTTTAAAGTTTTCCAGATAATTACCAATTTACATTTTTTTAATCTATGATGTTGACCTTTGAACTCATTACCTTCATTTACATATCAAAATGACTATTGTACCAATACCTACAACATTCCAATATACAGCCTATACATGTATAAAGTTTATAGTTTTCAGATAATTAACCATTTTGACATTCTTTTGCATCTATAGCCTTGACCTTTGAACTCATGACCTTCATTTATTTATCAAAATGTCAATTAAGACTGGAGTACATATAAAGATACTGAAGGGAAAATTTGCTAATCACCCCCATCCACCAGTGGCTGCCTTAGAGACTATTGGGGGGAGGTGAGCTACATTGTCTATATGGGGTGTCCAGGTAAGTTTGGTACTTGTAGCTGTATCTACAGTACTTCCCTGTCAATACTGACCTGGTGACATCTTGATATAAGTGAAATATTCTGGACTAGGAAAACCCTATTCAATCGATCAAGGTGTGGTGGATTGTGCTCAACAGGTGACCAGGTAGCTCAATGGCAAAGCATCCTGCTAGTATAGGAAGGTCCCAGATTCGAAGTACATGTATAGGTTTTCTGTGTGCACTTGTCTCAGAGACTCTTTTCAGTTACAAAGGTATCAACCACTAAGCAACCATTACCTCGGTAAGGACACTTAGGTTTGACAGATATTAGTGTGAGAAAGTTTGTTGGTTTGCTTTCCAAAGGTCTGTGGTTTTCTCTTGGCACTCCAGTTTCCTCCACCAATCACTATATAACTGCCTTGATATAAGTGAAAATACTCTTGACTTTAGTTAAAAAACAATTTTTATACTGGCATGTATCTAGACAACCAGTTCTGGAATGATGGAAAGGATTAAATGTGTTTTACACCCAAATCAAGATTCTTTCACTGATAAAGAGATGGTCAGTTCTAAAATGATGGGAGAGGAGAAATGATGTTTACTTCCCAGACAAGATTCTTTCACTTATACCAAGACAGCCAGTTTGGGTTGGTGTAGTAGAGTATTGATGCTTCATACCTGTCAAGATTCTATCACTTACATAGAGACAGTCAGTTTCAAGATGATGGAGTTGAGTAATGGTGTTTTTTATTTAGTTACTTCCCAGTCAAGATTCTCCGTGATTCTTTTTCAGGTTGTCAAATTGCTGTCATCCAAACCAGCTGTATATTGATAGGTGGATCTAGTCAATAAACCATCAAATCTGCAACAGAAAGTTAAAACGGACCACAAAGAAACGCATTCTATTCGAGGATAGAAGTAGATTTCAATAAAATAAAAAATCTGATTAAATTATAAATAAGTACATAAAAATTTAAAAGTCACCAGTAATCAACATGACCAAAGCATAGACATGTATGCAAACAGATTTAAAATATTTGTACATGTATTTCTGAATGAGTGGATTGGTTTATTGAATGATTTTACATGCAGTCAAGAGCATTTCTTTTATATTGAGACATCACCAGCTATTGGTTAAGTGGCAGAAATTTTATAATTTGAAGTTCTTGGGGCAAGATGCAGTGTGGGTTCTTTTATGTGCCATACCTGTCATGACACCGGACATTGGTTTTTAAAGTCTGTTAATTTCTAAATGCTTGATACAATAACAGTCACTATCTATATTCTAGCGGCAGGTATTCAAACCCACGACCTCCCACATATGGAGCAAGCACTCTAACAATTGAGCTACCGCAGTGGTTTTTGAATGAGTGGAGTAATGCTGTATAATACCCCACTCAAGATTCAAGAGGTAAATTCTGCAAGGGTCGAGGAAATCAGAGTACCCGAAAAAATCTAGTCTTCACCTAGTGAGCTGACAATGTAATTTTTATAGAGTGAAATCAAGGTTCTAGATGATTACCGTAAGTTGAGCACAAGCTGACTGTTATAGATCTGTGTCTCATTAACTAGGTTAAAATCCCACTTCGAGTTTGTATTTCTGAGTGGGATATGGACTCAGTAACTAATAAAATGTTCTTGGAAATAACCAGGTCCATCAAGAATACACTAAAAGCAAGACTGAAAAATAAGGGGGAAACACATGTTGGGCTACTGATTATAATACTTCTGGCTTGGGATGGGTACCAATCATAAATAATAAATTGGTGCCCAGTGGTGTGGTAGCAAATCACAATCTATATTAGCTTATCAGTAATATGCAATTCACGTTCTGAAATATAACTTAGATTTCAAAAATAATAATTAACATAACATACACAACACATGCACATTTTAATTTGTAATCTTATATATTAGAATTCATCGAAGTCATCTAAATTAAGGAAGGACTCTAGTACAAAGGCATAGCTGGGCATGTACACATATGACCTTGCATAAGTTAATTTTGTCAAAAATATGTCAAAATGTTAAAAATAATTCTATGGCAGTTATATTTTAAAACTTGAAAGTAAAACACAAGTTAACCCAATGCATATGAATCAATGTACAATTCAGTTATACAAAAACCGTGGTCGTTCAAAATTTTTTGGGGGTTTAATCGCAACTTACTAGCCAAATAGTCTAAGTCCGAGTCATGCTAGACAAGTTCTTGTGGCAAATTTGTGCATTTTACAGTTCGGCCATTAAAACAGTATTAACTTTACTGCTTAGATAGAGAAAAAGAGTCATGATGGGTTGTAAACTGAGTTGGGTAAACACATGAATATTGCACAGTGCCTTGACAAGCTAGCATTGCAAGAACGGATGGGCTAGTAGCACATGTACATCCAAATCACAATCCATTCAAACAACTACACTGGTCACTTCAAGATTTGCAAAGAAAATCTCAAAATTCAAAGAAACCCAGATTTCATCATATTTACCAGATCAACCATTTCCCCTGCAACTAACAGCACTGATATTTGAATGAAATATGTCAAAATACCATAAAAATTAGATACCAAGTATCGATGGAGACAGATGCTTTGCTATTGAAAGAATAATACTAAAAATTTATCCAGTTTTACCTAATTTTTTTTCTTGTAGATAAAGGTCGAAATTCATGGAAAATATATCATTTTTGTTATATTTTTTTCAAAATTTTATGGGGGAGCATGCCCCCATACCCCCTAGAAAAACTCGCCTATGGCGCTTACATGTATACTTCGCATTGACAGTGCATAAATTATTTACCAACAAGTACAGCTAACCCCATCCCCCCACCCCTCCCCTATAGCAGGTGCACCGCTTTGTTTCTTCAGCAGAGTACAGGATTGGCAGCACAAAGTGTCGAGGCCCCCCGAATTAGTTGCCAAGCTATCGGCAACTCCAGTTGCTGAGAGATGAACGGCTCAGTGTTAAACTTTTGACAAGTCTTAGGATCTAAAAACCAAATTACTTGGAGTAATCACTTTGTCTGGTTTCACGAAGGTTTCACATAAACAAAACCCATGGTCTAACAATACTAACCTGACATTATATTGCTGAAAAATCCTCCTGCCAGTTCTGGTAAAACCACTCATCACAATGGCTGTTAACAAGGAATGTTTGTTTCTGTTATACTTCCCTCCGTTTTTCGGAGAACTAACATCATCGTCATTAGAAGTCTATCTGTCAGTGTATCGAATATAGCCTAAAGTAAACTTTCAAGTTTCAACGCCATGTTTTTTCTGCAGTTCAAGTTCAAAATGGCTTCTCATGTTCTTGTGTAGGTATCTCGATATGCCGATCGCTGATTGGATAAGTGATGCATCGAACTTTTGACCTTGTCAATGAAATCGTACGATTGTTACGTGCAATTTGGCGCACTTTTCTGTATTGGAAGAAAGCGTTGAATTTAAACATTTAATATAAATTTTCTACATAAAATAGAAAAGATATAAAAATACCATCATTTTCTTAATACTTTAAAATATATTTTTACCAACTTTTAAGTTGATAACTGAAGTGGCTTCTCAACACAAGTTGTTTTATGCGGAAAAAATTCATTCAGCGGCAACACGCACATAAACGCGGATTTTTTTATTTTGGATGAAAGGGTCGACTTTAAACACATATTGTGGATTTTGTGTACAAGATAGAAAAAATATAAAAATACCGTTTTTTCCACAAGATCTTAAACTTTTTTCAGTCAATGGACGACTTTTTCGTACAATGAAAAGTTATTGAACAGGAGTGCGTTAAACTTATTTTTTTTTCTGAAAAATCCTATTTTTGCATTTTTGGCCCCAAAAATAAGTATGATCTGGACTTTTCCTAAAAAAAAATCACCAATTTAGATAGCTAGATCGCATCAGACTCCATAACCTCTGAAAGTTTTATCAAAATCGTATGAAGCTTTCTCATCGTTCCCAAAAGTGCTGTAATACACGGCAAAAAAGGGGAAAATTTTTATCATTTCACATCCAGAGGATGTTCCGAATGAATTCGTCACTAATCCTTTAGATTGTTCCATTCTTTATTGATGTCAAGGTCAAAGGTCAAAGTCATGTCCCAGTTTTTAACCTTTGATAACAAATGCTATTTTTTAAACATTTAAGGTGGTAATGGCATGGGATTTTCAATTTATTGTAGGTATTGACATGACAATCTTTTTGATACATGGATCAAGGTCATGGGTTCAAAGGTCAAGGTTAAAGATGCATAACTATTACCGTAATAGTTGATTATCTGCAAAACTATTAACTTTTTGTATAGGCATGCATATAAGAATATTGTAGGTAATGGCACAATGGTCATTTTGATATATGAATGACGGTCATGGGGTCAAAGGTCAAGGTCACAAATGTAAGTGAATACTGAAATGGTTTATTATCTCAAAAACTGTAAACTTTTTGTATAGGCATATATATTTGAATATCGTAGGTATTGGCCTAATGATCATTTTGATATATGAAAAAAGGTCATGAGTTCAAAGGTGAAGGTCACAGATGCAGTTTAATACTGAATTGGTTAATTATCTTGAAAACTAAATATTTTGTATAGGCATGTGTGTTAGAATATTGTAGGTATTTGGCTAATGATAATTTTGATAAATGAATTAGGGTTATGGGTTCAAAGGTCAAGGTCACAGGTAAGCGTTAAGGCCCCTGGGCCTCTTGTTATAATATTTAATAACTTAGTGGTAAACAGGGTAAACATGTACATTAATATTCATATATAGTCCAAAGTCACCAACACTTAATTGTCTTCCCGCTTGTTATGTTTATTGGGTAAGTTGACTGTCAAAGCATGAATTAAAGCTTTTTTCTTAATAAAAGTTAGCAAATTTGTCACATATTTCTCTCTTAATTTAGGCTAGGCCATTTTGATATCCTACATTTTTTATTTCACTTATACGCCAGGCCCCTAAAATGTCACCTAAGTCTGTTTCTAAGCTATTTAAATAAGGTATTCGAAAAGAAACTGAAATTCAATAGATTTAAATTGATAGTTGACCACATCCTGGTTTATGGATTGTAGATTGATTTAAAGCCTTTAGGGCAGTTTTAAGAACTGACTCTGGTACTTAAATTCTATGTTCACATATTTAAACACAGAATCAAAGTACTGATGGTGTAGAAAATTTCCACTAAACTGATTGCAGTGTATTTATGAATTCACCTTTTGTGAGGTGCATGTTTATTTCATTCATTTTACTTGAAGCACAATATTGAAGTTAAAATATGACATATATGACATAGCACAGAAGTTACAGCATTAGGTCAGATATGAATTATAAGTTCCCATATGCATGTATACCTTTTCTTGAAAATGCATGTACCCTAAAATGAGATTCTACACATATCAATATGTATATCTTGATTGCACGATGGATCAATGATATTTTAAAAAAACCATTTAGATTTAAAACAAGTATAGACATTTTTAAAGGCTTCTGGACTTCCAATTTTTTATATGTGTGCCTTTACATCCTTTGTCAAAAATGATTATTGCATAAAATACTAATATACATGTAGGCTTGACTTCATATGTAGATGCCTACATGTCAAAGACTCTATTAACAGTGGTTCATTTTGAATTATTTGACTTATGTGTTTTTCGGCACTTTTTGTGTTAGTGTGTTGGACTTTTGAAATATTAACACACACACACACACACACACACACACACACACACTGTCTATAAATAACCTTGGGTTATATGATCTTAAAATAAGTCAGCGATTGGCAATAGACATATCCAGACATTCTGCAGTTTTCCCTGGATATCTGGTTTCCGCCAATTCAGAACTGACTGTCTCAATATAAAATTATGACATTAAACAATATTATTCCACTAAAATCACTGCAGTAGCTCAGTTGTTCTCTCAGTAAGTGGGAGGTTGTGGGTTCCAAACCCAAGACTTGAAGTTTGGTATTGACTGTTCTTTCACCAAACACTCGGCATTGTGAAATAAAAGTCATGGTTATTTGTGATCGGAACTTAATTAAAATAAACTAGGCCTCAAGTCACAGTAGGCGTGATATGATAAAGAACGCTGCTGTATAATGGCATCAGTGCAACATACAGACAAGATTTCTAAACCTTTGTCTATAGCTGGTATTGTCTCGATTTAGTAAAATGTGTTTTGACTGGGACATGAAACACCATTACTCAACCCAGTCCACTCAAATCCACTCTTGGCAATTATAACTGAAATGAACAATAAAACTTTGTTAATGTGACCATTTGTATACAGACCACCTGTCTTTTAAGACCACTGTTTTATGGGCAATTGCTTTATATTTAAACCAAAAAAGAACCTCTGTATATAGACCACCTGTCTATAGACTCCATGTTTCTTAAGTCCCACAGATAGTCTTTATATGTAGGTTTTAATGTCTGTTAGCTTTACATTTGTTTTGAAGGTTGTGTTACATATTGAATAAATACCACTCAAGAAATCTAGTTAAAAATTTTACCTGTGTAACAGTAAAATATATCAATGGTCAACTTTAAATGTTTATTTAAATCCTAGTTAGGAGAGATGTATTGTCATCAAACAAGCACTGAAGGTAATGGGTTAAATGTAGCGTGGAATTGATTTTTACACGCCCCTTTTCAGAGTTGGGGCCTGGGGTATAAGTGATTTACATTTTTTTGCAACTATTTATATACTGTTTATATAAACTTTACATAATCTGCTCAATTTGTTAACTTGATATTTGTATTTGTACATTTAAATTGCTAAAATTGCTTACATTCTGGTAAAGTATCACTATGTCTTACAATATGTTATTTTAAAAACCAGTTGTTTTTATATACATTAATTATTTTCTTATAGATGTGGTATAAAACCAGTTTAAGAACAGTTTCAGAAGATATGCAAGTTTGTACAAAGACTGTGAATATTTCAACTCTACAAACTAAATATAATACTTATGGAATTGACTGGCTTTCATTTTTCAAATTTGGTTTAAAAAAAAATATAAACAGTAGTTTCTTGTTGTGTCATGAGGAACTTTCAGAGGATGTTGCATACATTATTGCAAACACAAATGAAAATGTACTAAGAAATTATGTAATACTCCATACTTTATTAAATACGGATTTGTATTCAGCTTTATCCTTCAAAGTTCCAGTGTTCGCAGTGTCGTCAAGTATTTACAACAAATATCGACATACACCTATGAATCAGGAAGTAAAGTGTGTTCAGATTATCAAACAGTTAATTCCAGTGTCATCAATATTTGTGTCAAAGGGAAGGGAAAAATTTATAGTGGAGACTGAGTTTTTAAAAATCATATTAAAGAAGGTGCTTCAAGAAACCATCAGTGATCTATATTGGATACCTAATGAACAAAGAAATGCATTACGTAACTACATAAATGATATAAACATTAACTATGAATGGACAGTTTGGTCTAATTCAACATACAATGATTCTCTAAATAACCTAAACATATCTGCCGACTTTGTGAAAAATACAAAGCAATTAATTAATCTCAAAAATGAATGGTATCTAGAAGGATATAAAGTAAAATACTCAGGAAGTGAAGTTTTGTCAGACTTGAACACATGGAAAAAAGTTTTAGGTAAATATATTATAATTATTCATAATCCATTGAAACATAATATATACTACCACATGCAGAGGCAAAACGTCACTGAGTAGGTCTCAGACAATACAGAAAGGTCAAGTACGTATATGGGCCATGCTGGGTGAATAGGTAGGTCACTAGGCAAAATCATAGAAAACCTTTGTTTATACACTGTGGACCACATTTTAGTCCAAACTTAGTACTGGCTCAGAATGATTCTCTTGACAATTAGAGGTTTGAGAACATATATGGGCTATGTTGGGTCAATAAGTAGGTCACTAGGTCTACTCATAGAAAAACCTGGTTTGTACTCTTAGGTCCGCAGCTTTAGTCATAGGTTCATTAAACTTGCTCAAACAGATAGTCTTTGTTGGGTCAATAAATAGGTCACTAGACCAAATCATAGAAAAACCTTGTTTATATACTTGGGGCCATAGTGTTTTAGTTAAAAAGTCTTTGTTGGGTCAATAAATAGGTCACTAGACCAAATCATAGAAAAACCTTGTTTATATATTTGGGGCCATAGTGTTTTAGTTAAAACTTCATCAAACTTACTTAGAATGATCCTCTTGAGAAAAAGAGGTTCAAGAACATATATGGGCCATGTTAGGTTAATAAGTAGGTCATTGGGCCAAATCATAGAAGAAGCCATGATAATATTCATAAGGCCACAGTTTAGTTTAAAGTTCATCAAAGTTACTCAGTATGATCCCCTTGACAAATGCAAAGTCATGTATGCATATAAGCCTGAAGTTAGATTAATTAAGTAAGTCACTAGGCAAAATCTTAGGAAAACCTTATTAATGATAGGTCACTGCAATGTTTTCAAACTTCATTTTTAGCTCATCTGGCTTAAGGTCATGTGAGCTTATGGCATAGCAAAGTGTGTATATGTGCATGTTTGTGTGTTTCCATGTGTGTGTGTGTGTGTGTGTGTGTGTCCTTAACACCTATTTTCTACTTCTTTTCTGAAAACCACTGTTGGTAAAGTGCTCGCTCCATACATGGGAGGTCATGGGTTTGATCTCCGGCCGGGTCTGACCCAAAACCTTGAAGTGGGTAGTGACTGTTCTTTCACCAAGCACTCTGCATTACGGAAATGAAAGTCAGGGTTCTTTCAGATGGGAACTTAAAATAAATGAGGTACGAGGCTTGGCATGCTAAAGAACTCTGCTATATAATGTCATTAGTGCAACGCACAGGCAAAATTTTTGCATCTATACCTGGTGACGTCTCGATACAAGTGAAATATCCTTGACTGGGACCTTTAAAACCATTACTCAACTTAACTCTTCTCTGAAACTAACAGACATATTTCATTGAAACTTGGTAAGAAGAATATATGGTCCTGTGAAATTCAGATTTGTTCATGGCATTGCCATTGCTATCATAATTAGGTCAAGTTGACCTAAGGGTGCAAAAATCTTATAAAAATCTTCTCCAAAACCAACAATTGGAGAAAAAATCTGGTTTGATATTTGGATTTTCTAGGGTCTTAAGCATATAGTTTGTTCATTTAGTGAAATTCGGACAAAAAACAGGTTATACCTTTTTGTGTAAATTTTTAAAAATAAATAACTTCAAATTGACTTGGCTATTTGATCAGATAATTACATTGGGTTTTCAGTTTTGACATATTCTTGTAATTTAAAATGGGGTCAAGGTCATATTTTTTTTTTTTTTTTTTTTTTTTTTTTTTCAAAAACAACTCAAATATCAATTTTCCCATTATATGGTTATTTTGTACAGTATGAAAATTTTGTCTATTAACTATATTAACTATTGTATATATATATATAAAATATGTCTACATAAAGTCAGTGACATCATCTTGTTTTATGGCTGGGGATTTACATAATTTTGGTCCAAAAGAGAAGCATGATTATAATATTTCTGAAGAATAATAACTTCTAGTAAATTAAATTTTGAGTATAAAGGGGGATAATTCCTAGATCTGTTTTGACTCTTAATTTAAACTGTCTACAATAAATGACCAAGTTGTGTTATAATAATCCTGCTTCACCTTTGTATAACAAACATGTTTTATAATTTCAGACTGTCTTTTAAACAGTTTTTAAAGTGGATAAAATTACCTGTAAATGATTTTCTTTCACTATACATTGATGAATGTATGAAATATTTACCACGGAGTAGAGAATAGTTAAGTGTGTCACATGAAGTTATAAACCCCAAAAATAACATTGTGACATTGTAATACGCACTGATTGTTTGTTTGAATGTTGTTCCACCAGATACTGAAGTATTTCCAAATTCTCTTGCAATAATACAATTAAAAACCTGTGTTCAATAGTGTCAACCATGTCTTGGCACATGTTACAATATGGTGAGGGGATAAGGTCCATTTTATGTAATAACTTATTATGGGGTATGAATCTGTGTAATATTTTATATTGAAAAGCTTGATATTTAGTTTCTGGGGCTTTTAATCCCCCATTTTCTGTTTTTTGTGAGAACACTTTATGTTTAACCCTAAAGACCACATTATCAGATAAATTTATTTATTTCAGTCTGAATATCTTATATTAAGGGTTTAGGTATGTGAAGAAGGGAGAATTGATAAACTGGTTTAGATAGTGCTAGGGTTTTGGTAATTAGAATTTTACCTATTCATTCATTCCCCATAAGTTCAGTGTTCAATGTGGTTTCAAGTCAGATAGTTTGAAGTTTAGGTTTTTTCCTAGAATGTCATTCTCAATATTATTGCTGAACCACACTCCTAAACTAACAAAATTTCCTTCAGAGGATTTAAGTGGAAGGGTACCAGGTTTGAATTTTTTTACAACAACCAATCCAAACTGCTTCGGTTTTGTTTAAGCCTGAGCAAACTTTGAAATTGTCAAGGACTTGTAGAAGAACTGTGCCAGATTTTTTCATCTCTTAAAAAACATGTCATGTCATCTGCAAGCAAACATATTTTGAATTCTATTGGACCAAAGTTTATGCCTTTGATTTCATTATTGTTTCTAATTGCTGAAGCTAGTAGTTCAAGACCTAAAATAAATAGATAGGGTGATAAAGGCAGCCTTGATGAACACTTCGATTTAAATAGAATTTTTCTGTCGAGAACCCATTGTTTAAAACAACACTACTTATGTCTTGGTAAAGAATCTTTATCCATTTTATTATATTTTCCCCAAAGCCAAAAGTTTTGAGCGTTTCAAATACTGTAAACGTGCTTATTTTTCGTGTCAATGTAATTTTCGCTATTTTTGCGAATGAAAAAAATATCGCGAAAATATCCCCCACTCGAGAAATTTCACATTTTACAAAACCAGGCCCGAGTGTTTAAAGCTCTGTTATCCTTAGGAAATGTACATATGTACTTCTGTAACTTATTACAATTCAAAATATCTATTTTAATCATTAAAGGTTTAATATATGTTTATAACAACTTTCCTTTTTGATGACATGAGTGAAATACCGTATATTTCCATAGATACGTCGCAACTTATCTCCTAAATCTTAATATTTTAAAATCAAATGCCACTTAACTAGCTGACATTGAAATACTTTGATAATCTGACTCAAATTTTCTAGACATTTTAGAAGAACATCAAACCTAAAGTTACTGTAGTTTTAAAGTTTAATGTATATTAGAGCAATAAAATCTTTGAAATTAAATAAAGAAATAATTAATTAATTAAGGTAAGTCTGAGGGTTTTTTTTTCAAGTTGTCACGTGTAACAGAAATTATAGCCGTCGGCAAATAAGTAACTACCTGGTCACCTGTAATTAACTATAATCAAGTCTTCATGGTAACACCTCGCATGTGTCTTATTTGTTTTAATGATTGAAGCCATTCCCGATCCCGTATTCATTGATATAATCGTCCATGTTTACTAGTACCTATGTTTATATGTTGAAGAAAAAGTGGCACCATCACAAACACTACTTATATATTCCTTGGTCAGAGGTCATATTGCAATCTATCACCGTTCGTCGTGCATCGTCCGTCGTCCGTCGTGCATAAACTTAATCTTTTTGATTTTATTCTTCTCCTCCAAAACTACCAAGCCAAATTTGATGAAACTTAGTGACTATCATGCCTGGGTAACAGGCTTTCAAAATTGTGTTCGGGGTTTGACCACGCCCAAAAATATGGCTGTCGTTACTATAAATAGCCAAAAGACAAAAAAATCTTCTTCTCTGAAACCAAAAGGTGCAGGCAAATTTTGATTAGACATTTGGATTCAGGATACATAGGAACATTAAAATTGTGTTTTTCATGAAAATACGTGATATCGCGATTACCCGGAGTTACAGAACTCTTTAGTGATGAAGACGCGAAAAGTATGTTGTCCCGTAAATCTCGCGAGATTTGCGGGACAACCGTAACCAGTGTAAACATGAATGTCAGCATGGCATGACAAAACAATGCCGACTTTACATTACGTTGCTGAAGGTTGTGCGGCCGATAGTAGAAGAGAAATGTCGATATTTCTTTTTTTTCACTTCCAAAGGTACGAAGTGTAAGAAAAAACTGGCTAAGATTAATCCGTAGAGATGGATTAGAGCAGCAGATAAATACCACCTTGTCAGGAAATCACCGCTACGATTTCCGCCATTTAGTTGTATGCTCTTAACATTGTGAAGATGCAGAGCCCATACCACTTATACTATGCCCCTCACTGTTTAGGTATAAGCACTTTTAACAACGGGGGAAAGGCAAGGAAACAAAAAAATCGTCGGGACGTCGTAACGACAATGGGACGAATCTGGAAGGCCAAGAATGACGCCTGTATAGAAAATAAGATTAATAAAGGAGTCTGGGTTAGATGAGTCATCTGTATGCTACCCATGGATATGTATTAGGTGAAATGAGACATCACATGAACCAGAGCTCTGGTAATTAATTGGTTTGACAGTAAAACAAATGATATCCAGCTCATTTGGTAAAGTGTGCTGCTACATGTTGATTTAAATTAATATTGGATGAGACCTTGATAGTGGAAGACCCCCTCCCCCATTGTCATTATACATGACATGATGCCCTGGCCTATCACCTTATAATTCTATAATTTAAGGAAAATGCATAGGTATACTTTACTGCATTTAGCAGCACTTTTATGATCTTGATGTCAGTGAAATAATCTTGACTGGAGGTATATTTTTTTTATTCAATCAGACTAATAATAATTAATAATTGACTGAACCTAAATAAAGTAGTAAAGAGAGATTAAAGCACATCAGATGAAAGTTTTTTCAGCTGATCTTGTGTGAATTAAGTGACTGATTTACTTGCAAAGAGCCTGACTTGTGCTTCAGGCAACATTTTATGAATTTATTTTCTTGTCATGGTAGCTGAGATGTTAAATTCCTTGCTATGTATTTGGGAGATTGGGATTCAAACCAAGGAGACTTAAAATGGAAGTCCTGTGTGTGGCTAAAAAATCCCTCTATTGTTCTGAGCACACTGAAAAGATTTAAAACATCAGTCAATTCACCTGTATGACTATAGATGGTGAAGTCTGAATATAAGTGAAATATTCTTCACTAGGATGTAACACATCCTTCAATCAATCACATTCAATCAGCTTCTTCTCATGTAAGAATCAGCTTCTTGTCATGTAAGAGGTGTAGTTACTGGCTTTAAAATTGTGGCTTGTGGGTTCAAACATGTGAGAATATTACAGATTTTCTGAAATGATTTTCATAATTTACTGTAAAATGTTTACAAGACAGTGTTAATGAGTCTTAAAATCATTGTGGATTCAGACAACTCTGTAGAGAATAGGCTGCATATTGCTTCTACATAAGACACCTACTATAAAGTGACTGGTACACATTTTGAAAAATTGTTTTGACTAAAAATATGAAATTCCTGAACATCTGTGGTTCTAACTAATGAAAAAATTCAACAAATAAATTTCTTTCATAAATCCAATAAAATATATAAGGTACGAATGATGTTGATATACAAGTGTTTAAAACAATTGGGAAGAACAAGGCACATTTTCAAAGTTAAAACAATCTCAGGCTGATCATGAAATGACATTCACCTCTCATAAATAAATACAAAAAGAATGTAGATAGAATATGTACTGTTAACTACATCTTGTCTGTCCATTTTGTAAATTTGAATATCTAAGAGAATTTAAAGTTTTCACAAGTACAACACATATGCCTCCATCAGCTGGTGAAATTTGATCAGATACACTAGATGTAATTTGATCTTAATGAAATGAGGGCTCTCTAACTTGCAATTGATCAGCAATTTTTCAGTACAATATCATTACATTTAAATTTTTAAATACCTTCAGGGCTGTATACAATTACAACAGTTCTCATTTGGTTCATCATACTTGTTACTGCTCAATGAGTTGAGTTAAATAATAGTGTTTAACGACCAGTCAAGAATATTTCACTTTTATTGAGACATTGCCAGCTATAGACAAAGTGAACAATTTTTGCCTGTGTGTTGCGTTGTGCTGATGGTACTTACAGCAGGGTTCTTCATCATGTTACTTACGGAGCCAGCACTCTGTTACTGCTCAACGATTTGAATGAAACAGGGTCGAATTTGAACTACTTTGAGTTAGGGGCCCAGCTCACTTCAGAAAAGAAGTTGTGATAGTAATAAATAGCTAAAACATGTAAACATTAAAGGGTCCAGATTGATATTTAGTAGCCATTGACTTCTGGGCCCCTGCTAATCATCATTCCTGATGAAGAATGAATAAAACAGCTGAATAAATTCTTCATTAAATTCATTTTTAAATAACTTTCTTACCTAAAATTACAATGCAGATAAGAATGAAGGATATAAACAATTCTGATAGAAAACTTTGAGTTTAGTTAATACAGAGTTTCATAAATTTGTACTGAATAGTACATGTTCAATATAAATACCTTTCTGTGTATAAAGAATAAAGTCACAAAAAGGTGCACTACACACTGCCATTTGTCCCAAAATCTGAATATAATATGGCAAGTTCTCACTCTGTAAGGTGAATTGTTTCTCCTATAATGTAAAGCACTATAAAACTGTGATTGTTAGTCTGTCCCTCCTTTAACAATTCCATAAATAATTATCTGATTCTCCAGTAGTACACTTTGCTAACATTTTATGTCATCTTCATCCATAAATTGGTTAATATTGTCATCTCCATATTTCTTTATTATGTCTATTATATACAGATTATGTTCATCAAAATCTAGATTTTCATCTGAATCTGAGTAGGATAATACATAAAGTGCTACACTGGATGAATTTGACCGCTTTAATAATTTTGCGAAATCTCTTTCTATTTCCTTCCTGTCCAGTGTCTCATAAGGTAGTGTCTGGTAGCCATCATTTGGTGTGAGGCCAGGTTTCTTATAGACAGTAATATGACATCTGAAATATGTAAGATATAAATTTATTTTTCAAAATGTTTAATACAAGTCTTATTTTACATAAAAATTAAGAGTTGCTGGTTACTGGATTTGTTTTAATTACTTATTATGTATTATAATATATGACTTTCTTACACCAGAGAAATAATGGAAGATCTTATGGTTTAAACCATGATCTCAATTTACAGTTAAACCTTGACAAATCACCCCTATTGATTTTGTTTGGTCAATTATTAGCATAATAAAGGATTTTAGTGTTACATCAAGGTTGACATGGAGAACAAAACATAAAAGTAATGGATTTGGAACTTCAAAATATTGTTTATTGGGAATAAAAATAACAATGTCTTAATCTTATTCCTGATAGTGTTCAATCTAGGATTTTTCAGAGAAGCCATTTTCAAAAACATTCCTCAACAACACCATAACATAAATATTGTTGTGTTCATGTAATGTTAAATATGGTCTACTAAGGCCTTAAAAATTGGCTCATTTGGCAAAATAAGGGCCCAACCAACACTTCTATAATGAACATTGACTGTTAGAAAAGAGATCTTTTAACCAAATACTTTGCCTATCTCAAATGGCCTCAAATGAACATCTCCAATCAAACCAGAGATGGTAAGCTATTTGGTTTACATTATTGTCTGTGGTTCTGGTTCAGCAAACATTGGTATTCTAATAGATTTAAACATTTTGTAAGGATGGGCTACAAAAGAGCAATTTCATACTGGTATTATACCTGTCCAGTATTTTCTAACAAAATCCATTATTTATAAGGTTCTGCAGATTGTCTTGACTCTGGTACACATTGTGCTAGTTGATGTACACCATTACCACCTGAAATAATAATTATAACATGTAACACTACATTTGAGATATACTAGTATTTGCATAAAAAATAATGGCTGATTACAAACTGTCTCATTTCATATACATTATAATTAATAATTTTTATATACTAGTATACATTTCTGGTAATAATAAAACATGCTATGATTATGGTATGGATTAATTTAAGCTGTGTGGATTCAGATTTGTTAATGAAAAGGGGATAATTATTGAAAAGTCAGTGATCTTCAAATATGGGGTCTTTATAGGGACCCACACTATAGGTTATATTTATATTGAATAGTCCCCCAAATTGTGTTATGGGACTGAATTTGGTCATTTGATTTTCTAATCAAGTTGACATTATAAAGAACCATTTTGGAATGTTTCTAAAGTGTTTCAAATGCCTACATGTGACACTTTAAAACCATAAAATATTTACTGAAACCATTCTAAGTGTACCTGTTTAGACACAGGGCCCTGTAACAATTTAAAAAAAAAGAAATTTGGTCAAAATAGTTATGTGACCATATTTGTTATTAATTATTACAGAGACATATAAACCCATATACATGTATGTCTCCGATTATTATTTTACAGTAATTACTGTAATTTGACCATATATTTTTATAATCTTTTTTACTGACCCCAGTGCTTCAGAGTGGTCTCATGGTCAGACCCTGGTCCATCTGAAGCATTTACAGGCACTTGTTTCTGATATTTAAAAGTTACACTATATACCCAAAATATAACAGTGTAATTTTTTAAATACCAGAAACAGGTGCTTATGGAGTGAACACTAAATTCAGTTTTCTCAATAAACGATTTATTAAAATAATAATAATTATTATTATTATTATTACTATACAACGACTGTACATACCTATATATGCTCTCTGAACATCATGGACATGACCATTTGAATGCAGCTGATAGGCGTGCTGTCCTTCTTTCTATCATGGATTCTCTGCTTTGACTAACCACACTATGACAACAAGAACTGACCAACATCTAACATGGCAATTGTTGACAACCCCCGTAAATCGCTGGACCATTGTAAACTCATTGACAGGTTTCAAAACTTCTCTGTCGCGCACTGTCCGTCGCCTGGTGTTCTGGATGCCACAATCGTCAACCTGTCTATAACAGGTACGTTCAATCTCGCCATATGTAAACAAAGGGCCAGCAACTCTTCTTTTCTTTCATTAGAATGATTAACATCGTGTTCTCCGACGTATTGACACAGTTCTTCTCCTTTTAACGACTCTAATAATTTTCTGATAATCAAATCTCGTCTGGGTTGTGACGGACGCCGATTTGTTGCCATGTTTGTCCCCAGAAAACAACGCCTTTCTATCTTCATCACTAGAGAGTTCCGACGAACGAGTAATCGCGATATCACGTATTGGATGAAAAATAGGTTACGCATTTTTTGGGTAAAATTATGTAATTTTTAAAATGAGACATTTATTGTTATAACTTCATAAGGGCTGAAGATAATTGTATGGAGTTTTCACTGTTGATCTTGTCTTGTGATTTTCTTCCAATTGATGTCAAGGTCAAAGGTCAAGGTCATTTCCCAGTTTTTGACCTTTGATAAAAAAAAATGCTATTTTTTTAAACATTTCTGGTGATAATGGCATAGGATTTTCAGTTATTTGTAGGTATTGACATGACGGTCATTTCGATACATAGATCAAGATCATGGGTTCAAAGGTCAAGGTCACAAATTTACAAATATACCAAAATAGTTAATTATCTGCAAAACTATGCAAAACTTTTTGTATAGTCATGTATATTAGAATATTGTAGGTAACGGCACAATGGTCATTTTGATATATGAATAAAGGTCATGGGTGCAAAGGTAAAGGTCACAGATGCGAATGAATACCTAAATGGTTAATTATCTTGGAAACTATTAACTTTTTGTATATGCATGTATATAAGAATATTGTAGGAATTAGCCTTACAACCATTTTGATTTATAAATGAAGGTTATTGGTTCAAAGGTCAAGGTCACAGATGCAAATGAATACTGAAATAGTTAATTATCTGCAAAACTATTAACTTTTTGTATAGGCATGTATATTAGAATATTGTAGGTAATAGCACAATGGTGATTTGGATATATGAATGAAGGTCATGGGTTTAAAGGTCAAGGTCACAGATACAAACAAGTACTGAAATAATTATTTATCTTAAAAACTTTAAATTTTTTGTTTAGGCATGTATATTATTGGCCTTATGATCATTTTGATATATGAATGAACCTCATGGGTTCAAAGGTCAAGGTCACAGGTGAGTGTTAAGGCCCATGGCCCTCTTCTTGTTAAACTTATTATGCTATGATCAGACAGGATAGATGGTTTAATGCAACTTTCTGCAAAGGATTTGAGAAAGTAAAGGATGAGCCAGAAGTCTAATCTAGTCTAATAATAGGGTTGCGCTTATTGTAAGTGAAAAGTTGTCTATTGGGATTTAGTTTTCTCCAGATATCTACCATGTCAAATTCTTCCATAAAACCTTTTAGATTGTTTCTATAATTTGAAAATAGTTCTGTTTTTCCCCCGGTATTTATCAATTTTTGAATCTAAGACAATGTTAAAGTCCCCCCTATTATGCAATTTTTATCAGTTTGAGTTGTAAATATTGTAAGTAAATCATTTAAAAATTAGCCTTGTTCCAATGGTTGGTTTTTCATTGGTGCATATATATTAGTCAACAGGAAAATTGTTTCATTCACTTTAACATGCAGCAATCTACCCATCTTATCCATATTTTTTTCAATGATGCAATATTCTAATTTGGAAATAAAATGGCAACCCCTTTACTATTTGATGTGCCATGCCTAAAATGAATTTCAAACTCCCATTCATCAGTCCATTTTATGACTATTTAATCAGTTGTGGAGTGTGATTCTTGTAAGAATATAATTGAGGAAGATATTTTTTTTTCAGCCAGTTGAATATTTTATTACATTTTAGAGTGTCCCCCAAGTCATTAATACTGTATGATATTATTTCAAAAGATAGGTTTTCCATGATACCAAAATTTGATTACTGGGTAACTGTTTACTGAAGATCTTATAAAGTATGTATAGTTAAGTTGTGAGTCATTTTTAAAAATTATATGTGTGATATGTGAACATAACATGGTGAAGAGCTGGTGGTATAAGTTGTCAACCAAAAAACCTGTGCTAAATGAGCATTTTGATATTTACTAAGAAAAGTAATTTGTAAAGCCAGCTACAAAGATTTGTTTTGGAAGTAATGTGTGTACAATAGATAAGAAGTAACTTGATGAACAAAGGTAAGTCCGTTCAGTAAGATAATAACGGACTGTACTGTACTTTTCAAATTTATGCCAAACTTCTAATGATCATTTGATATATATCTATACATATTTACAGAGAAAAGTAATTTGTAAAGCAAGCCACAAGGGTTTAATACAGGTGTAAAACATATGTTATTATTTACTGTATAATAGATAAGAACTTCTTGATTAACAACAATCCAAAAGATAAAAGTTTATAAAGTTTATCTAATTCTCTAGGAAAACCTTTGTAGTTGACTTTACTGTACCTTTCAATATATGTCAAGAATCATAAGATTAACACAGCACACACACACACACACACACACACACACACACACACATATACAATTTTTATTTATTTGCACAGATATACTAAACAAGTGGTTCCTCTTGTGCCTGTTAGAAGTGGTGCGATTTTAAGAGCTTTCAATATAAAGTTTTATCATAAAATCAATACCATCCTGCTTTATTGACACAGTATAAAGCAATTAATTACTTCATTGTACATACCTTTTAAGGCTTGATATTATAATAAAGTTATATTTGACATATTAAAACTAATATGACTATATAAGTTGAGACGCGAATCACTGGTAGCTGTATGACATGGAAGTTTGTGCCCATGGGTGAAAGATTAACTGAAAACTGGTATAGCTACCATTTCCATGTAATTGTAAAAGTTTAAAAGACAGGCAGATGACAAGCCATTTAAAGCATATTGTTAACACACACACACACACACACACACACACACACCATGATTTTTACTATGCAAAAGTGCCACTGTTTATATAATATCGTATATCTATAATCTGTTTACAAATAAAGTTAGGAGACGTAATATATATAAGGTAACTAAGTAATCACTTATCTACTGCAAAGTCACTGAAAAAAAGAAACAAAAATAATAAGCGAACAGTCTAACAATTAAGTTCAATTGAAGCTTCCCCTATGAGCTCTATATGTTTCTCACTGAACCACCGCAACACCACAAAGAACATGTTTTTTTAGGTTGTTTTCGCGCATGTATTTCAAGAGCTTTCGGCCCACTCAGTTTTCCCCATCATCTTGATAATTCTCGTGAATTTTTTCATTGCTATCAGTGAAGCGAAATGCTAAAATTCAGTGTGTAGCATGCAAGAATTTCGAATTGCTGGCTATCTTTTTATATATGTTTTCGAACTTCTGCACAGGTGGATTGCCATTGGCAATGAAGACATTGCCGTTTTCCGTGATACTATTTGTTTTAACAGTGTGTAGTTTCTCAAGTTTTTCGAATTCATTTGAGTTGATGGAGAGAATATCTTCTGCACAAGGAACTGTGACTTTATCCTTTAATATGCTCCTGTTTTCAAATATAATTTTATCGCCAATTATTCTATGTTTGACTTTGTCTCGAATAGCTTATCTTTTTTAGCTTTTTAAGATTTTCAGGTATTTGAGCTTGGCTTTGCGGTGTAATATAGAATGGCAGTTCCTTGTTTCGGTCTTTTCTTAGCTATTATTCTTTTAATATTGTGTCTTTTTTCATGTAATCCTTCAGTTTTCCAGTTATTAAATGAGGTTTACCATTTATGTTTGGTTTTGGGCTATTTCTGTGTATTCGTATGAATTCCACATCTATTCCAAGATGTTCCTTTATAGCACGCGAATCTGTAACAGAGAGATCTTCTCCTGGTGATTCACCAAAGTAATGTACAAGTAAATTATCTCACATAGATCCACCTTTGAGATTATTTATTTCATTTTCCTGCGAGGAGACTTTCCTGTCTGTTCTTATGACGATTGATTTTAAAGAATCAATATCTCTTTTCAGCTGACTGTTTTCTTCCTTGAGACTTGTGACACTGTCAGTCTTAGAGCCAGTTATGCTTTCAACATTAGAGAGGCGGTCGTTTATGCCTTCGTTATCCCACAGTTCAGATTTTAATTCAACAATAGCTTTATTTACACTGTCAGATGTATTGATACAAAGACTTATATCTCTTAACTGTTGTTGATAGGGCTGTACTAACTTCACTAGGTAATTCATAGGTAGAAAATGTACTGCCATCATTACCCACTCTACCCTTTTTTGTCGACTGTTTATCACTTTTTTCCTCTCTATTAAAGCACATCTTTGCAATAAAGTGTCAAGGAAAGATAATACCTGCCTCTGTTATTATGAACAATCTGATCAAATTTTGCAGCGATTTTCAGGCTCAGCAAATGCTCAATATTGCAGCAAGTTTTGGAGACAAAACTAAAACACAACCATCCAGGCTATTGAACACTAATCGCTCCACCATTGAACACTAATCACTCCAAGTATATTATTCTTTCAGAGATTTCAGCAAGTGCATTACAATCACCAATGTTTTATAGTTCATCAACCATTCCTGTAATGTATGGATCTACTGGGTCTTTAATAGCTCAGGCTTTGACCAAAGCTTTTGACATAAACGGTAAGTAATGTGTGTTATTTCACCTACTTAGGATTATGTAAAATCTTGTAAGAAGCTTTTGTAATTTTTAATTTACATCTTTGAATACAGAATTTTTCTTATGTCAATTCTTCCCAAATGGTATAAGAGCTACGTGTATAAGAAATAATAAGAATCAGAGTATAAACCTTTTTATGAAACATGAACTTCAAAATCATTATTGAAGCAGACCTAAAGAGGCAAGTATATATGACTCCTCATATTTCTTAGGAGTAGAAGAATCTTGACAAACATCTAATATCACTCATAAACAAAAGATAGCAGTTAATAATGTTTTGACTTGCTAGATTGTCCGATCATGTTTGACACATTTTGGACTGTCATATATAAAGGGATCTGGTTTCCTTAATCAGCTTCTTTTTACTGAGTAGAAAGATTAGTCCTATATCAAATGCCCGACCTGGAGGACCAGTTGGTTTCAGTCATGTTTTTCTATCCTTTTGGTCCAGTTCTCCACCAAGGGAGTTTGCATTAAGTCAAGTAAGTCATATAAAGGGATCAAGTGGAGTTGGGAACACCCATATTTAACACCCATGTCAAAATGATTTCACCTGATGAAGCAGTCTGTTAATGGATAGTAGTGGAAACTGGAGTGCCCTGCAAAAAAACACTGACCATTGGCAAGCAAACTGAAAAATTTCTCGCACTAGTATCTGTACAGACTGGAATTCGATCCTAGGCAGTAAGAGGTGCCCTTTTGATCACTCTCCCAATGATGTCCCCTTTAGTTATCTGTCAAATCATGCATTTAGATACTTATTGGACTGTCCAATAACAATGGGCAATCTGGTTACCTCCACCATCCATTAACAGAACTTTTCAAAATAAGTCAACATCATGATTAGCGATATATAATAATGTTATCTGTACATATAAATGTTTACTTATTATTTTTTTACAAAATAATTAAAAGCATGGTGCATACAGAGTATGTGGAAAAGAATGCAAAAAGGGAAGGGCCGGATGGGTATGCTTTCTTTATGCCCCCTTCTACCATGCCTTGATTTTCTATCCCAATCTTTGTCAGATATCACTTTTAGCTTGCAACTGGTTCAGATAACTTAAAAAACAAGTATGCTGCTTATATATCCCCCACTCTGAAACATGTGTAGTTCTATACAACACAGATACTACAATATTTAAGATATTCAATCAAGAGAACAAAAATATAAAAAAGTTCCAAAAGTCGATTTAATTAAATGATTTAATAGAAATTATGTAAAGAAATTAATACATGTATTATTCCAATGTTGAATTTAAAACTTTGGCCCAACATTGAAGTAATGTTGCTAATCCAACATACCAACATAAAAATTCAAAACTTGGCACAACATTGTAAATTTGACTTTGGAATTCACTTTATTGCACTAACATTGTAAATCCAACATTGAAAGCATAGATGTCAGTCTAACATTTGTACCAACGTTGTAAATCCAATGCCAATGGTCACAGTAAGGGCCAACTATACGTTGATCATGCCTTCCAGATTAATCAGTCAGTCATTTTACACAGATTAACATTTTCTTCCAGTGTCATTGTTTTATAAGAAGGTAAACTAATGTACAATGCAAGTCTGTTGTCCTTCGTGCGTAAACTTTACATTTTAATCATCTCCTCTAAAACTAATGGGCCAAATTTGATGAAACTTGGTGATTAAAATGCCTGGGTAATAGGCTTTCAGAATTATGTTTGGGGGTTTGGTCATGCCCAACAGGATGACTACCATTATTAAAAATAGCCAAAAGACAAAAAAATCTTCTTCTCTGAAACCAAAACGTACAGGAAAATTTTGATTGGATATTTGGATTCAGGATACCTAGAAATATGAAAAGTGTGTTTTTCATAAAAATTGAACAAAAATAATGTTTTTTGCATAAAATTTCTTAATTTGTAAAATGAGACATTTGTTGTAATAACTGGACAAGGGCTGATTGATTTTTCACTGTTGATCCTGTCTTGCTATTTTCTTCAAATTGATGTCAAGGTCTAAGGTCAAGTCCATCCATGTCCTGGTTTTTGACCTTTGATAAAAATTGCTATTTTTTAACATTTCAGATGATAATGGCATGGGATTTTCAGTTTATTGTAGGTATTGTCATGACAATCATTTTGATACATAGATCAAACCACTGCAGTACCTCAATTGGTAGAGTGCTCGCTCCGTAAGTGGGAGGTCATGGGTTGGAGCCCCGACTGGGTCTGACCCAAGACTTGAAAGTGGGTAGTGACTGTTCTTTCGCCAAGCACTCAACATTACGAAAATGAAAGTCACTGTTCTTTTGGATGGGAACTTAAAATAAATGAGGTCCAGTGTCACGGTGGGCTTGGCATGCTAAAAATCCTGCTGTATAATGCCATAAGCGCAATGCACAGGCAAAATTTCAGCACTTTCGCCTATAGCTGGCGATATCTCGATTTAAGTGAAATATTCTTGACTAGGACAATAAACATCCTTACTCAACTCAACTCAACTGATACAAAGATCAAGGTCATTGGTTCAAAGGTCAAGATCACAGATGCATAAGTCTACAGAAATGGTTAATTATCTGCAAAACCATCTACTTTTTGTATAGGCATGTATATTAGACTACTGTAGGTATTGGTTTAGCAGTGATTTTTGTATATGAATAAAGAAGATGGGTTCAAAGGTTAAGGCAAATTAATACTGAAATGATTAATTATCTCAAAAAAATGACAAATTTTCAATCTTTATTTTATTTCATTTTCAATTTTCTGGTAAAGTTGAATCTATTAACATTTAAGGGATAATCAATAAGTTACTTCATAAAGCATACAAAAATGTTGCTACATTTAATGTGACATAGCAGTTACTACATATAGCTACCCAAAATGTTACGAAATATAATGTGTCCTACATATAGCGTAGTTACTACATATAGGGTTTGACAAGGCCTAATGATGCCGTTGAAGGATTTTCTAAATCATGTACATTGTATATTGATTAGATATGTTTATTCTGAGTAGTGTGATCTCCATATCAGACCGGTGTCTGATATCCATATCAGACCGATGATACGGTTTTTTCGAATGGGCATGTGCAGTGGGTGATATCGATGAAGTCATATTAGCCATATCAGTGCATGCAGAAACTTTGTACTACAAAGTAGAGTACAGACCTGTCAAAAATTTACCACTGAGGTAACGAAATTGAGACGAAACACGGCTGTCGTCTGGCCTAGATATGGATAGCTAAGAGACTGAAGAGTTACCGACAGATAGAGATAACAGATGTCAAGATATAGGTAACGAGGAACCGAAATGAGTTGCATATTCGGCACTTCATTGTTAGTTTTGTGTGAAACTTTCAACAGGCATGTACTGTATATGATAAATAAGAGTATTGTAGGTAATGACATAACAATCATTTTGATATTTGAATAAAGGTCATGGATTTCAAAGGTCAAGGTAAACAAATACTGAAATGGCTAATTATTTGGAAAACTATACTTTTTCTATAGGCATCTGTATTAGAATATTGTAGGTAATGACATAAAAATCATTTTCATATATGAATGACGGTCACTGATTCAAAGTGCAATGTCACAGATGTAAACAAATACTGAAATGGCCTAATGTTTAGCTCACTTGAGCCAAAGTCTCAGATGAGCTATTGCCATCTATCTTTGTCTGTTGTCTATCGTTGGTCACCAGATATAAACTTTTTCACATTTTAATCAACTCCTCAAAAACTACTGACCTAAATTTGGTGATATTTAGCAGTAATGATGTCTGGGTGAATGCTTTTCAGATTTCCACAATTGAAGGAGTTATGTCCCCTTGGGGCCCCATAAAGGGTAAAATTGTTAAAATCTTTAAAAATCATCTCCTCTGAACATACGAGAGATATAAATTATATATTTTATTTAAAAGATACTTTTGACACCTAGTTTCCGATTTGCACAAATCATAGCTGTAGGGTCCAAAATAGGGATATGGCAAGGTACTTCAGGGGAAATTGCTAAAATTAATGTATTTGTCAAAATACCTTGAAAACTATAAACTATTGCTATCTATCTTCATCCGTCATGTGTAAACTTTTCACATTTTAATCAACTCCTCCAAAACTACAAAGCCAAATTGAATGATATTTGGCAGTAATGATGTCTTGGTGAGGGGCTTTCAGACTTGCACAAATGAAAGGATTACGTCCCCTTGGGAAAATTGTGAAAATCTTTAAAAATCATCTCCTCTGAACTTACAAGCGATATAGCTTAGATATTTCATGTGAAACATACTTAGGGCACGTAGTATAAGATTTGCACAAATCATAACTGTGGGGGCTAAAATGGGGAAATGGCAAGGTACTTAAGGGGGAAATTGCTAAAATTAATGTATTTATCAATATATCTTAAAGACTATAAACTTTTTGTATAGGCATGTATTTAAGAATATTGTAGGTATTTGCACAACAATCATTTTGATATATGAATAAAGGTCATAGGTTCAAAGGTCAAGGTCATAGATGCAAACAAATAATGAAATGGTTAATTATATAAAAACTAAAAAATTTCTGTAGAGGCATGTATATTAGAATATTGTAGGTATTGCCAAAACGATCACTTTGATATATGAATGAAGGTCATAGGTTCAAAGGTCAAGGTCATAGATGCAAACACATATTTAAATGGTTAATTATCTCAAAAACTATAAGCTTTTGTATAGGCATGTATATTAGAATATTGTAGGCATTTGCACAACCATCATTTTGATATAGAATGAAGGTCATAGGTTCAAAGGTCAAGGCCATAGATGCAAACAAATACTGAAATGGTCAATTATCTCAAAAACTATAAACTTTTTGTATAGGCATGTATATTAGAGTATTGTAGGTATTGGCCTAACGGTTATTTTGATATATGAATATAGGTCATAGGTTCAAAGGTCAAGGTCATAGATGCCAACAATAACTTAAATGGTTAATTATCTCAAAAACTATAAACTTTCTGTATAGGCATGTATATGAGAATATTGAAGGCATTTGCACAACCATCATTTTGATATAGAATGAAGGTCATAGGTTCAAAGGTCAAGGCCATAGATGCAAACAAATACTGAAATGGTCAATTATCTCAAAAACTATAAACTTTTTGCATAGGCATGTATATTAGAGTATTGTAGGTATTGGCCTAACGGTTATTTTGATATATGAATAAAGGTCATAGGTTCAAAGGTCAAGGTCATAGATGCCAACGAATACTTAAATGGTTAATTATCTCAAAAACTATAAACTTTTTGTATAGGCATGTATATGAGAATATTGAAGGCATTTGCACAACCATCATTTTGATATATGAATGAAGGTCATAGGTTCAAAGGTCAAGGTCATAGACATGAACGAATACTTAAATGGTTAATTATCTCAAAAACTATTATATTAGAATATTGTAGGTATTGGCCTAATGAACATTTTGATATATAGATGTTTTAGCTGTTTATAAATAATATATTGTAGCAAGACTTTAAATATATTATATGTAGCATTCTTATATAATAATTATTATAATTAATTTGCAAAAATCCTTGCATATAATTGGCTCTTACTGCTGAAAATTTTGACATTCTCTTTTATTAATGTCATTGACCATTGAACTTCTGCATAAGATATGTACTCAGCCTCAGGTGAGCGTAAAGGCCCATGGGCCTCTTGTTGTATAATTATGTATATTAGAATATTGTAGGGATAGCGTTCATTTTGATATATGAATGAAGGTCATAGGTTCAAAGATCAAGTTCACAGATGCAAATAGATACTGAAATGGTTAATTATCTCAAAAACTATTAACTTTTAGTATATGCATGTACATTAGAATATTGTTGGTATTGGATGAATGTCATTTTGTTATATAATTGAAAGTCGTAGGTTCAAAGATCAAGGTCACAGATGCAAATGAATACTGAAATGGTTAATTGACTCAAAACTATGAACTTCTTGTATAGGCATGAATATAAGAATATTGTAGGTATTGGCCTAACACGAATAAAGGTCATAAGTTTAAAGGTCAAGATCATAGATGCAAACAATTACAAAAAATATTTATTATCTCAAAAACTATAACAATTTGTATAGGCATGTAAATTAGAATATTGTAGGTATTGCCATAAAGATCATTTTGATATGTGAATGAAGGTCGACATGGATTCAAATGGCAAGGTCACAGATGCAAATGAATACAGAAATGGCCTATTTTTAGCTCAACTGGCTATTACCAGCTGAACTTATGGCATGGTGAAGCGTTCCGTGCATGTGTCATTGTGTAAAATTTGATTTTCTCCTCTGAAATCACTGGACCAAATGAAACATATTTTGGTGTTGAAGGTCCCAAGGTGGAGTAAATCAGTAAGGCAAACCTGTACAAAATCCAAGATGGTCACCATTACTATAAAGAGCAAAATCACAAAACCGATTTTCTTCAAATTTGAAATATAGAAAGTAGATACCTAGCCATTTAACATATGTAACAGGTTTTTCTGAGAAATTTTTTATTGACCCAATCATGCCAATTGTAGCAAATTATGCAAATGAGGTCAAATTTTTTAGCCAATTTTTTAAAAATATTTATCTCTGAAACCATTGGGCCAATTGAAACTAAATTTGGTGTAGAAGGTCCTTAGGTGGAGTAGATCAAAGTTTGTACAAGGGGACCCTGCATGTACAAAATCTAAGATGGTCACCATTACTATAAATAGCAAAATCACTTAAATATGGCCATTGTGCATTCAATTTTCCTCTGTCTGTGAACATTAAGGCCCATTGGCCTCTTGTTTATTTTTACATATGTTAATATTCTCCATACTGAAATATGACTTGAAGGGAAAATGTCATAAAAAATTGATGTTGAAATAAGGAAGATTTTGGCAAAATATTACATCCCCCCTTCATTCGAATAAAAAAGGCCAATTTTGGGAACACTGCTGTGCCATGACATCACATAAGTAAAAAGCCACCACAGAATACTACAGTATATTTCAGATATGTTGAATTTGCGTATAATAAACCCCTGCATTTATTGAAATGACAAAAATTTCCCTGCAAAATACCTTCTATCTTTGACTTAAAATTCCTGCTTATACTGAATTCTCAGCTATCAGGTTATGTTGAAGACAGTTTTGGGTTCCTATACAAGAGCAATTAAGTACATAATGCGTTCTTACAATTAACATAATTGATTGACTGGTGTTTATATTTAAAGTGATTTCATGACACATGGTAAGATACTACCTCAATTGTTTAATGTTGTCATGAATTTAGAATTTCACGAGTAAGATAATTGTGTTAGGGACAAGAGTTAGGGAGAATGAATAGACATAAATGATGAATGGTGCATGACGGAAAATTAATTATATAATTTTGAAAAATAACAATCATACAATTTTACTGCCATTCATTTAATTTTTAATCAGTATTTTTTTCTCCTTCATTTCTCCCATGATGTTCATGTAAAATATATCTTCAGTGTGTTATGATAGATATGATTTACACTGTGTCTCAAAACATGCTCTTTAAATAGGAATTACAATGATCTTAAGTCAAAAACATCATGATGTACATAATTACTTTGTAAAATACTTAAATCTTATTGTATATTGTAACAATTAATGCTGATTGGTTAAAAAATTGGTGAGTCCAGATTGGCATAGTATGTAAGAAATTTCCTTTAACTTACAAAACTTTCCTATTGCTGGTTAATTCTTTACTGCCTTACTATGTGTAGAAGAAAAGACAAACCTTCTCACTTTATTTGTAATTACATGTATATGGTTTGTTTATTATAGCTCTAATGCAACATTTGATGAATGGAGTTATTGATCAACGAGTGGCCTACACACTGGCACATCACTTCCAGTGCTTAATTGATACCTTCAGCCAATACAGTATGGAAGATCAATCTGGAAAACTGAATCAAGCAAGTTTTTACTATATTGATCTCTTCGTCATCAAGTCTTCTCAATAATCTGAATTATCACAGACATAAGTCTGACTCGATTTATAACTTCTAGACTTACATTTTGAATTTAATTTTTATAATTAAATGTATATAAATTCCAGGCAGGCACTTATTTTTAGATGTTTAAAAATCTAGAAACTTTAACAATTTTAGAAACACACTAAATAGATATGTCAAAATCGAATCAACCCAAATAAATTTTAATCAATTTAGGAAAATTCCCAAAATGTTTTCAAAGACAATTACATGTATCTCACATTTATTGTTTGTTGCCCTGTTTCATCATTAACTTTTATTGTTTCAAGTTCTTGGTTGCATTTCTGTTGCCATGTGTATGTTTGTTTCTAAAGTGCAAATTTCTTGCTATAATTTCAAATGTCTTTTCTAGATAAGGGGCGACTTAACAAAAAGCGAAAACTTTAGAGATATTGTGGCTCTTCTTATATCCAACATTGTAAGTACATTTTATGTTTAACTCACAGTATTGCAGTGGTTTACTGTCTGTGATGTGTAATTTTTTTTTCATTTTGATATCTAAAAATTATATAGACTGGGGAAAGTCAGAAAAACTCTCCATTCTTTAAAAACAATGGAGCTGAGACCCTGAAGGGGTCGAGGCCCATTGTTTATAAGGAATGGAGAGTTATGAGAATTTTCACCTACTTAAAATACACCTTAATTTTAAGCAGTTGATTAGGAAACAAGAACTCTCCATTCCTTGGAAAAGTGTTCTATAACAATGGATTGAATACTACCCACTTCATGTAACTGATTGGTATACAATAACCATAAGGGTGACAGTTTGTGTATAATAACTCTCCATTCCTTACCTAGTAATAGGCCAGTGTATTACAATAGGGCTTAAACTTAACAGAATGGACAGTTATTGTTTCAGTTATTAAGCCAAAGGTGAAAAACATGCAAGTTATGCTCTTTCTTTTTGAATCAGTTAAATCAGTTAATATTGGCACATTCTTCAAAATGTCTCCGAGTGATAAGGACAGTGTATTTGTTACACAAAGTACAAACAGTGATGATAATAATGACACCGACGATACCATTGATGGAATTTTGGATATGGATGAAAAAATGACAATATTCCACAGGCACAACCAGTTTATGTTCATGATAGCATGTTCGCAGACATCAGTGATGACAAATTTATTGGATCTTGTGAACAAGTAGACCTTCAAGATTCAATGTTTCAAAAACGTGATGTTGAAATCAACAACTTACAGTCAAAAGGTATATTTACTTTATATTGAGAGAGAGAGAAGTCCGTCATCTTAGTGAGAAGTCAGTTTTAAGGTCACCATGAAGTGTGTAAGACTGTCTGCCTATCAGTTCATTAATAAAGTACACATCAGTTGATTCATTTAAAAAAATATTTAAAAACAGTTGATTCAAGGTATTGGATATACAAAAAAATAAACAAACAAATAAATAAATAAAAAATTAAAAAATAAGTCAGTTATCATATGTCTAGGTAGATTTCAGAATTTGTCACAGCTGTAAAAAAAAATAAAACTCATTTTACAATTTTCAATGAGCTCATGTATGTCATTTATTATTTTTCAGATTTTCTGACAGCACTCTAAATAAAATTCAGTGGGCAGACAAGACGCATGGCAGTGCCATAGGAACAATAACTGAAAACGATAAAAGGATCGCCGTCACTGTTTATATACATTTAAAATGATTTTCTGTGCAATTAGAGTTTTACTTGCCGTGACACGTTCAATGTTTTGTTGATACCAGGATTTAATTAAAAAGTAATTTCATTGTGATCAATTGGATTATTCGTACCTTGGAAGTGAACTATTACTTTTACAAGCAATTTTTTCAGTTGGATTATTCATTACGCATTGTTTAAAATTATTAAAATTTAGTCTAAAAACATGTTGTTACTTTATTTTTCCATTTGTTTATTAATCACTTCTATTTTTAGGAATGGAGAGTTATTCATATTAACTTTCCATTCCTGAAAAATAATGGAGTCTTAAGACAAAGGGTGACGTCATAGGTGTATTTTAAAAATTTGAAAAATTTGAAGGGCTTTAAGATTAGTGCAAGTACATGGATTATATATTTGTGGTCTATAAAGGAGAAATGATAAATAGTTTTAAACATTAATTTAAAAAATAGTAATACCATGGATACTTTTCATATAATTTGAAGTCCGTTTTCCGAGGGATATTTTTTCTAAACAGTTTGACTGCTGAGTCCATGGATCTTTTAGTATTTTAGCCTTCTTGTTACTAATAATTTTGTTCATTGATCATAATCCACCGCTGGAAAACTTTTTTATCACGATCGTCTGCCAGAGGTGCTGGCATCATCTTGCTGACTTGTTCTATTTGTATTTTCTTCAGTTGACCTGTATCCCTTGAAGTTTCCAACGATGGATTTGATTGGCTTAGTGCAATACGGTGTTTCATCATTTTTCCGAGTGCAATATGATGAAAAATGGTATTGCACGTGCAAGTAGTTTCACCAATTAAAACAAAGATCTCATAGTAAAAATCATATCATAATGTAATTATTGAAATGGAAATCCTAAAGATAATAATGATTTAGATTTAACAATGCACCAAAGGCAATTAAATAGCGTTTAAAAATGAAGAAACATAGGGGGAACCCCGTGAGTCTTTTTATATCAAATTTGAAGTTGCATGCCTTATTCTTTTTTATATAGAGAAAATTATAACGTTTAATAAAATCATTTCTAGTTTATTTTGATGCATTTAGTTCAGAACCTTGACAGATATAATAAAATAGCAAAATATATCATTGTTGGGTCAATAAAAGGGTAATGGAGTGTGAAATTAAAATGAAAATTGAGAGTGGAATGAACATGGAACTATGAGACATCAAATATTTCCAGAATAGGCACATAGCTTCAAATGTAGCTGGGATATCATTAATTCATGTAAAAATCTGAAGCGGAACTTGAAAATCAGTGATATCTTTTATTTCAAACTCATTAGGATAGATGACCTTCACATAGTCTCTAAATTTTGGATTATTCAGGGATAGAATCTGTAAAGGGAGTTGAATGATTTGTTGACAGTCTTCTATCCAGATTTAAGAAAGTTCTGCATTAATTCTCCTTCATACAAATAAAGAATAAGCTAGCAACGGTACAGTTGTTCCAATTGGTAAAATGATTGTTTGTTATTACCAAGTGTATTATGCAAATTTGCTAGACCAGCCAAGAACTACCATCCGTGAAAAACACCGAGGTTAACTTTCTAAAGGTGTTTTACTGCACACACGAGAGACCACACTTCCATAGATGCTGTAGAGCGAATCGAGTATGAATTAATACCACATCCTGCCCGTTCGATTGACCTAGCTCCTAGCAACTTTTTATTCCCAAAATTGAAAAATGATATCTGTGACCATCATTTCCAGACTGACGAAGTCGTGAAGGCAGTTTACGAGTGGGTCAATGGAAAGGACCCTGACTTTTTCAGTTCTGGGCTGATGGCACTTCAATACCTTTGGTCCAATTGCATCACACTAGATGGCAATTACATCCAAAAGGAAGAGGTGGATCATAACCTGAAACAAGTTAGGCTTGTTACTGATTGACTCCCCCTGATATTGCTTAATGACTTGTTTAATTTGCTATTTTGAAATAACTAAAAATTGTTTGGTGGTTTTGTAATTAGCTTAATATAGAAATTGACTGTAATTTACACATTATTATCCTCAGGCATTCAAAAAAGCATACTATAAAAGTAATGAAAGAGTGGGTTTACCTGGTGTAAATTTTACAGACAGTCAGTTGTTTTATGTGACCTATGGACAGGTTAGTATGAGGAAAGTATGTGATGGGTTTCAAAACATTAAAAAAAGATTTAATTAAGACAAATATTATGTATGGATATAAACTTTATCCATTAATTACACATCATAATATTGCTTATTGCATTGTAATGTAAACTCAGTCTTTGTGACTACAAACATTAAGTTTTAATATTATATGGACTTCTTACATTAAAAAGAAAATAATATTGAAACAGTTTTGAATTCATACATACTTTTTGAAATATAGAAAAAAAACCAACATTTAAGCTCAACTGGCTATGGTCAGGACCTATGCAAATTAGGTCAGAGGTTTGCCAGTTGAGCATTACAGGCCCTTTTTGAACTTTTGTTCTACATGTTCTAATTTTTGTAATTTTACTTGTAACATGTCTCTTATTCATACACAAACATTGCCATCGATGTTGGTCAAGGCCCCAGTGACCTAATGGATAAGATGTCAGTCTACAAATCCAGGGTCTTTCACCACTGCAAGTTCGAGTACCACTCAGATCACATGTTGGAAAGTATACTTTCCTTGCCTTGGCCTTTACTGGTTCCACCGGTGTCAGTATAATGTGACTGGGAGAGTGGTACGCTTGTCTGTGGTGCACTGATTCGGTGAGCTAGCACCTTAAAGTTGTCCTGAGTGTGCGCTGGTACAAAGCAGACCATACAACACACTCACACTTCACATGCATACATGAAATTGTTCATAGATTAATCCATAGAGATTAATTAAAATAGTCCTTGTCGCGAATAGCTGAAAAAATGCTGATGCAAAGTTAAATAACATTCAACCAACCAGCCAACTTTTGATGTTGGTAACTGGCTTACACGAAGACACCTGTCAATTTGAAATGGGTATTCAAATTTCTAATGGTCAAATGAATAAGTTGTTTGTTAGCACTGTATATTCAGGGTGAAAGGTCTAATTTATTTCTGTTTTTATCAGTAGATTTTGAAAAGCCAAAAAACAGTTCATTTATTATTTATTAATTATTATTTATTTTATTTGTTTTATTTTCAGACACTTTGTGAAAAAATAAATAGAAGAGGAGTTGAACTTTACTACATTGGCGATAATGGTAACATCCATCTTCCAAGCAAGTTTAGGTGTGTACATCAGATTAGTTATACCCCACACAAATTAACTTGAGGAAGGGGATATAGAAATCACCATGTCTGTCTGTCTGTCTGTCTGTCTGTATGTCAGTCTGTCTGTCCGTCCGTCTGTCCCGCTTCATGTCCGGAACAGAACTTTTGAACTGTAGCACCTAGGATTATCAAACTTGGTATGTGGATGCATCATGGGAAGGCGATGTGTCATGTGCCAAATTTAGGTCACTGTGACCTTGACTTTGACCTTTGACCTCTATGATAGTAAAACCTTGTGCATCTTCGTGTCCAGAACAGAACTTTTGTACCCTAGCACCTAGGATTATCAAACTTGGTATGTGGATGCATCATGGGAAGGCAATGTGTAATGTACCAAAAGGTCACTGTGACCTTGACTTTGACCTTTGCCGTATGATATGATGGGTACCCATTTCATGTAATCAACTCCTCTTACAGCTTTTAACCAAGAAGTCTGAAACTTTGCAGGATGTTTCCATATACATTGAACATGTGCACCTGCTATTTTGGCTCAGATGAGCTATTGCAATCTATCACAGTCCATCGTCCATCGTGCGTAAACTTTACATTTTAATCTTCTCCTCCAAAACTACTGATCCAAATTTGATGAAACTTGGTGACTATCATGCCTTGGTAACAGCCTTTCAAAATTTTGTTCGGGGTTTGACCACGCCCATCAATATGGTTGCCGTTACTATAAATAGCCAAAAGACAAAAAATCTTTTTCTCTGAAATCAAAAGGTGCAGGCAAATTTTGATTAGATATTTGGATTCAGGATACCTAGACACATAAAAATATTGTTTTTCATGAAAATTGGACGAAAAATATGTTACACGTATTTTGTGTATAATTACATAATTTTTAAAATGAGACATTTATTGTTATAACTTCAAAACGGTTGAAGATAATTGTATAGAGATTTCACTGTTGATCTTGTTTTGCGATTTTCTTTCAATTGATGTCAAGGTCAAAGGTCAAGGTCATGTCCCAGTTTTTGACCATTGATAAAAGATGCTATTTTTTAAACATTTTCTGGTGATAATGGCGTAGGATTTTCAGTTATTTGTAGGTATTGACATGACAACCATTTTGATACATAGATCAAGGTCATGGGTTCAAAGGTCAAGGTCACAGATGAACCAGTATACCAATATAGTTACTTATCTGCAAAACTATGAACTTTTTAGCTCACCTGAGCCAAAGGCTCAGATGAGCTATTGCAATCTATCACCGTTCGTCGTCCGTTGTCCGTCGTCCGTTGTGTGTAAACTTTACATTTTAATCTTCTCCTCCAAAACTACTGGGCCAAATTTGATGAAACCTGGCGATTATCATGCCTGGGTAACAGCCTTTCAAAATTATGTTCGGGGTTTGGCCACACCCAACAAGATGGCCGCCGCTACTAAAAATAGCAAAAAGACAAAAAAATCTTCTTCTCTGAAAGCAAAAGGTGCAGGCAAATTTTGAATAGATATTTAGATTCAGCATACCTGGGAACATTAAAATTGTGTTTTTCATGAAAATTGAACGAAAAATAGGTTGTTTAAAACTATGCATAGATATTGAGCATCATAAGAACATGTGCACCTGCCATTATCGGTTTCATCACATGTTTTTTTCGAATTATTAACATTTTCATACACAGAATTTTTCACATTACAATTTGGCCATACATACAATTTGTCCCCAGACCAAAAGTTGGGAACAGGGGTTATTAGCCTCTTTAGAGACAGTTCTAGTTTTTAATTTGACTTGGTGGTACCAAACACAGAGAGAATTAATTGATACTCAAATTAAAGTTGACATTTGAAGAAATTGGATCCCATTTTTAGCTCACTTGTCTATAGGTCATGTGAGCTTATTGCATAGTGCAGCGTGTGTATGTGCATATGTGTGTTTTGTTGTTAACACCTACGAGTATTTTAGACTTTTTCTCGGAAACTACAATATTCCAATATACATGCCTAAATAAAAAGTTTATAGTTTTCAAAATAATTAAATTTCAGTTATCTTTTTTCGCTTTACCTGTTTTTAAAGCATCAGCCATGCTGAATGCTTTATAGCGATCGTTGGATTTTTTCGTATTTAGCGCCGCTCTCATTTCACCTTGACAGCCAATTAAATCCTTCGTTTCGACTGAAATTACGGGAATTTCCATATACGGTATCCCAGGTATGTATAAACTCTATCTGAGTGATTGGGTCTCCCGGAAAGTTACGAAAACAATGTTTTCATCATGTACACATGTGCCGATCTGAAATGTAGTCATACGCGTATTAGTCCGTAATTGTTTTTGCTGGATATATATTTTGTATAAAAACCATTAAAATCCATGAAGTATACGCCCCTTGGAAAGCCCAACAAAAATGACGATCTTGTCAGTTCGCGCCGACGTTCTTCTTTTTGACCTACAGTGCTGTACATGTGGTTGTTTTACAGTCGCCGCCATATTGGATTTTTTTAATTTACGCAAAGTGACAGATAAATAAACACAAAGTATGCTCATTAAACAGTTTTTAAGTTAAATAACTCCAAACATGGATCACATTTGATGATAAATTATATATATTTTTTAAAAAATTGATTGTCAATAATATTTCGTGTTTGGGATATCCCGACCTGGTTCATTAATATTCATCATAACGTCACGAGGATTTTCCCGCTTTCATTGGGTATTAAAATTCATTCGGTAGCGAAATTATGCATAACAAAAAGGTAGAAATCAAAGATTATTCCCAAAAATGTGATACGAAACTGAAAGAAGAAGTTTATTTACAAGTTATTGGCTATGTTGATAAATCGTTTGTGACTAGTGAAGTTGTGTAGGATATCGATACCGTAGTTCGTATGCAAATTAGCCATGTGTTTGGGGGCATGGCATTTGGCACCCGATGCCCCTGCTTAAATGTATTCACATAGCGTAGTGACTGACCTTTTTAGTCCAGTACACCCTTGCCCCTTTTAAAATGATCATGACCCTGTCCTTTTCAGTTATCAGTTTAATATAAGAACGACATGCTTTATTCTCGAATCTCTGCTACATACTTCCGATCTTCCGCACACACTCCACTTCTCACCATATGTCTCCGAAGACAGACAATTTCATCATCAATGTTCATTTAAATACCCTTTCCAGTTGTTTATTTTGAAACAACAAAATAAATCGCAAGAAGGAACAACTTGAAATCAAAATCTTAACAAAACTGAAAAAAAAACGATGTTTTAAAATTTTCAGATAAAATTTATTTACCTTGTTACAAGTCCTTATTAGATCGTTTTACAGTGGATATCCGATTAAAGTTGTTGTCAGTAGTTTAATCCATGGTTTTTACATCCTTTAATTTCCTTTAATGAAGCAATATTACTTTATTTCACATAAAATGTGGCCACTGGATATGGAGGAAAACTGAAACAAAACAAGTATTGTGCTTTCTTAAGTTCTTCCGATTTCTAGAGCACCGTTGGTGAAGTAGAACAGAAACTAAGGGCGGGGAAAATATGGTATCAATCTTGTGAACTCAACCCCTCTTACAGTTTTCAACCAAAAACCTTGAAACTTCACAGAATGTTTCTATATATATTGAGGATGTGCTCCTGACTTTATGGAAATATTTCAAGATTTTCCCCATTTTTCAAGACTTTGAAACTTAGTCACTTTTTAGCAAGCATTTGAATGGGGGTACCTACTTTGTGAACTCAACTCCTCTTACAGATTTCAACCAAAACCTTGAAACTTCACAGAATGTTTCTATATATATTGAGGATGTGCACCTGACTTTATGGAAATATTTCAAGATTTTTTCCCCATTTTTCCAGACTTTAAAACTTAGACACTTTTTAGCAAGTATTTGGATGGGGGTACCTACTTTGTGAACTCAACTTCTCTTACAGTTTTCAATCAAAAGCCTTGAAACTTCACAGAATGTTTATATATATATTGAAGACGTGCACCTGACTTTATGGAAATATTTCAAGATTTTTTCCCCATTTTTCAAGACTTTGAAACTTAGTCACTTTTTAGCAAGTATTAGAATGGGGGTACCTACTTTGTGAACTCAACTCCTCTTACAGTTTCTCTTAAATTCAAAGTAATTTTATTGTAACATTTTAGTTGTCTAAATAATAATCAATTAATTTTCAATTAATCCTATCAGAAATATTTCCCCCTTTTGTACTCAATTCTTGTCAACGAACTTTTTTTGAAAGAGACAGTTGCCTGGACAACTTCTGTAATTGGGAGGTACAGATTATTAGCTTATTGTGTCAGGATGGTTGATAGCAATTCAGGCTTTTGAAGCTCACTTGGACAATTTATATATATTCAACAATAATTTTAAATACATTTAAATTATTTCTAAAACAAAGGTTTTATTTTTATTTTATTTTTTTTTCAAATTAATTGTGAATTCAATGAATAAAATTAATGACTTCAACAATGATTAATCTGTCAGTTGCAAGTCAAGGGAAATAGCTGGTCATGGTGAAAGTTTTTTTTGTGATGATGACACTATGGCGATGATGATGTGGCATGATGATCTGGTGAAGATGATGACAATAATAATGATGATGATGACTTTCAGTTCTGCTGCTGCCGATGATGATGATGATGTCACCATGATGATGATGATATGACATGAGGAGATATAATGATGATGATAATGATGATGATGATGATGTCACCATGATGATGATGTGACACGAGGAGATATGATAATGATGTTGATGATGGTGATGACATGAGTTCTGTTGATGCCGATGATGATAATGATTATCGTGATGAAGAAGATGATAGTGATGGTGGTGATGAAAATAAGCTCTGCTGCTATGAGTGATGATGGTGATGATGACGATGTGACTTGACGAACTATGATGATGATTATGATGGTGACATGAGTTCTGTTGCTACCAATGATGATAATGGTGGCAATGATGACATTCAGTATTGCTGAGCACTGCCCATAGTATGATGATGATGATGAAGATGGTGGTGATGATGATGATGGTGGCAATGATGAAATTCAGTTCTGCTGCTGTCGATGATAATAATAATTCACGATGATGATGATGATAACAAAGCCAATGTGTTCATGCTGATGATGTGACATGATGATGACATTCAGTACTGCTGCTGCTGATAATGATGATGATTATGTGACACAAAGAGCTATGATGATGATGTGACCATATTAATGATGATGATGTGACCATATTAATGATGTAACATGAGGATTTCTGAAAATGATTAATATAATGGTGGTGGTGATTGTCATGGCATAGGTTCTACTGCTGCTGCTAATGACGACGATGATGATGATGATGATGATATCTTCATGTTGATGATCAAAATGTGATATGAGGAGTGATAATGATGATGATGGTGGTGATTATAGATCCAGTTTGGGTTTTCTTCCAGTCAACTGCGTTTTAGTGGAGTTATGCCCCTTTTACTTTGTGAATTTTATCAAAATGATGGTTTCTCTGGACTTTTTTCCGTTACGCTTGAGATATTTCACTCAGATTTGGGGTCGGGTCTTTAGTAGCCTCTCTTGGTTTTTGAAAAATTGAAAATTTATATTTATGCGAATTACTTAGTTTACTCAATTGATAAACATTGCGTGTCATGTCCATTTTGACCATTGTAACATATTTATACGTTAGAACCTAACAACTTAAATAAAAAGCAGACTTGTTGTTAGAAGCTTCCCGATCACAGTATCTATTATTTGCATGATTTTCATTTGTTACTGATTCATTAGACAAATCTCAGTTTCAAGTGCACATTTTTTTATCAAATTGCTCAGTTTAGCTGATGCTTCAGTACCTTCAGTACTTTGATTTGTTCTAATTTCTCAAAATGAACAAATTGTAGAACTTATAGAAGCCAAATATCAAACCAGATTTTTTGTCTGCAATTATTGGTTTCAGAGAAGAATATTTGTTAAGACTTTTGCCACACTATCTCACCTTCACCTAGTTTTGGAAGCCATTGCAATGTCACAAACAAATCAGAATTGCACCAGCCCATGGACACTTCTTACCAAGTTTCATTGAAATATTGTATGTAATGATATAAGGATAATTTTGATGTATGGTCAGTCATGGGTTCAAAGGTCAAGGTCACAGATGCAAAAGATTACAGAAATGATTATTTTATCTTGAAAACTTTAAACTTTTTATATAGGCATATACATTGGAATATTGTAGGTATTGATATTACAATCAATTTGATATATAGATGAAGGTCATAGGTTGTAACCAAATAATTATTTATTGTTATCGTTAATTTTAATAATTTTATCAAGGTCAAAATCACTCTCAGATACACTGACAGACAGTGGGAACCAGATGTCATTATACACATTTCTGACACATTTTAATTTTGAGCAGTAATAGGTAGATACACTATTGTCATCCAATCTTGAAACAAAATTTCTTCTGAAGGCCACATTCCAAAGTTAACAAGTTTCAAATATATCAACACAACAGTCACCAATGAAACATAAATATATGAGCCAGTGCATTTCAGAATTGTTTTTGTTGGATGTTGTTTCTTTGTCCAAAATTGGAATACATTATTTTGTGTGAAAACTGTGTAAAATGGCTTAAATTGATTTCATCTTGACTGACTGGTACAGATACATTGTAGTAACAATAGAGTTTACAGTATTGGTATTTTAAAATAACCTTTAAAATAAGGTTCTGTTCAAAAGTAATATCTTAAGTTTTACAATTGTGCTTTTACAGCTGTTTTAGATATTTTGATCTTACATGTATATCAAAGTAGATTTTACTTTTTGATTTTTTGAAACAAAAAATTATTATTCTCCATAAGGCTAAGGTACAAATCAGAGTCATTACTTAATTTATGAAATAAGCTTCAATTGATTTTTAAAGTCTTAATGTTTTTGTATTTTTGCCACTATTAAGATGGTTTTTTGCCAAATATTTCTGTGTATATTATATTAGTTGAAGTGGAGTAATGGAGTTTTACATCCAACATGTCCAAGTCAAGATTATTTCACTTATATTCATGGATGGAGGAACCCCAAGTGCGGGAACAAACCACCTACATCCAGCAAGGGAACATCTTTAATATTAGAATCGCCTGAGTGGGATTTGAACCTAGGTGATGGAGAGGGTCTGTGATCCATTCATCTGTAAGCGTGGATATTAGACCAGTTGTCCACTGAGGCCCCATGATGATAGTTGGTAGCATAAGGACCAAATATACTGGTCCATGTTCAAATTACAATCCACAATGCAAAGTGAAAATTACATGTGAACTTCCAACAAGTAAGTGAAGCCGGGTGCTCCAGAAGAATGAATGCCTCTAGTTAAGCTACCTACATCTGCCACATGTACAATAAAATTGAGAATGAAAGAAACATGAAATATTGTGAAGGCGGCTCAAAAAATCTAATGGTCTTGATAAACCTAGGGTTGAATGATCCTTCAGTCAACAAGTTTTTGTAAGCAGTTTAATGCTTCATTGTATAAAGTCCAGTTATGTTATAGCTTATTAACTGTTTATGAGTATAGTTCTGACCATGTTTATAAACATCCTGCAAATAAGAAAAGATAACAATTTAGGTTTCATTTATTTTGATGGTTATAAAAGCAGGGCATTTTAATGATTATTATATTTTGAATTTTTATATTTTTTTCAGGATACAGGGAACATTATCCAATTTTGCCGACTTTGCAAGAAGTTTTGGTTGTCGGAAAGACACCACATATAATCCCACCAAACGATGTACTTTATTTTGATTAAAAAGATACAAAATTTGCAGTTGGAAAGAAGATATTATATGACGACATTTCAATTGATGCTATTATTATTATGATTATTATTTTTTATTATTGTTGTTTGTGCTTTTATAGTTTTCATATGCTAATTATGATCGAATTTAGAAAGCATGTGGTTTTCTAAATAGTTGATGATATTGTATTTGCTATAATTTATCATGTCTCTGGATTCCACCAGCAGTTTCTACATATACCAATGATGATGGATCTGATAATGTTAAACATGGTTTGTCAGTCTATTTGTCTGTTTTTGGGTTAGCTTTTTGCTTGTACATCCAACACCCTCTACAGTGTATGGGCATATGTTTTGAATTTTGCAGATATTTTACTTCTGCTTCAGGGATTCCCTCTGTGTATATTCAGATCCAAAGAAATCACAATAACCAACCGTCTGGCAGCAACATTTTATGGGTTTTATCAAAGTAAAGGTCATGTCCCAGTTTTTGACCTTTGATAGACATTGCTATTTTTAACATTTCATGTGATAATGACATTGGATTTTCAGTTAATCATAGGTATTGACATGACAATCATTTTGATACATAGATCAAGGTCATTGGTTTAAAGGTCAAGGCCACAGATCCACAAGTATAACAGTAGGTTAATTAATTGCAAAACTATTTATTTATGGCATGTCGAAGTGTTCCTGCATCCATGCATGAGAAAACTTCATTCTTCTCTTGAATCACTTTACCAAATGCAACCAAATTTAGTGTAGAAGGTCTCTAGGTGGAGTAGTTAAATATTTAGGATCAAAATTGGTATATAGAATGTAGAACTCTAGCCATTTAACATATATGTAACAGGTTTTTCCATAATTTTTTGTTAGCATGTTACTAGCGCCGTATGCAAAGAAGAAGCTAAATATAGCCAATTCTTTGAAAATCTTCTGTGAAACAACTAGACCAAATGAAACCAAATTTGGTGTAAAAGGTCCCTAGTTGGAGTTGATTAAGCTAAGTTGTGATTTTCGGCATGAACAGATGCTGTTACTATAAATAGAAAAAAAAAATAGCAATTACATATTTATTTGTTGAATATTTTGCTTCAAATTGGTATACGGAATGTAGAACTCTGGCAATTCAATATATGTAATAGGTTTTTCCATAATTACTAACGTAATATGCAAATTAGCCACTAAATATAGCCAAACTTGTCCAAATGGAACCAAATTTGATTTAGAAGGTTCCTATTGCAGTAGATTGAAGTTTGTGATTTTCAGCCTGATCCTTGATCCTAGATGGCTCCTGTTTTTACCTCACCTAACCAAAGGTCATGTGAGCTTATGGCATAGCGCAGCTGTGTGTGTGTGTGTGTGTGTGTGTGTGTGTGTGTGTGTGTGTGTGAGGGTCTTTAACACCTATTTTCAACTTCTCTTCTGAAACTAACAGACAGATTTCAATGAAACTTGGTCAGAAGTATATTTGGGTCAATACAATTCTGATTTATTAATGGCGATGATTGGAGAAAAAATCTAATGTGATAATTGGCTTCTCTAGGATCTTAATCCTATAGTTTCTTCACTTTGTTAATTCGGATAAAAAATAGGTTACACCTTTTTGCATTTAATTTTGAGAAAAATGTAAAATAGCTTCAAATTGTAATAACTAGGCTTTTTGGCATGTTTATTGAAATGTTGTTGGTATTGATGTAATGATCATTTTGATATATTGATTTAGGTCATGTGTTCAAAGGTCAAGGTCATATATGTGAAAGATAACTGAAATGGTTAATTATCTTGAAAACAAATAATTTTTCATATAGGCATGTATATAAGAATGTTGTATGTGTTGCAACAATCATAATGATGTATAGAAAAATGTCTAGGTCACAGATGGGTAAGAATACCAAAATGGTGAAATATCTTGAAAACTTAACTTCTTGTTAAGGCATGTGTAATAGAATGTTGTAGGTATTGATTCAACAATCATTTTTATATATATAGAAAAAGAGTCATGGATTCAACGCTCAAGATCACAGATGCAAAATAATACCTTCAATGTTAACTATCTGGAAATCTATAAACGTCTTGTATTAACATGAATAATAGAATTTTGTAGGTATTGATATAACAATCATTTTTATCTAGATGAAGGTCATGCACTTAAAGGTCAAGGTCACAGACAAAAGAATACTGAAATAGTTATTAATTGTGAATTATCATGAAAACTATTAATTTTTTTAATAGTAATGTATATTATAATGTTGTAGGTATTGATACAATAATCATTATGATGTATAGAAAAATTTCATATGGGGTCAAAAGTCAAAGTCAAAGATGCAAAACAATACAGAAAGTGTTAATTGAAAACTATAATTTTATTTGTATAGGTATGTATATTAAAATATTGCAGATATTCACACATCAATTTTTTTTATTTATGATCAATGGTTCAGTGGTCAAGATCAAATAAGGGAAAGAACGCCTGAAATGGTTAATTATCTCAGTCGAAAAGTATAAACTTTTTGTATAAGCATATTTTTTAAGAATAGTGTAGGACACAAAAGAATACTGAAATGGTTGATTATCAGAAAAAGCCTCAAATAGATACTATATGAAAAGATATTGGGTAAAAGTATTTATGTTTTCTTATTGAAATTTCTCAGGTGAGCATATTAGGCCCAATGGACCTCTTGTTATTAATATTATTTTTATAACATATTTATGTTTGAAGTAATTTTATTAAAATTTGAAATACATGTATATATAGAAGAAACTGGGCTATTTATTTTGTGATACAGGTTTTGCAGAGAAATATTTTGTTAACCTGATTTTTGAGAGTTATGCAAAAGAGCTGAAATTTTAAGCCAATTCTTTGAAAATCATCTCTGAAACAACTGGACCATCGGTTAAAGCGAGTGTGGATATATCAACACTTTAACAGGACTTAAAAAAAAATAAACTTTAATAACTTATGTCAAAAAACATGTTACATATCTAGTAATGCATTACATCTGCCAGCTGAGCAGAACAGGCACTAATGGGCTTCTTGTTTTTATAGGCATCTATATTAAAATATTTTAGGTATTGGTCCAACAATCATTTTGATTTATGAATGACGGTCAACAGTTCAAATGTCAAGGTCACATGCAAATTAATACTGGCACAAACAAATACCAAAATAGCCAATTGTATTTCCACAAATTCAGTGCACATGGAAAATGCAAGAATAAAGTCTTATTTTTCAACAAACTCACAAAAAATTTGCCAAAACTTAATACAAAATATACTGACCTAATAGGGAAAAAAAATTTCATTCTTGAAAAAGTGAACTTAATTCTGTACATGGAACAATTTTTTTAACCTTTTAATAAACCAACAAATATGTCAAAGTTATCCCTTCTGTACATTCGTACTTGAAACAACTATAAACGTTATGTCATAATTGGAATATTCATGATGATCACACCTGGAAATACCCGAACAACAATGACCTACCTGACCCTAAATGCCCTGATGTAACTTTGAATGAGGCCAAATTAGTGTATAAACTTAATTAAATTTCCAAAATTTTCGCAAAATTTCTCTATGTACAGGAGACATGAACAATAATGTTTTTAATTAAAAATATAATTTGGATTGGTCAGCGCATTTTATATGCATTTTATTGATAGTTAAATGGAAACATTTTAAATTAAAAGAAATAAATAATAAAAACCATGTGCACTCAATTTATGGAAATACAGTAGTTTTTTTTAGCTCAACTGGCTAAAGCCAGATGAGCTATTGGCATACTGTTTGTGCCCATCTGTTAACAGCAAAAACTCTGAAACTACTTGACCAGATGAAATCAATTTTGCTGTGGAAGGTTCTTACTAGAGTGAAACTGTAGTTTGTAAAAATCATGGCATCAGATATCCAAGATGGCTGCCATTCCTAAAATAGAAAAAAACCTAAAAAAAACTTCTCCAAAACCATTCATTGGTGGCAAAACCTGATGTGATATTTGGCTTATACATTGTCTTAACCTATAAGTTTTTACATTTTTTGAAATTTAGACAAAAAATAGGTTACATAAAAAATTGTAAGTAGTTTCAATTGTTATAATAACTTCACAATTTGATCAGGAAATGACATGGGGTTTTCAGTTTCGACATATTCTGAAATTACCTTCAAAATGGTGTCCAGATCAATTGTGAAGGTCATGGCCTAATTTTTAGCTTTCTAATTTTATTTATTATCTGGAAAACAAGATATTATTTGTTTAGGCCTGTATATGAGAATTGTGTTGGTATTTATGTAACGTTCCAATTTGACATATAGATTAAGGTCAAGAATTTAAAGGTCAAGGACACAGATGCAAAACAATACCAAAATGGTAAATTATCTCAAAAACAATAAAGGTTTTGTATAGGCATGTATATTAGAATTTTGTTTGTATTGACATAACGATTATTTAGATATATAGATTAAGGCCATTGGTTCAAAGGTCAAGGACACAGATGCAAAAATACAAAAATAGTTCATTATCTTGAAAACTTTTTGTATAGTCAGGGGGCAGATCTCAAAAAGTAGCCTCTTTATTGACCCCCCTAAACTTTTTTGTTAAAAGCAGGAAACATGGTGGACCTTATTGCTCTATATGCACTTAGTTAGGCTAGGTATGTTTCCACCTTGACTTTTTCCGTTTAAAGGAAATATGGCTGCCAATCCAAGATGGCTACCAAAATAGATAATTTAAGTATAAAAATTCATTATCAAATCAATCACTCAACCGTTTTAGCTGAAATTTGGTATTTGATCAATTAAATATTTATACTAATTTTTCATGAACAAACATTGGTTGTAAAATTCAATATGTCCGCCATTTTCAAGATGGCCGACTTATAATCATCGCGCTGCATTTGAAATCAAATAAAACATAGAATTCATTATTTTATGACATTAAACCAATGTATTGTATTATATGTATTTAGTTAGGCTAAGTATGTTTCCATCTTGACTTTCTCCGTTTACTGAAAATATGGCTGCCAAATCCAAGATGGCCACCAAAAAAAGATAATTTTAAAAAATAAAATTCAATAACAAATCAACCGCTTAACCTTTTGAGTTGAAATTTGGTATTTGATCAATTTAATATTTATACTTATTTTCCATGAATAATTATGGATTGTAAAATTCATTATGGCCGCCATTTTCAAGATGGCCGACTCAAAATCACCACGTTGCATTGTTTAAATACAATAAACCAATATATTGAAATTGTTTATATATATATATAAAACTGTATATATATATATTACTGTCTCCTTTAAAAGCTTTTTACATCAGCATGATTCACACATCCACAAACTGTGCAGTAGAATGTGTTTTTCATAATAATTACACACAAAGATTCAACAACTCCACATTCATAAATATTGAAGGTCAATTTCCCAACTACTAACAAGAGTTAATGATAGTTTTTACTGAGGAAATAAACATAGATTCCAAACCATTTCCTGATAATTAATGTGTTTAATGCGCATGACCGGAACGTATCTTGCACAGTGGCAATGGCGAAACATATGACTGTGAAGTTCACGAAGGTTTTTGTTAAGGAATGGTAGTTTGAAATAGATTACAAACAAAAGAATCTACACTTGATAAAAGTATTACCGACTTTATCGTATATTTATAAGCTTTCAGTTCAGTTTTCAAACTCTGTAATTTGTTTGAACACTTCCCATGCTTGAAGCTCAATCAGTGTCTGTTGATCAAATACCAACAGATCTAAATGTTTTTCTTCTGATATTGTTTTTTGACTCCTGGAAATTTCGGTTTCTTTTTTGTTGTAGTACTCACTTAAACCTTACTGTTTAGTTGTGAAACAAAATCAAGAGAATAAAAACGTCTGATCATTATCCATTATTCTATCCATTTTACTCGGCATAAGGAACAAGTCTTGAGTCTGCCTATTTATGGTTTGCACAAAGACTTGATGTATCTCACCCTGTACTCGAGAATGTAGCATTTGGATTCGCAACCCTCCACAAACCACTAACTCCTTGCCTTGTACTTTCTTGCAGAACTCATTTGATATAAAACTGGTCAGTAAAGCCTTAATCTCTCCCGTACCGTACATGTTTTTATAAAATTGTTTGAATTCTCAGGCAACATGGAATTCCATCTCGCTTCTGCATTATTTAAATCTGTTTATACAACGGTGCAAACTGCTAACAAATGAATTGTTGATGTAGGGATAGTGCAAACCTTGGCTTATGGAGGAGACCCTCATAAAGTTTTATGGCTGTCATCACAATATAGTATGGTGACTCTGTATCCGAAAATACCATGCATGGATATGTGGCGTCCCGAAGTTCATATTCTTTCATTCTAAAAAGTGTGGGGTGCTCAATTACCCTTCCAGGATACTCGTTCCCACTTCCTGGTGGATGTTCCCGTGTTACACTTTATTTGAAAGTTTCAAGATTTTACTGTGATTTTGACATGGATTGGTATGTTGATTTAAATTTATTCTTTTTGTCTGGTTTAAGCCTTTATAAAGCAAACACTCTACTCTAACACTATTTTCTAAAACGATACTTTGTGGTTGCTGCGAGACCATCTTCAAAGTGCATATTGTGGTTTTCCAATGCTGTTAACCAATGCCGTACCATATATTATCGTACAGGTCTATATATTTTTCGGTACCATTGTGGAGTTTCAAAAATCAAAACAATAATAGCTAAATATATCATGATGCCAGTGAAAGCAGGAAGAGGTAATGGTGATAGTGATATACCGGATAAAAAGAAGTAACTGTATTCTAAGTAACATCATCAGGTAGTTTACGACCAATCAACAAACATCTGATGTAGCCGCAGGTTGATGATGTCATTCAGAAATGTTCTGAAAAAAGGTATAAAGATTTGTACCATAATAGAGAGTATGACATTGGTTAACAGCATTTGGAAAGCACCAATGCACAAACCTTTGACAAGTTTGTAGATTTGAAGATAGCACAAAGTGTCATTTAAGGAATAGTGATAGATAGATGTTTTGTGATGTTTTTGTGAAGTCTGACAAGAAAAAAATAAATCAAAAACAAACACAACAATCCACCCACAAATCACAATCATAGAGTATTAAAACCAGTAAAAACTGGTAAGAATAATTCGATTCAAAGAATAATACATGTAATGCAGTAAAGAGATGGAAAGTTGAAAATTGGAATAATTCAGTATACATATGAGCGAGAATAAAGAATGAATCTGATTTTTCTTGGTTTTATATCAAATGAGATAAACAAAAAGGGTGTATGGCAAGCAGTTTATCGTTAGGTTAGGGTTTTTTGGATGCAAATACTACATTCTCGAGTACAGGGCGAGGTAAATCAGGTCTTTGAGCAACCTATAAAGAGGCAGGCACAAGAATTGTTCTTTGTGCCAAAGGAGCCAAAGAAACATATAATGGTCAGACGCTTATCCTTTGTAGAGATGCAGATGTTTTTATGGTCTTGGTTTTTGTTGTACAGTTAATGTTTTGGAAATAAATGACTGTTTTTAATCCTATATTTATAGCTGTTGAATTTCTGAACAGGGGAAATATGTTATATTCTGATCATACTTATATAATAAGTATAAGGAATATACATATAGAATATATTGCTGCAAGGTGCCCGTGGATGTTAATCATGTTGCTGTTGAACCTCTTTGAATGTTTGAATGGGCGAGATGACTATTTTTTATTGCAGACGTCAAAAGTCATAGCTATTAAATTGATATTTTCACATAATATTTAACACACACACACGCACGCGCGTGTAGCAATTAAATGCAATCCTTTGTTGTATTTGATTTAAAATGCAGCGCAATGATTTATAAGTCGGCCATCTTGAAAATGGCGGCCATATTGAATTTTACAACCACATAAAAAATTAGTATAAATATTTAATTGATCAAATACCAAATTTCAACTCCAAAGGTTAAGGGGTTGAATTGTTATTGAAATTTAATTTTAAAATTATCATTTTTGGTGGCCATCTTGGATTTGGCAGCCATATTTTCAGTAAACGGAAATAGTCAAGGTGAAAACATACTTAGTCTAACTAAATACATATATATTAAATACAATACATTGGTTTAATATCATAAAATAATGACATCGAATGCTGTATTTGGCTTAAAATGCAGCGCGATGATTATAAGTCGGCCATCTTGAAAATGGCGGCCATATTGAATTTTACAACCAATGTTTATTCATGGAAAATTAGTATAAATATTTAATTGATCAAATACCAAATTTTAACTAAAAAGGTTGAGTGGTTGATTTGATATTAAATTATCATACTTAAATTATCTTTTTTGGCGGCCATCTTGGGTATTAAACATATTTCCATTAAACGGAAAAAGTCAAGGTGGAAACATACCTAGCCTAACTAAGTACATATAGAGCAATAAGATCCACCATGTTTCCTGCTTTTAACAAAAAAGTTTAGGGGGTGTCACATTTTTGGGATCTGCCCCCTGACTAGTATGGGCATGTATATGTATTGATACAATGGTCATTTTGATGTATTGCAAAAGAATACAAAAATGGTTCATTATCTTGAAATCTATTAACTTTTTTATGGGCATGTATAGGTATTGATACAATGGTCATTTTGATGTATTGTAAAAGGTATGGGTCCAAAGGTCAAGATCACAGTAGCAAAACAATACCAAAATAAAAAATTATCTCAAAAACTATAAAATTTCTATAGGCATATATATTAGATCATTTTGATATATAGATTAAGTTTAAGGATCAGGTTATAGATGCAAAAGAATACTGAAATAGTAATTATCTTGAAACTACTAGCTTTTTGTAAAGGCAAGTATATTAGAATGTTTTAGATATTAAAACATTATGATCATTTTGATGTATTGAAAAGGGTTCAACGGTCAAGGTCAGAGATGCAAAACAATACCAAAATGTTTAATTATCTCGAAAACTCAATTTTTTGTATTACTTGTATATTAAGTAATTGTTGTATTCATGTAACTATCATTTTGATATGTAGATTAAGGTCATGGATCCAAATGTCAAGATAACATATGCAAAACAATACCAAAATTTTTAATTATCTCGAAAACTATAACATTTTTGTTGTGGCATGTATATCAGAATATTGTTGGTATTGATATAACGATTATTTTGATATATAAAGGTCAGGGGTTCAAAGGTTAAGGTCACTTGAATGGTTAATTATCTTGAAAACTATAAACTTTTTCTACAGACAAGTAAATTAGATTGTTGTAGGTATTGATACAACGATCATTTTGATGTGTATAAAAAGGTCATTGGTTCAAAAGACATGGTCAGAAATGCAAAACAATACCAAAATGGTAAATAATCTCGAAAATATAAATTTTTATCTCAACTGGCTATAGGCAGCTTAGCTTATGGCATGGTTAAGTGTGCATGCCTGTATGTGTCCTTGCGGAAACTTTGATCTTCTCCCCTGAAACCCTGGGCCAGTTGAAACCTTGTATGAAATCTGATGGCCGCCATTACTTTAATTAGAAAATCACTAAAATGGTCATTGTGCATTCAATTTGCCACCAATTTTCTTCAAATTTGAAATATAGAATCAAAAACAAACATACTAATCCATGTCCGAATCGCAATCCAGAAGCAAAATAAAAACTTTGGAACTGACAGGTCAGGTTAGACACGTGAACTTCCACCAGGAAAGTGAGACCCGGTGCTCGGGAACGGTAAGCACCTCCTGTTTAGCTTGCTACAGTTGTCACGTGTGTAATGAAAATTGTGTGAAAGGAACATGGAACTATGGGACGTCAAATATATCCAGGACAATCCTGGACAAAGAGACATCAAACTTATCAACAATACTGTGATGACGGCCATAAAACTTTTTGAGAGCCTTGATAAGCCTAGGTTTAAAATATCCACGAGTCGTTGTACAAGATCCTGTAGTGAGAACAAGCGCTACCATAGTGTATTAATTGGGAAACAAATGCACCATAAGCAGACACCTAGGCATATAACATAAGTAAAGGGTTTTCAGTGACCTAACCCCAAGCAAATTATGCATATTAGTTCAAATTTTGCCTGTTGGACATTTTGGGCCTCATGTTAAAGTTTGTACTTTAATTTTTATTTATAAGTAATAGACTGAACCTAGACTTTAGGTATTGTTGATGTAACATTCTTAAAACAAGATATAATTAATTAACAAATATTTTGCATATTGGTCCTAGCTGGTTCTTTTATTGCATGTAATTGATTAATTTTCAAAACTGTGCACGTATTGACCATGCTGAATTGTATTTCAACATAACGTTGGTTGTGAAAACATTGAAGTTTTCAAAATGAGAAAGCAAAAGCAAAAATATAATTAATTTACTTAGTTGCTTCAAATTGTTATTTCAATCAAATATATGCACCATGTATTTTGGGTGGTTGTTTACATTGGGAAAGAAATCGACAAAATGGTAGTGTCTTTTGAGTGACATAATGCTGATGAAAGAATGTACATTAAAGGGTAGCTCAAAGGTTGGGTTGCATTTACAATTAGGTCATTGTTTTTCAAAATTGATAATGCCGAACATTTTTTTCTTGGTAAGTTTATTAAATCAATTAAGGTCATCTACGTTATGAAAAAACCAATCCATTTTAACCTACGTAAATGGTCAACTCTTCCATTGTGACTATGCCATATAAATACATCAATGTAAACACACACTCTATCAGATAGAATAATAAATCAAACAAGGATAGGTATCTGGATTTTCAGTAGAATATTGATGACTGAGATCCTTGGAGTCAACTTGAAAAAAAACATTTGATTAAAAGTTTATAATATTACCATTTTGATATCACATCTCTAGATAGCCCTCTAGTCACGATATCAGCACTTTAGCTGATAAGAGTTTTGGTAAAGAAATAAATGATAATCTCTAAAGATCAAATGGTCATGTGTGACCATTAAGCACTAATATTAATTATGTTTATAATAATCTGTTTTGCCCTAATGCATTAATAGAGTTAGCTCAAGCCACACCTAGTGTTACAATAAGACTTGATTTATCTCCCTTTGGCCATTATATATTGTATATGACTGCTTTATATATACACAGTAGAACTTCAATGGCTCAAAGTCCATGGGACTTTGGCCAAATATTCAAGCCTTGGGGGGGGGGGGGGGTTGAGTGACCAAACATCGAGAGGCAATCATAATTAGATCTAGGATTGCAGCTCCCGTTTTAATCAACAGTCATAAGATCGTAAAAATTGAAAAAAACGTCATAGAAAATTAAATATCTCGAAATTTTCAGACTTCATTTTTTAAAATGATTTATTTTTAAAATAAAATGTTTAACTTCAAATCTATCGATATTGACAGTAAAATTAAATAAGACCTGATTGATATGAAATGAACTTACTTTATTATCGTTATTATACATAACACATGTCATATATTATCAGTCATTAATATTCACCGGAAATAAGGGCAATACATATTGCAGTGCGCAATCCAATGAAATGTAAATTACAAAATCTTAAATTACTTGCTCAGGTTAAAAGTCAATTATCTGGCTGGACTCAGGTGTCTTACCGATCAAGCATCCGCTAGTCCTAAAGGATTAAGAGATTACTGAACTTGTCGTTAATTACTTATCTTGAGTAACACTCAACATTCCTGATACGTTGTTTGGTTTCGCTCTATAACTTTCGGTGAAATCTGTATCATGGCTTCAGCTTGTGTTTTGTTTACAATGACTGGCCATGTGGCATTCTGATAAAATTGTATTCGAGCAAAAGACGTTGTATTTTCATCAAATTAACATCTTTGAGAAATATTTATTGTTTAAGCAAACAGGGCGATCGAGGTTTATTTTCATATAATTTAATAGGTATTTGGTCGGGACCAGCAGATGACTTCCAGTTATCCGGGGTATTCCAGGCATCGACGTTCGAGGGATCTAAGTTCTACTATTATATACACACATATATATATATATATATATATATATAATATATATATATATATATATATAATAATTCATATAGATTTTTATGTAACATCATGTATAGTTATTTATAATATATATACTAATAACATCATTTTTAGCTCACCTGACCACAAGTCATGTGAGCTTATGGCATAGGGCATATGTGTGTACTATGTGCATGTGTGTATGAGCATTGTTAACACATATTTTCCATTTCTCCTCTGAAGCTTCTGGACAGAGTTCATTGAGACTTGGTCAAAAGTATATTTGGGTCCGTGCAATTCAGATTTTATTCTTGGCGTTGCCATACCTACCATAACTAGGTCAAACCTATAGTTTGTTCATTTGGTGAAATTCGGACAAAAGATAGGTTACATGTTTTGGCTTTTAATGTTGAAGGGAACAAAATCGTAAAATAGCTTCAAATTGTTATAACTTGATTATTTAATCAGATAATGACATGGTTTCAGTTTTGACATTTTTTGTAACTACATTCAGAATGGGGTCAAAGGCAATTATGAAGGTCATGCGTATGGAAAAAAGGTCATAGTTTCAATGGTCAAGGTCAAAGATGCAAAACAATACCAAAATTAAGAATTAACTTGAAAACTATAAACGTTTTGTATAGGCAAGTATAAAATATTGTTGGTATTGATATAACGATCATTTTGATATATAGATTAAGGCTATGGGTTCAAAGGTCAAGGTCAACAAAAATACCAAAATGATAAATTATCTTGCAAAGTATTAATTTTTTGTATAGCCATGTATGTTACAATGTTGTAGGTATTGAAACAACAATCAATTTGGTGTAAAGAAAAGGGTGTTGGGTTCAAAGGTGAAGGTCAAAGATGCAAAAAATACCAAAATTGGTAATTATCTCGAAAACTATGAACTTTTTGTTAAGACATGTATATTACAATATTATAGGTAGTGATGTAACAAGCACTTTGATATATAGGTAAAAATCATGGGTTTAAAAGTCAAGGTCACAGATGCAAAAGGACGCTAAAATGGTTAATTATCTTGAAAACTATCATTTTAGACATGTGTGTTAGAATATTGTAGGTATTCTACAACAGTCATTTTGGTGTATAGAAAAGGTCATGAGTCCAAAGGTCAAGGTTATAGATTCAAAACAATTGAAATTGTAAATTAGCTCAAAAACTATAAAAACTATAAACGTTCTGTAAAGGCATGTATTTTAGAATATTGTTTATATTCATTAATGATCATTTTGATATATAGATTAAAGTCATGTATTCAAAGGTCAAGGTCACAGATGGGTAAGAATATTTGAAAGGTAAATTATCTTGCAAACTATTACTATTTTGTATAGGGATGTATATAGAATGTTGTAGGTATTGATACAACAATCATTTTGATGTATAGAAGGTTATGTGTTCAAAGGTCAAGGTCAAAGATGCAAAACTAATACAAAAAACCATTACTATAAACAATCTTTTTGTGTAGGCATGTTTATTAGAATATTTTTGGATATTGATACAACGATAATTTTTATATATAGGTGAAGGTCATGGGTTCAAAGGTCAAGGTCACGGATGCAAAAGAATACTGAACTGATTAATTATCTGAAGAAGCCTGAAATTCTTACTATTGCGAAAGATTTTGACATTGGGGTTTCAGTTTTTGTGTTTTCTCAAACTGTATTAGCTTGCCATTATTTATCAGGTTAGCCAATGGGCCGCTTGTATATTTTATAAGGCTAAGATGACACAAGTTTATACCAGCTAGGGTGATATCACACCCCTAAAAGGCTAAAATATGATATCACCCCTCTCAAATTCCTGGATAATAGCAGATTTTAATTTGCCGTTTTAACTTATTGTTGCCTGGTACTGATATAATAAACAAATTATTGGTATAAATAACCCTCTTGTTTCCCAATAACATTTCAAAATTTCAGCCGAATGGTATTTCAACTTCAAGTAGCATTGGCAGTGCAAACATTGAAGTTCACAATATAATACAAGAAAGTAAAAATGAGAATGTTTTGTGGATTTTCAATGGGATGTCCGGGTATAAATTTATAATTCATTTATGGGCCTGTCAGGTTTTTCAATTACAAGGTGTTTTCAATCACTTATGCAAATTTCAAAAAACAAACATGCGCGATCAATTTTTCGATCGGTATGACCTAGTTTTAACAACAGCATATTTGGAATTGCAGTTAGCTTATGTTGAATAAGTGTCTCCAGTTTACAAGAAAGATCAGAAGTATGTTGCTGCGAACTACAGGCCCATCTAACTGATGTCTGACTCTTTTTGTTGTAAGATAATGGAGCACGTCATCACACCCAGTATTATTAGCCATGCAGAAGACAACAAAATCCTCTATCAACTACAACACGGATTTAGAAAGACAGGTCATTCGAAACACAGCTACTGTATAATATAAGAGATCACATCAATGAATTGATTCAGAACTGGCTTGACAACTGATCACAGACAGTAATCTTTAAGAGGAAAGATGCAATGCAGTCAGTGTCGACTCTGAAGTACTACAAGTTTCGGTCGGTTCTTAGAACCAAGTCTCTTCCTTTTCTCTATCAAGGACCTCCAAGCTAGACTCTACAGTCCGATTATTTGCAGATGACACCGTAGCCGGCCTTACTATAACTTCAAAAGACAAGCACTTTACTACAAAAAGACTAGGATAAACTTGCAGTTTGGGAAGACAGCTGGTGCATGAAATTCTACCCGGATAAATGCAATGCTCTCTTAATAACCAACAAAAAGGAGCATATAGAGAGCAGACACCATCTTCACGGTCACACACTTTAGACAGTACACAAAGTACCTTCGTGTAACAGCTAGTACAAGCCAACCTCAAGCGGGAGATTTACATGCAGCAAGTAATTGATAAAGCCAACAGGACACTGGGATTTATATAGAAAACACCAGGGTCTCAAAGAAACATCATGGTCTCGTCTACTGAGATCAAGACATTAGCCTACCTAGGCCTTGTAAGACTTCTCCTGAACTATGCCTGTACCGTATTGGATCCACACACCCAACATCAGATAAATAAAAGACGAGTTTATTTACACGTATTTAAAATATTTGTATATAACTAAACCTCCTAATTGTGATTATTTATACGTACAATTTTATCAAAAGAAAACAAATAGTACTGATAAGGGAATGAAAATACGAGTAAATTGCCAAAGCTAGGGGGTTTCGTTATTTGAACGTATTTTTCTATAGAAATGCTGACCGTAATGTTTTTATAACAATTACATCCCAGGTGAATAACAGGTTTAATGTACCTTAATAGTTACCTGTCTTAAAACTAAAACGGAATAAAGTAGAATTTATTTTATTATTTGATATTTTTTTGAAAATAAAACGAGAACTCTTAGTCATGTTCTTGAAATCCTACTACGTGGAAGTGGTCGTCACAGGATCCAAATTATTTGATTAGTTACCATTTATTAATTTATTTATTTATTTATCATAAATTTTTATTTATTATTTATTCATTATTACATGTAATTTATAAAATTAACAAGTCATTAATTTTATTCTTTTATTTTTAGTTATTATGATTTATTCATTTTATTTATTTACACAAAAAGTATTTATTCATTCATTTATTTATTTATTTATTTTTATTAGAAGTATAAATCGTTTATTTATAATAATTTGAAAAAAAATAAATTATTTATTTATTAATCACCTTTTTAAAATGATTTATGTATTATTTATTAAGTTATTTATTTTAAAAATAATGGACAACTAGTTTATGGAAAATATTATATAATTATTATAATTTCACACAGGCGACAAGTGTGTGTCAAACAACAGACATCATTCTAAACACTGACGTTCCTTCGCTTTATATAGTGTTAATGCATTAATAATGAAAATTATTTTCTGAATAATGTAAATAATTGCACTTATTTGGTAATTTTTTGTAGAATATCAGAGAACTGTTTTCTTGTACCATTTAGTCTACAAAAGTCACTACAGTGTCATTTTCCTTATAACATCATTTGACCTTCATTCCTTCAAGCAGTTTGAGCTTTTGCCTTACATTTTGTATATCTCTATTTGAAACATGTTTTCTAAATTTGTACAAATTTCACAGGTCTCAACATCCATTTAAGAAGTTTGTATGCTTGCTCAATTTCATATTCTGACATTTTTTTATTTGAAGAATAAAGACAATAAAGTACTTTAGAAACTTCATGATTGTGTTTGTCTTCAAATTTGCATATTACATAGGTACCAGATTTTGAATCGCACTTTAAATGTAAAAATGGCATAGAATGTCTGGGTTGGTCTCTGGGTATACGAATTATGTCTGGGTTTCCCCAAAATGTTTACAATATATTCATATGGTATGTCTGCGTGTCCTTCTGATTTTTATTTTCTGGAATCATTAACCTTCATTGGGTGAAAATAAATTGGTGTCATTGTTCTTACGCTTTATAAAACTTAAGAGTAATTTTGAAAATGTTCGCCTAATGCTATAGTATGTTCTTTCTCATCATCATTTCTATCATGTATGACACTTTCAGCTTTGCTAACATTAGCTACAGTTTCTGTAGTACCAGAATTATCGATAACACGAGGAACCACTGAGTCAAACTTTTCATTAGTTTGGGTACATGGGAATTCGGAATTTGAGAATCTGTCAAGGTCACAGATAAAAACACAAAAAATATCAAAATTGACTAATTTTTTTTGCTGCTAGTATTTAGCTGTTTATAAATTATATACTGCAGCTAGACTTTAGATATTTTAGATGTAGCATTCTTAGAACAAGTTATAATTAAATAGCAAAAATTGTGCATTCTTTTTAATTAATGTAATTGACCATTGAACCTTTGCATGAAATATGTATACGCCCTCAGATGAGCGTTAAGGCTCATGGGCCTCTTGTTAGGTTTTGGATTGCATGAATAAAAATAAAAAAATAGAAAAAATTTAAATTTAAAAATAATTTTCTCTGTTTAGCTCACCTGACCAAAGGTCATGTGTGCTTATGGTATGGTGCAGCGTGTGTAAGTGCGTGTGTGCGTACGTTTGTGCGTGCGTCGTTAACACACATTTTCGACTTCTCCTCTGGCAGATTTCAATGAAACTTGGTGAGAAGTATATATGGGCCGGTGCAATTCAGATTTGTTCGTGGCATTGCCATGGCTACCATAACTAGGTCAAGGTGACCTAGGGGTGCAAAAATCTTAAAAAATCTTCTCCGAAAGTATTGATTGGAGAAAAAATCTGATGTGATATTTGGCTTTTCTAGGGTCTTAAGCCTATAGCCTATAGTTTGTTCATTTTGTGAAATTCGGACAAAAAATAGGTTAGGTGTTTTTGCGTTTGATTTTGAAAAAATCGCAAAATAGCTTCAAATTGTTATAACTTGGCTATTTGACCGGATAATGACATGGGGTTTTAAGTTTTGACATCTTCTTGTTAGTATCTTTAAAATGAGGTCAAGGTCAATTGTGAAGGTCGTGACCTAATATTTTTTTTACCTCTGATTATAATTATTATCTCGAAAACTATTAACTTTTTGTATAGTCATGTAAATTAGAATGTTGTAGGTATTGATACAACGATCATTTTGATGTATAGAAAAAGGTCATGGGTTCAAAGGTCAAGGTCACAGATGCGAAACAATACTGAAATGGTTAATTATCTCGAAAACTATTAACTTTTTGTATAGGCATGTATATTAGAATGTTGTAGGTATCAATACAACAATCATTTCGATGTATAGAAAAAGGTCATGGGTTTAAAGGTCAAGGTCACAGATGCAAAACAATACTGAAATGGTTAATTATCTTGAAAACTATAAACGTTTTGTATAGGCATGTATATTAGAATGTTGTAGGTATTGATACAATGATCATTTGATGTAAAGAAAAAAGTCATTGGGGTTTAGTATTTATGTTTTCTTTTAATCTATCAGCTAACCATTAGTTATCAGGTGAGCGTATCAGGCCCATGGGCCTCTTGTTTAATAATAAAAAATTAAATAAAAAGATACTAACACAACTTATTTTTGTCTCTTTAGATAATTACGTACTTAATTACTTTTTAGTTATATCTTACCTTTTCAGACAAATAAGTTAATAAAATTTACAATTTCTATTTCATGTCATTTCTTAGCGTTTTTGTATAGATAGCAAAATTCAATAATTTAAATTATAATATTAATTAAAAGATTTAATTTTTTTTTTTAAATGATACTATAGCAACTTATTAATTATTTTTTGTATTAATAACAAAATTCAACAATTTAAAATATAATGATTAAAAGATGTAATATTTTTTTAAAATTAAATAAATGATGCTAACACAATTTAACTTTTTTTCAAAATATCTTACGTTTTTGGCTAACAACAACTACAGACCCCCTCCAATAAAAATTCTATTTTTATGTCATTTTTAAACGTTTTCGTATTAATAACCAAATAAAATCATTTAAAATATAATAATATGTATATAATAAAAAACAAACATACTAATCCATGTCCGAATCACAATCCAGAAGCAAAGTAACAACTTTGAAACTGACAGGTTAGACACGTGGACTTCCACCAGGGAAGTGAGGCCGGGTGCTTCGGAAGGGTAAGCATTTCCTATTTAGCTAGCTACAACCGTCACGTGTGTAATCAAAATTGTGTGAAAAGAACATGGAACTATGGGACGTCTAATGTATCCAGGGCAATCCTGGACACAGATACATCAAACTTATCAAGAATACTGTGATGACGGCCATAAAACTTTTTGAGGGCCTTAATAAGCCTAAGCTTGCAATATCCCTGAGTCAACAATTTATTTGCAAGCAGCCTGCTTCGTTGTACAAAGTCCCTGTAGTGGGAACTAGCTCTACCATGGCGTATTAATTGGGAAACAAATACACCATAAGCAGGGGAAGCAGGTATATTGCCTGCATATAAAAGACAAGTTGACAATAGAAAAATTGAAGTCATCACGTTTGTCATAAAGTTTCAAATGTAGCCTTTCGTGAGCGTCATAATTCAGGTGTAAGTCTAAATACGAAGGAGATCTTGAGGAATCAGTCGCGTTTTTTATTTCAAGCTCATTAGGATAGATGACATTCACATAGTCTCCAAATTTAGGATTGTTAAGAGACAAAACGTCATCTATATATCTGTATGTTGAGTTGAATGATTTAGCGACAGTCTTCTCTCCAGATTTAACAAGGTTCTGGAAAAAGTTCTGCTTCATAAGAATAAAAAAATCAGTAAGCAATGGTTCACAGTTTGTACCCATTGGTATACCGATTATTTGCTGAAAAACTATATTACCAAACACAACAAATATGTTATCTTTTAAACACTCCAACATTTTGTTGATGGTATCTTCAGTATTTTTTTGTTTGAATCCGTATGATGCTTGACAAAATACTCAGAATCCCTGTTCAGCACCAGATATTTGTATCTTCGCTTACCGTTTTTGTAAAAAAAAATGACAAGTGAATAATTTCTTTAAGACGTTCTTTCAATTTAAAATGGGGGATTGTGGTGTATAGTGTAGAAAAATCAAATGTTTTTATACTTTTTACATAAGATAAAGTATTAGAAGCAAGATGTTCAAGTAATTCTTTAGAATTTTTGAGAATCCACATTTTGATTGATTCCAGATGGTCTTCAGTCTTATTCAGAAGAAGTATGTTCTAACATTCTTCTTCTGAATAAGACTGAAGACCATCCTTGACGATTGTCAAATTTAGTTCATTCACTTTTTTAACAAATTTTTCAATAGGGTACTTAAGGCAAACAACTCAATTTGGTCAAAGGTCCAATATCATGTCATTATATATATATGTGTGTGTGTGTGTGTGTGTAATGTATGCAATAAGCGCGCGCGTGTGTGTTATGTGTGGCATATTTGTTAAAAATAAATGTGATAAATTAAAAATTAAATTATGATAAAAAATTTCCTTCTATTATACAGTCATATTAAAAATTGTCTTGGCCATTAATGGTTGTAAAACAGTTTTATGCATTAAAATTTCATTTTTCTGTCTCACTTAAAACATTAGAACCTGTAAAAATAAAATAAATCAAAACGAAGATCAGAGTAAAATTCACAATATAATAAAAATGTTTCTCGTCTTCAATATCACAATTTTTACAAAGCTGACATAAACGATCATTCAAAGGAGTTTTCGGTTTGCTATATCGTTCCGTTTCCACTCTAAGGGGCAAACTGCCGCATCTAAAACTGGAATATACCCGTCGATAGTGCCTTGGTATTAATTGCGTTAAGTATTGTTCACAGCCGATTTCAGATTTAAATGTTCGATATGTTCTAAGTTTATTTCCGTTGTCTTCATTTCCTTTGTCGTTCCAAAGTTCATGTTTCCATTTATCACAGTCTTGCTTCAAAATTACTGTTTTCACGGGATCTAAAAATTTATTGATTTTGCTTTTGTCTGTGCACTGTACAAATAAATAGTATAAGTTAAAATCACATAATAACTGTTTGATTTTAGAATCCCATGAATATGAATATTTGCTACTCCAATGTCTTACAGTACACACTAATCGATCATTTGGCACAGTATTTAGCTTCAACCAATAACGTAGCACTTCTATCCGCAGTCGGGATTTACATGTTGACCACCCAAGTTCACCTATTGAAGCTAAGTTGGATGTGTTGCCACATACACCTAGGAAAAAGCAAGCTGCTCTGTTTTGCACAGTTTCCATTCGATTACAGACCCAACACCGGACTACCATAAAATAAAACTGGATCTACAAGCGACGAATAAAGTTTTTAAAATACTTTGACAGACATATCACCAACGGAATAGAATAGAGAATAGGTACGCTGCACCTAGTGTCCTATTTGCGGCCTAACTAAGTTCACAAATGGCCTTTTTCATCTTTAGATTTTCGTCGAACCAAATCCCTAAATATTTGTAAGAAACGTCATATTCCAAAACAGTGTCACCATATGTTAAACGTTTATCTGATCTTTTACATCTTTTGTTGCGGGATTTAATAGCAGTCTCCACTTTTTACACATTGAGTCGACAATTAATGTCAAGCATGTGTTGTAAACACTCATCTATAGGCGCGAGAAGGACATCATCATCTGCATAAAAATATACCTAAAACATAATCATCAATATCTATACCTAAACCAGAAAGTATTGTATCTTCAGCCAAATCATTTATGTATATAGAAAACAGAGATGGAGATAAATTACAACCCTGTTTTACCCCTAAATTTACATCAAAACCAGTAGCAAACATATTATTTTTAAACACATTGAACATCATATAAAAGATAAATAGCATTGAATATTTTACGTTAATACCTAAACTTTTCACTTAAACCACATTAAATCCACTTAAGCCACAATAAATCCCTATTAACTGTGTCAAAAGCCTTTTTTGTATCCATAAAACATGCAAAGGTAGACAAGCCAGCAGATTTTCTATTGTTTATAATATTGTACAATGTGTATATATGATCGGTACAACTTCGATTTTTGTTCTGAAACCATTTTGTTCGTCAACTACAATATTATTTCGTTCCAACCATTTTTTTCAGACGATCGTATAACACACGAGTATATATTTTACACGGGTAGACAACACAGTTATACCGCTGTAAGATAATGGATCTCGTTTATCTCCACTATCTGACTTTGGTATAGGATAATTAATACTCTTTGACCATTCACGACGAGAGCGATGCTATAGCCTGTAAAACGAATTTGTTTACATCTGTTCCGTCCAAGTGAACATCAATGCCAACCACCGGACTATTTGTACTTCGTGAATCACAAAGGCTATCAATGTCACTATCGTTTTTGAGTTTTTTTTTTTTTTTTTTTTTAAATGAACATCAGGGGATAATGGTAGAGATCTTTTCCTCTATTTGCATCATAGTCGCTTTGCGTGTGCTACAATCTACACTTTTTACACCGACCGCCATTACAGAAATAACGTATTCCGTGGCATTTTTATATTGAGAGGGTGTAAAAATCACTAATCTTTCCATCCATTATAAAGGTTTTGTTGATAATATGTAACTGATGAAGCTTAATACAGCGTTGAAACCTTTTTTGTGCAAATTCTCACCCTCAAACGGCACTTTAAACGGTACTTTTCACCAAAATTTCTTTACCTGTATTTATTTACGTCTTCACACCTTGACGCATGCGCAATCCGTCATAATAATAATTATAAAACTTAATTAAATAGATACAAACACAACTTAATTCAAGGTACCTTAAACGTATTTTGCACCTGGAATATCAAGTAAACGTAATTGTTGTAAAAACATTACGTTCAGCATTTCTATAAAAACATCCATTCAAATAACCAAACCCCCTCGCTCTGGCTATTTAGCCGTTTTTAGTTCCTTATCAGTATCTTTTGTTTTCTTTTGTTAAAAGTATACGTACAAATAATCACTCCGATAAATAAACTAGAGCGTGTCCAAAGAAGAGCTGCAAGATACCTCACAAATCGATTTAGAAACACCCCAGCTTCTACAGCATGATTCACGACCTAGATTGGATGTCTCTTTGATGTATGAGTGCTGAGATATAATGACTGTGATTCATGTTAACACTTGCCCATTTTGAGCCTCAATAACCTTCACTTCCCTGAGTAAAAAGTAAAACGTCATAACATCATGTGATCGAAATCACCTGGCGCTATTTTTGTTTACACGGAGATTCAAATTAAAACAGTAAAAAGGCATCCATGTTTGATCGCAGTTACTACGTTGAAGTACATTTGAATCGCTTTTATTTGGTTAAATATAAATAGTTATTCAAAATCTATTAAGTTATCCAATTCTTCTAGCCTACACACCTCCATACTTACATGAGCCGAGCCGTTGCTGCAAATCATTTCAATCAAATCTATGCACCAGGTCTCTTTTAATGCACAAAAATGTATTTTGAGTCAGGGTGGTTGTTTGCAATTTAAAGAAGTCGACAAAACGGCGGTGCCTTTCGAGTGACGTAATGATTCCGAAAGATTACTTTTTACGTCGGTGCGTAAGGGTTACAATAAAGGGTAGCTCAAAAGTCTTGGATTTAAAAGTTTGAATTTAAGTCATTCTTTCTTTCAAAATTTCATAATGCCGAACGGTCTTTTCCTTGATTAGTTTATTAGCTCACCTGACCGAAGGTCATGTGAGCTTATGGCATAGCGCAGCGTGTGTATGTGCGTGTGTGCGTGTGTGCGTGCGTGCGTGCGTGCGTCGTTAACACCTATTTTCGACTTCTCCTCTGAAACTACTGGACAGTTTTTAATGAAACTTTGTCAGAAGTATATATGGGCCGGTGCAATTCAGATTTGTTCCTGGCGTTGCCATGGCTACCATAACTAGGTCAAGGTGACCTAGGGGTGCAAAAATCTTAAAAAATCTTCTTCTCCAAAAGTACTGATTGGAGAAAAAATCTGATGTGATATTTAGCTTCTCTAGGGTCCTAAGCCTATAGTTTTTTCATTTTGTGAAATTCGGATAAAAAATAGGTTACGCGTTTTTGCGTTTAATTTTGAAAAAATCGTAAAATAGCTTCAAACTGTTATAACTTGACTATTTGACCAGATAATGACATGGGGTTTTCAGTTTTAACATCTTCTTGTTAATATCTTCAAAATGAGGTCAAGGTCAATTGTGAAGGTTGTGACCTAATTTTTTTTTAACTCTGATTATAATTATTATCTCGAAAACTATAAACTTTTTGTATAGGCATGTATATTAGAATGTTGTAGATATTGATACAACTATCATTTTGATGTATAGAAAAAGGTCATGGATTCAAAGGTCAAGGTCACAGATGCGAAACAATACCTAAATGGTTAACTATCTCGAAAACTATTAACATTTTGTGTAGGCATGTATATTAGAATGTTGTAGGTATTGATAAAACGATCATTCTGATGTATAGAAAAAGGTCATGGGTTCAAAGGTCAAGGTCACAGATGTGAAACAATACCGAAATGGTTAATTATCTCGAAAACTATAAACTTTTTGTATAGGCATGTATATTAGAATGTTGTAGGTATTGATACAATAATCATTTCGATGTATAGAAAAAGGTAATGGGTTCAAAGGTCAAGGTCACAGATGCGAAATAATACCCAAATGGTTAATTATCTCGAAAACTATAAACATTTTGTATAGGCACGTATATTAGAATGTTGTAGGTATTGATACAACGATCATTTTGATGTATAGAAAAAGGTCATGGGTTCAAAGGTCAAGGTCACAGATGTGAAACAATACTGAAATGGTTCATTATCTCAAAAACTATTAACTTTTGTATAGGCATGTATATTAGAATGTTGTAGGTATTGATACAACGATCATTTTGATGTATAGAAAAAGGTCATGGGTTCAAAGGTCAAGGTCACAGATGCGAAACAATACCGAAATAGTTAATTATCTGGAAAACTATAAACTTTTTGTATAGGCATGTATATTAGAATGTTGTAGGTATTGATACAACGATCATTTTGATGTATAGATAAAGGTCATGGGTTCAAAGGTCAAGGTCACAAGATGCGAAATAATACCGAAATGGTTAATTATCTCGAAAACTATAAACTTTTTGTACAGGCATGTATATTAGAATGTTGTAGGTATTGATACAACGATCATTTTGATGTATAGAAAAAGGTCATGGGTTCAAAGGTCAAGGTCACAGATGCGAAACAATACCGAAATGGTTAATTATCTCGAAAACTATAAACTTTTGTATAGGCATGTATATTAGAATGTTGTAGGTATTGATACAACGATCATTTTGATGTATAGAATAAGGTCATGGGTTCAAAGGTCAAGGCCACAGATGTGAAACAATACCGAAATGGTTAATTATCTCAAAAACAATAAACTTTTTGTATAGGCTTGTATATTAGAATGTTGTAGGTATTGATACAACAATCATTCTGATGTATAGAAAAAGGTCATGAGTTTAAAGGTCAAGGTCACAGATGCAAAAGAATACCGAAATGGTTAATTATCTCGAAAACTATAAACTTTTTGTATAGGCATGTATATTAGAATGTTGTAGATATTGATACAACGATCATTTTGATGTATAGATAGAGGTCATGGGTTCAAAGGTCAAGGTCACAGACGTGAAACAATACTGAAATGGTTAATTATCTTGAAAACTATTAACTTTTTGTATAGGCATGTATACTAGAATGTTGTAGGTATTGATACAATGGTTATCATGATGGAAAGAAAAAAGTCATTGGGGTTTAATATTTATGTTTTCTTTAAATCTATCGGCTAGCTATTAGTTATCAGGTGAGCGTATTAGGCCCATGGGCCTCTTGTTAAATCAATTTAGACCATCAAAATTATGCCAAAATCACTCTGTTCTTAAATACGTGTATAGTCAACTCCTCTGTCCTCACTATGCCACTTATTTGAGGGACAATTGATTGAACAGACATAGAAACCACAACCTTGTTATTTAAGTTACCCGATATGATTGCTCGCGAGGCAATCCAAATGTGAGCTAAAATGTTACTTGTCGTCTGACGTCAATGTATAATTCATTTTTATTTTACTTCTAAACATTAAATGTGAAGAGCTGATGTACCTTAAATACGAACACTTTGCTTGGTAATACGGACAACGGTCTCCATAATACGGACAGTAAATAATTACAAGAAGTATATATATATATATAGTCGAAAACAAACGTCTTATATTATTAACCATGCTTTCATCACTATTCACGTGATTTTTCGAATAAAAGTGATTACGTATACCCATATCTGAAGTGCGTTACTTATTCAACATTAATATTGCAGCGTTCAACATTAAATAAGTAACAATTACTTATTCAACGTTTCGAAAACATTTTCTTTTCACTTATAAAACATCCAACAAAACTTTTTTTATCACATTCCAAGATAAAATGTCACGACCAAGTATGGTTACACCCAGTGCCTCGGAACACATTGGCTTAAAGCATCAACGTAAGCATATACCATTTTACAGTATATTTCCTGTATACAGAAAGTAAAGGTCTTCGGTTCACTGGCTGACTAGATTGAACTAACGGCGCCTAACAAGTCAAAAGTAGAATCGGCCGCGATGGTTTTTACATGACTTTTCTCATGTAATAAGTTCAGTATAGGGTTTAGGGATTATCGTGCGAGTCTGATATAATACTCTTCTGTATAGAATCCGTACATAGTATTAGTCCTTGGTGCACCCCCCCCACCCCATCCCTACCCCTGGATCCTCCGATACCACTTTTTTCGTACCTTAAGGTGTCTAGTAATGAATTAAGAATAATCTACAGAAAAAAATTGGGACACTCTACATCTAAAACTTCAACATTTAAGAGTACTTGAAACGTTTCAGTACATTTCTCTATAAGGGGTAGGTAGGGTAACGTTTTTATCTTTGTTTTCAATGATATTTTGTAGATATAGATCATATTGGTATCATTGTAAACTTTTATAAAATATAAAATTGATTGGTGTAGCCACTACTTTTACGTTACCGTGACTTCATAAACTCAATATTTGAGGAAAAAACGCTACAGAAATCTTGTCAATTTATAAGATTATCTCTGTACAACATGATAAAAAACATTAAGACACTGTATGTGTTTTATTTACTTTATAAATTGTCGTTATAAATGATCATTATTCTAATCTTCTAGAAAAGACGCCACTCTGTAAGGAAAATTATATTAATTGAAAAATACCCATTTATTGAAAAATGATCGAATTTTAAAACATAGTTTTCAAAATTAAATCTTTGTATAAATGATATCATCATCATCAATTGTTCATACATTCATAACAATACAAAGTTACAAATATGTCCAATATCATCACCCATAACCTATATTAACAACAAGCTTTATTAATGCCATGTGCTGATTTTGAATGCATTATTTTAATAAAAATTCAAAATCAGCAAATGACATTAATGATCGTAGTTTGATAATGAGTTTTGTTCTAAATATTACCAATGGTGATTTAGTAGGTGTTTTAATGGTGGTCATTTACCACAGGGTTGTTTTATGCATCTAGAGCAGTGGAAACTAACATGCAATTCCTGCCGTTGGCTAGTTATAACGAAAAGGAAACATTTTGGTCTGGGTCCACTTTTATGTAATATATGAGTTCGTTATAACATGATGATGAAGAATGTATATATGTGTTTTGGACAATTATTTTAATATTGTAGAAAATATTGATTGGGTCAAAAATGGTCCGGTCCAAAATAAGTCCTGTGTCCAAAATTTTGTCACATATGCATTACATGTTTCATGCCTATCAAGAATATATATATATACATTATAGGTGATTGCCATATTGATGAAAAAAATTGAATTATATGGGTCTTGTGTACAAAAATGGTCCGGTCCGAAATTGGTCTTTGGTCCAAAATTTTCCAATACATGTATATGTATTACATATTTCATGCTGATGAAGAATATATATGACTTATGGAGGATTATGTGAAATTGCAGAAATTCATTGGGTCCAAAAACAAGAGGCCCATGGGCCTTACCGCTCACCTGAGGCGAGTACATATCTTACGCAGAGGTTCAATGGTCAATGACATTAATAAAAGAGTATATCAAAATTTTCAGCAGTAAGGGCCAATAATATGCAAGTATTTTGGCAAATTAATTATAATAATTATTATATAAGTATGCTATATATAACATATCTAAAGTCTAGCTAAAATAAATTATTTATAAACAGCTAAAACATCTGTATATTAAAATGTGCATTAGGCCAATACCTACAATATTCCAATATACATGCCTATACAAAAAGTTTATAGTTTTTGAGATAATTAACCATTTAAGTATTCGTTCGCATCTTTGACCTTGACCTTTGAACCTATGACCTTCATTCATATATCAAAATGATTGTTGTGCAAATGCCTACAATATTCCCATATACATGCCTATACAAAAAGTTTATAGTTTTTTTAGATAATTAACCATTTAAGTATTCGTTTGCATCTATGACCTTGACCTTTGACCTTCATTCCTATATTAAAATGATCGTTAAGCCAATACCTACAATATTCCAATATGCATGCCTATACAAAAAGTTTATAGTTTTTGAGATAATTAACCATTTGAGTATTCGTTTGCATCTATGACCTTGACCTTTGACCCTATAACCTTCATTCATATATCAAAATGATCGTTGTGCAAATGCCTACAATATTCCAATATACATGCCTATACAAAAAGTTTATACTTTTTGAGATAATTAGTCATTTAAATATTCGTTCGCAGCTATGACCTTGACCTTTGAACCTATGACCTTCATTCATATATCAAAAATGATCGTAAGGCCAATACCTACAATATTCCAATATACATGCCTATACAAAGAGTTTATACTTTTTGAGATAATTAACCATTTGAGTATTCGTTTGCATCTATGACCTTGACCTTTGAACCTATGACCTTCATTCCTATATTAAAATGATCGTTAGGCCAATACCTACAATATTCCAATATACATGCCTATACAAAAAGTTTATAGTTTTTGAGATAATTAACCATTTGAGTATTCGTTTGCATCTATGACCTTGACCTTTGAACCTATGACCTTCATTCCTATACTAAAATGATCGTTAGGCCAATACCTACAATATTCCAATATACATGCCTATACAAAAAGTTTATAGTTTTTGAGATAATTAACCATTTAAGTATTCGTTTGCATCTATGACCTTGACCTTTGAACCTATAACCTTCATTCATATATCAAAATGATCGTTGTGCAAATGCCTACAATATTCCAATATACATGCCTATACAAAAAGTTTATACTTTTTGAGATAATTAGTCATTTAAATATTCGTTCGCAGCTATGACCTTGACCTTTGAACCTATGACCTTCATTCATATATCAAAAATGATCGTAAGGCCAATACCTACAATATTCCAATATACATGCCTATACAAAGAGTTTATAGTTTTTGAGAAAATTAACCATTTAAATATTCGTTCGCAGCTATGACCTTGAACTTTGAACTTATGACCTTCATTCATATATCAAAATGATCGTTAGGCCAATGCCTACGATATTCCAATAGACATGCCTATACAAAAAGTTTATAACTTTTTAGATAATTAACCATTTAAGTATTTGTTTGCATCCATGACCTTGACCTTTGAACCTATGACCTTCATTCATATATCAAAATGATCGCTAGGCCAATACCTACAGTATTCCATATACATGCCTATACAAAAAGTTTATAGTTTTTGAGATAATTAACCATTTAAGTATTCGTTCGCAGCTATGACCTTGACCTTTGAACCTATGACCTTCATTCATATATCAAAATGATCGTTAGGCAAATACCTACAATATTCCTATATACATGCCTAAACAAAAAGTTTATAGTTTTTAAGATAATTAACCATTTAAGTATTCGTTCGCGTCAATGACCTTGACCTTTGAACGTATGGCCTTCATTCATATATCAAAATGATCATTAGGCCAATCTACGATATTCCAATATACATGCCTATACAAAAAGTTTATAGTTTTTGAGATAATTAACCATTTAAGTATCCGTTTGCATCTATGACCTTGACTTTTAAACCTATGACCTTCATTCATATATCAAAGTGATCGTTGTGCAAATGCCTACAATATTCCAATATACATGCCTATACAAAAAGTTTATAGTTTTTGAAATAATTAACCATTTAAAAATTTGTTCGCAGCTATGACCTTGACCTTTGAACCTATGACCTTCATTCCTATATCAAAATGATCGTTAGGCCAATACCTACAATATTCCAATATACATGCCTAAACAAAAAGTTTATAGTTTTTGAGATAATTAACCATTTAAGTATTCGTTCGCGTCAATGATCTTGACCTTTGAACGTTTGACCTTCATTCATATATCAAAATGATTGTTAGGCCAATACCTACAATATTCCAATATACATGCCTATACAAAAAGTTTATAGTTTTTGAGATAATTAATCATTTAAGTATTCGTTTGCATCTATGAACTTGACCTTTGAACCTATGACCTTCATTCATATATCAAAATGATCGTTGTGCAAATGCCTACAATATTGTAATATACATGCCTGTACAAAAATTTTATAGTTTTTGAGATAATTAACCATTTAAATATTCATTCGCAGCTATGACCTTGACCTTTGAACCTATGACCTTCATTCATATATCAAAATGATCGTTAGGCCAATACCTATAATATTCCCATATACATGCCTATACAAAAAGTTTATAGTTTTCAAGATATATTGACAAATACATTAATTTTAACAATTTCCCCCTAAGTACCTTGTCATTTCCCCATTTTGGCCTCAACAGTTACGATTTGTGCAAATCCGAAACTAGGTGCCCTAAGTATGTTTCACATGAAATATCTAAGCTATATCTCTTGTAAGTTCAGAGGAGATGATTTTTAAAGATTTTCACAATTTCCCCCTTTATGGGGTCCCAAGGGGACATAATCCTTTCATTTGTGCAAATCTGAAAGGCCTTCACTTAGGCATCATAATCACTGAGTTTCATCAAATTTGGCTTGGTAGTTTCAGAGGAGATGATTAAAATGTACAAAGTTAACGCACGACGCACGACAGACGACGGACGGTGAACCATTGCAATAGCTCATCTGAGCTTTCAGCACAGGTGAGCTAAAAAAAATCCGATCCAATATGGGTCCGGGGTCCACTTCTATGTGATAACATTTTTATCCTGAATTATCTACCCTTAACTAAATTAATCTAGATGGAACCAGATATCTATTTTCTCTCTATTCAAAAAGCACTGTTAAACATTGTCTTACGGTATGTATAAAACAATGCAATTTATGTTCTTATTACTTAAATAATCTGATTAACTTAAAAGTTAAAAAATCAATTAAACTAGATATGTCTATGATGAAACTGATTGAACACATCCTAAAAAAAACGCATGGCCTATGTGAAACTTCGGTTGGCTGGAGGACTTGCCATTTCTAATGATAATCTGCCTACTTCTCTTATAAAAATGAAACTTAATTGAAATGGATTACATGTATATATATTCTATATGTAAAAGCACTGTTTTGTTCACTTTTCATTCACTTTCTTAACAAAATATTAATTAGGGTACTTAAGGCAAACAACTCAATTTGGTCAAAGGTCCAAGTGTGTTTGTGTGTGTGTGTCATTGGCCTATGGCACGAGGCGGGGAGAGTATGAGAGGGGTGCTAAACCCCTCGCATAGGTGGGGGTCCGGGGGCCCTCCCCCGGAAAATTTTCAAAACTAAGTCCTGTCTAGACGCATTTTCAATGTATTGTGCATTGTTTTGATAGGTTAAAATACTGTGATATCAAGGCAAGATTATATAAAATAACCGTATGACACAAGTTCCATAATCAATCCTCTCATTGGAGATGGATATTAGAGGCTGATGCAGAATTTTAGAAAGGGGTCGTGTAATGTGAAAGCTGAAGGCTCGAACCTTCTAGGGGGTTCGGGGGCATGCTCCCCCGGAAAATTTTGAAAAAGTGGCGCAAAATCCTGCATTCTGGTGCAATCTGAGCTAAACAATATGTATTATTAGCGACAAAAAGGGGGGGGGGGAGTATGCCCCCCGCTGAATCCGCCACTGGATATGGGGGTACCCCGGAAAATTTTGACGCCCTTTTACAAGTATAATGATGAAATTGATAATTGATTGGTTACCAGATGGACATTTCCTGTTAAAGCTCTTGGTTTTGTTTTTTTTTTTTTGTTTTGTTTTTTTTGTTTTTTTTTTCTATTTTTTTAGCATGATAAAAAATTTCACACAATATATTGCTGGCCCCCCCTGCTCCTACGCCTATGCTAACACAAGTTTTATTAGCTCACATAATCCAAAGGTTCAGTTTAGCTATTGTCATCTATATTCGTCCGTCATGCGTCGTGTACAAACTTTTTCACATTTTAATCAACTCCTCCAAAACAACTGTGCCAAATTAGACATTTTGCAGTAATGATGTCTAGGTGAATGGCTTTTAGATGGGTTATGTCGCCTTGGGACCCCATAAAGGGGGAAATGGTAAAAATCTTTAAAAATCATCTCCTCCAAAGACACAAGAGATATAGCTTAGATATTTTATGTGTAGTTACAGATTTGCACAAATCGTAATTTCCGCTATTTTGTTCTGCATTTACATTCAGTCTAACTGGTGTTAGTTCTGTTAGTACAAGCTGACTATCAAATTGCGTATTTGTCATTTTTCTAGAGTGGTCAGCACTTTTACTTCTGGTTGCCGTCATTTTGAAAATCAAGACCGGGTCTGACCCAAAACTTGAAAGTGGGTAGTGACTGTTCTTTCGCCAAGCACTCGGCATTACGAAATGAAAGCCGATTTTTTTTCGGATGGGAACTTAAAATAAACGAGGTCCCGTGTCAAGGTAGGCGTGGCACGATAAAGAACCCTGCTGTATAATGCCATCAGCGCAACACACAGGCAAAATTCTGCACTTTCGTCTGCAGCTGGCAACGTCTCGATATAAGTAAAATATTCTTAACTAGGTCTTTAAACACCACTCCCCGCTTCAAATCATATCCCTGATACAACATAATTGTAATATTTTCCTCGTGGTCATTACGACAACACGTCTGAACATTCATGCTGGTAGATATTTTAAAACTGAACAACGTCAACGTGACAATGCATACGTCATAGACGTAATTGGGGTTTACATAAAGATATTTATGAAGCTTTACATTATACATATTCATAAGTTACAAGGAGAGATAACTCTTGGTCTTGTAAGTCCATTATACAACACCCCTTCCTTTTACACTGAATCAAAGTCACTGATACACATTGTCACACTACTGATATGAATGTCACTAATTTGTGAAACCTGGAATAAAACGACAATCCAATAAACAGAACAAATTGAGTTTTTACATGGATGGAGTAATCCTAGGTTTTACCTCACGACCAGAGCGTGTTATATATGACTGTAAGGGCAAGTTGGACATAGTGATCTGCCCAGGTAATTTAACTGAATACTGTCTGCGACTCTGGTGCACATTGAGAATTTATATTATCTGCGAGCGTGCGATACTCTGGTCCTGTAATTTGTTCGCGTTTTTCTGCTGTTAACAAGATGTGTGATGTATTGCGGCGATAAATCGTGCCATTTTGATCTTACAATGAAAAAAAAAATGATCGTTATGTTCTTTAACTAGTTTCCGTCTGGATTCCATTTTTGTCAAACTTTTGAAAACGAACAGATTCTCCAACTTCTGTGTTTTTTTTTAGTTTAGCATTTATATCGTAATGTTTTTTCGCACGCATTTGGCTAGATGTCACGCGCGTTAACTGGTTTTACCGGAACCATGTGTACGGTAACTGGTAAGGCGGCACGTAATCTACGTCCCATCAGAAGTTGAGATGGTGATGCGCCTATATCGAGCGGTGTTGTGCGATATTCAAGCACGCTAATAAGTAGATCGAAACCTGGTTACTTCGGTTTTATAAATAGACGTTTAACGGTTTAAACTGTTCTTTCGGCAAGACTTTGTGGATATCTCGGGCTTGAGGTAACATGTGTGAAATTCTATGTTTTCGCAAAGTCAGCAAATTCGCTCGATGTATACTGCATTGTGTTATCCAAAACTACCTTTTCCGGGATGACGTGACTTGAAAAAGCATCCTTACACTTACTGATAACAGTGCTACTGTGAGTATAACTCAGCTGGTATACTTCGGAATACCTCCTGTAAAAATCAACTATGACCATATAATATTTGTGGTCCCAATAAAATAGATCTGTGGCTACTACCTGTCAAGGGTAATCTGGAACATCTGAGCAAATGAGAGGCTCTTTTTGAAGCGAGTGTCGGTTCTGACATACAGCACATTGCTTAACGACGTTTGTGATATCGTCGGCCGTTTTCGGCCAAAATAGTACGTCTTGATCCCATTGGATAGATCTTTCGATACCCATGTGACCACTATGTATGGCATTGAGCATGTAAGATTTCATACTAAGCGGTACAACGATTTGGTCGGCTTTGAAAATTATACCATCTATGACAGATAACTCGTCACTCAATAACGGATAAATGGCATTGACATCGGAGGTGCGGCCAACCTTCATCGATGATTTCTATGAGTTTGCTAAGTACCTTATCTTTTTGTGTTTCGGTGCGGATTTCGTGTAAACGACAATCGCTAACCGGCACGTTAGCTAAGACAAAATGTACGTGCAATTTCACCTTGTCAGATAAATTGATTGTAGTGTCTTCCGAATAGTTACGACTTAGCGTATCTGCGACAGGTATGTCCTTTCTGGGCTTACAGCGAACGCCAAGTCGTAATGTTGTATGATGAAAAGCATTCGCAGCAATCTTGGTGGCGCGACATGTAATGGTTACTTAGCGATGATTCGAGAGGCTTGTGATTTGTTGCGAAGGTCACTTTTCATCCGTAAACATACTCATAAAACCCATGGCAACCAAATACAATTCCAAGCATTTTGCGTTCAATATTTGCGTAATTTTGTTCGGTAAACGACAACGATTTCGACGAGTAACATACTGGTCTTCCGTCTTGGAGCAACGCATCTTCCAATCCGTATTTGCTAGCATCAACCTGTAACATAAGCTGTTTCTGCGGGTCAAAATACGCAAGGACAGGACTCTTGGTAATAATGTCTTTGACTCGGTTAAACGCTTGTGACTAGGATGCATCCCATACCTATTCGTTTACTTCTGAAATATTAGGCGCAAATTTGGCCAGATAATTAACTAGGACAAGAAATGTCTCTGGTTCGCCCTGGTTCTTCGGCGGTTTCATGTCGTGTATAGCAGATACTTTGTTGGGATCTGGTTTGTGACTTGATGATGTGAGCAAGTGACCGAAATGGCGAACTTCCGTAACGCCTACATCTAATTTGTCTACATTGAAACAGATGCCCTTGTCGCGACTTCTATCGAGCACTTTTCGCAAATTCAGGTCATGTTCCAAACGTGTACTACCATATACTAGGATATCGTCAACGATTGTGACAACTCCTTGAATACCTTCGAGGCATTCATCAATCTTCCGCTGGAATTTGTCTTGTGGTGATTTTAATCCGAACGGCAAGCGAAGATAACGGTACCTACCGTAAGGCGTGTTCAACGTAGTTAATTATGACGATTCGTGATCCAGCTTAATCGCTCAATAACCTGATCTAGCGTCCAATTTCGTGAAATATTTAGCGTTTGTTAATTGTGGCAATATGTCGTTTAGCGTACGAAGCGGGTAATGTGGCCTTTTAATTGCCTTGTTTAAGTCTTGTAGATCAAAACATATGCGCAGATTTCCGGGGCTTTTCTCCACGACTATAAGCGAATTAACCCAATTGGTCGGTTCGGTTACCTTGGTAATGATATTAAGGCTTTCCATTCGATCTAGTTCCGTTTTAAGTCTGTGGCGAACAGCCACCGGAACGCGTCTTGGTGGCCATGGTGAACCACGTGTTCGAATGATGGATCTACATGAATCTTGCACTCACCAGGAAAATGACCGATACCTTGGAATATATCTCCATAATCCGAGAGAACGAATTCCTTGTTCATCGGAACGTCTTCGATTATCGCGATTGGTTTGGTCTCGACAGCATATACAAATTGTATTATCTCAAATACAATGCGATTTCCAAGACCTAATATCGGAGGTGAATTGGTGTCAATGACGTAAACTTCTATATCGCGGGAAATATCGCGATACTTGCACTTGACTGTTCCGAATCCGACAGCGCGTAGTGAACCACCGTAATATGCCGACAATGTACGATCTGACCTATGAGGTGACTTTTTTATATTTAATTTTTGATATTCCTCCAAGGAAATTATGTTAACTTGGGACCCTGTGTCTAGTTTGAACTTAATTGGGACTGAACTTGGACCAATAGCACAAGTTGCAAGTGCCTTATCTTGGTGTACATTAATGTTACCATTACTTTTATTAATGGAATCAATAAACAAGTCTAGGTCTGGGGTAATTCTTGGACTATGGGACAGGGACGTCTCAGGTTGTGGGTTACCTGTAATTTCATTAACATTCCCATATTTAGATCTGCACATTTTAGCAAATGGTTAAGTTTATGACAGTTATTACACTTTTTTACTTTTGCAGGGCAAATGTCAGATTTGTTATGTCTATTCTCACAATTACCACACTGTGAATGAGAGTCACTGTGACTTCCACCATGTAGTTTGCCGTGTCAAGATAGGGTTTTGGCTTCTTTATGTCATCGCCCATTAACTCCCATGTATTGTAGATGTCCCGACCACGGTCGCCAACCCAAAGAAGTAAGTAGTTTACCTTGACGTCTTCCTCTTTCTCCTTGAGCGGTCCTTGAAAAATCAAGCTCACGTGGCATATGAATTTATTCCACGCTTCTGAACTGAAGATTAATGCTATCCCCGTCCATACTTGGAGTCGGAATACCACCAAGGTCTGCCAATTCGTACAAATGTCACATCCCACTTCTGACACCATGTAATATTTTCCTCATGACGACAACACGTCTTTTCATGTTGGTAGACATTTTAATACTTAACAACGTTAACGTGACAATGCATACGTCATAGACGTAATTGGGGTTTACATAAAGATATTCATGAAGCTTTACATTATACATATTCATAAGTTACAATGATAGATAACTCTTGGTCTTGTAAGTCCATAATACAACAATAATCACCCCCCCCCCCTAATGCCAAGCAGTATACACGGTGATAAAAGCAATGGACCTTCCAACATTACTTACTTGGAAGACTTTATAAAACGGAGAAATTATATCTGTTCTTTCGATTTAATTATTTAAAGCCAAATCGTCAGCTGTTTAAAGCTTGATTAGTGTAATCAGTCGATAAGTCAAAATTTGAATTTTGCATAATTTCAAATATAGTGTGAAATTAAAGTTTAAAATGTTAAAAAATGGATATCATTTCAAAAAAATAAAGCACATAATAGTATGAAAACACCTATTTGATAATAATATGTTGATTTTATTGATACTTAAAATTTTTGTCAATCATTGATTAAATTAATTAAGCTTAGAACAACTAACATGGCAGCAGTTTGTAGGTGTATAGGGGTATCTTGTCGATTTGACATTGTCTGGCTGAACACCATGAAATTCGTCAAGTCATCCGAATATAATTTGACGACTAGCTATTATTTTCATTAAAAATACTTACACTTCAATGATTTTTTTAATGTGCATTTTGAATAACAATTAAAAGACAAAAATAACTTCTATTCATAAACCAAGGTTTATTTGTAAAGAATATAGTGTTCATGACATGCCAGATATATTGATTTATATCCTGAAGACTAAACGTTTTAAAATTGTTCATGACAGAGAGTTTTTACTATTCATTTCTAATGACTTTTCATTTGAAATCCGATTGGCGTATTGATACCGATAAACCATTCATTCATCATGTTTGACTATTAGTCTGTTGGAATATCAATACTGCGATTATTTCTACCGTCTTAATATTATATACTTTAACATAGATATCATATTTCAATAAATTATAATCATTATGTAAAATATTTCTATCTAGTATATAATCACATTTAAATCAGAAATACATATTTATTTAACTTTGAAAAATGTTGTTAATAATGCGTAGTATACGGTATGTATATTCTTAAAACTCTAACTATTCAAAACAAAGTCAGACGATCGAATGATTTTTGTTTTATATTGACAATCTTTAAGCGTAGTGTAAAAAAATCTTAAATGAACCTTAAGTCAACCGTTGACAAAGCACTTGTAAAATAGTAATGGATAACTAGGAAACGTCCATTTATCGAGGTTTTTCAAGGTAAGTAGTATTTCATATAATTACACGATTTCAAAATGCAAATATACACGGAAGCGCCGATATTAGTTGTCTTCCACCTAGTATACCAGTATATATATATATGGGATATCTATGTATTCTTAATGTGTAGTTCGCTTGTGGTGTTATTCGTGTCTCTGAATATTGTCAAATTCGTGTTATTCAGTTAAAATTATAAGTAATTTAAATTTATTTTCAATATGTGTTTTATATTTCTCATCCCATGCACTTTGTTGTGACTTATTCTATCCTAATTCTAAATGGATCCCTTTTTCACCAAGTACTGAGCTGTGTCTTTTGTTAATACTTTTTTTTAATATCAACATATCCTAGCAACCAAGAGTCACGGAAATAATAAGACATGTTCGTAAATTTTCAAAGACAATGTCACTATAAGCTTCATTAGTTTAATCAGTGATTCAACACAATCTTCAAACATTAATAATAAATTCCCTTAATTTTGACACTATGTGCTTCCAACTGCTATAATATTATTCACTTTCTACCCTCTACTACAAAAAAAAAAAAAAAAAAAACAAAACACATTTGTAAGTCATCAATTATTTGAAAGAGGCAACTTGATTATTACGAACATTCGACCCCGATTAACAAATGATAAAATACAACTTGTATATCTGCAACATAACAGTCAATCATCTTTTCTATACTCTAACAGTCGGTAACAAAATACAGAACGTTTCGCGTTATTACAAGAAAGTTTCGCGTTATTGCACGAGTTTTTTTCATGAAAATAACAAAAATAACAGAACTAACTTTTTCAGCCCTCCTAGCACTTTACATGAATAATGCGAAGCTGTCGGTTAACATTGCAGTAATGACTGGTCGAAATAAAACTTGGATAAATGGAATGTTTTAAAGTCTAGACAGTTTGCATATTGACTGGACACAAGACAAGTGACGCTTTTAGGCACGTACTGGGTAGTATTTCATATTTACCCACAGAAAGATAATTCGTTGTTCGGTATATTTAAACTGACAATGAAGTTATATTTGGAAACAACGCTTTGTTTTATTTCAATATACATTCTATATATTAGATAATTAGGCAATATCGGGTCAGATCGTTTGAATTGTACGTTCATAAAACCCATTATTATCTCAATGTCATGGTATATGATCTCAACTACTGGCATTGTTAACAATGACAATTGTCACACAATATTTTTAAAGATTTAAATTAAATGTAACTGTTTTATCTGATATTATTGGTAATACTTTGTAAAGTTCCGATTTTTGCGACTATTTTACCACCAGTAGGGTAATGTGTACAGCGAACTTACGGACGTAACATAACACTGCTGAATAATTAACTTAACACCGTTAAGTAAAAAATTAAGTAGATTATTAATGGATTAGACTAGGTAATCATCTTTCTTATAGAAACTTTTGACATTGGAAAAGTCAGATGCGGATAAGATTTAGCCGTATGTTGATAGCCAAAAAAGGAAATCATTCATCGATAACAGTAAGTGTTTTTACTTATATTAATTGTTTTACGTGAATGATATTTATTTATTTATAACCATGCTGTAGATTATCTCTCGAATTTTGATTTGATTTGAATTTGTCTCACGAAATTGGTAAAATTTTAAATAAAATAATTATCAAATAATGTGTGTGGTTAAGCAGTACACTTTATAACATATTAAAATTTGACAAGTGCCTGTGAAAGATGAGACAAATCAACTACTTTCGAGAATAAACACTCAACGGCATGATTATTTTTCTCATTACACACTGTAATCACAAAATCTGGTGTCGGGTAGCCAAATAGAATATTATTAGTCGAAATTTGTAAGCTACATTACATGTATATGCCCCGAATTCTACAATAGTCAACCCAATATCTACAATTCTGCATCGTACAAACATTTGTTTACGTAATAATTGTTTATCTATTTACAATATTATTGTTTCCCGTCACCACCCCGGACATACTACCTAATCGAGAAATCGTTTAGGCCGGTACAGACTAAGCGGTAATTGCGTTTCAAGCCGATTCACTAGATTTAGGCCGGTTGTTGTATGCAGCACTTTTGACGATTTTTTCTTTCAAGACAACGGTTATTCTGGTTAGATTTATGCTTTTTGAATGCATACTTCTAAGGCAGACATACACTCACCAACCATTGTAAAGCATAGAAATTGTTGGCGAACATGTGCATTTTCTCAGAAGAAAACTACACATTTAACTTTTGAATTTATCTATATACATGTAATTCATATATGTGTGGATACAATATACACCTGCATCGAAATATAACAACACACGCTAAGTTTTTGGCCTTGAAATTAGGTTTTATTTGTACTAAAACTTAATTTCAAATTGGCACTAAAATCAAGACTACGGTGTAGGCTCTTGTGTAAGTTGAGACACTAGTGTAGTCCGGTTCAAAATGCTAAATAACATACTCTGAGGTCGAAATAAGACTTGTCACTGGTAATTTTGACTTTACGCGCTAAATGGTGTTACATATTTTTGTGGTCAGAGTTCCATTAGCAATAGGGAGGTTTGGCATCGAATTTCGACGGGGCTAACACAATTTGGACCTATCACCAAACGCTTCAATTACAGATCAAAATAAATAAAAGGTTCAAAATGAGGTAAAAGTCATGACCTAGTTTTCCACTTTTGAGTTTTTGGCTGTATATTAGCTGTAACTTAAGATATTTAATGCTTTTTCATTTAAAAATGATTGGCATAACATATTCTAGTTATGTATGAAGTTTCAATATTTGACAAAATGTATCAGTTATTAAAGTTCTTTTTTTATGGTTTTTGATTATTTTCTTCAGAATTATTAAAGATAGTTAAAGTGTATAAATGGCAAAAATGATCTAGATCTTACTGATTAGCAAGTTTCATAAACAATGTGATCATCCATGTTGGAGTTATTGCTCCTAAAATGTCATACTTTTTGTGTTGTTTTCAGCTTTTCATTAAAATTATTAGAGATATAATACTAAATATAGAGCATTGATATAAAAATAAAAAGCATGACAAATTCTAGGTACGTATCAGATTTCAAAAATATCTGACGAATGATTTTAAGTTATTGCCCTTTTTAAAGTCAAATTTTTGTATTTTTTATATCGTTATTGATTTTTTTCCCGAAAGTTATCAGAGAAAGATAAATATTAAAAATTGCAAAAATGTTTGACATGACAAGATCTAAATAGTATGTTTCATAAATATCTTTATATCAACATCATAGTTATTGCCCCTGAAATGTAGTATTTCTTGTGTTTGTGTGCTGTTTATGACCCCGGTGAGTGGTACAGACCATATTGGACCTCTTATTTACTTATGTGTTGTCATCTGTAACATTAAATTGCACTACATGAAGGCCAACTCTGAGTTAAAAAATAAACCAGATATTGCAGTACACGTTTTATCAATATTCTTGAATTCTTGAACTGTTTTGTTGCTGAAAATCGAAAAGTCGAATTCTGTTGAGGTTCCTGCGTAAAATGGTTAAGCCGTCATCAATTAAGTGTCCGTAAGAGATCTTGTCTCTATTTTTTCATAGAATCGGATTAAAAGTAAGAAAAATCCAATTAATGCGAGAGATGGTTCGTGTGATCTGTCTCAACCAGGGCGAGACAGGGAAATCTAGTACTGGTGATCAATGGTTTTATTGGAATTTTTTAATTTGCTCTCACAATAATAGCACCATCTGAAAAAAGAACTTACTGTTACATAGTTTCTAAAATGTGAAGTATGCATTGACATTTCTATTCTATGAATAAATTAGTTTTATATTGTAAAAATGATAATACATGTGTTTGTCAAATTACAATAGAATTGTTTACTCCGTTAAGTTTATACTTAGCCATAGTGCATACGATCACAGTCATGGAAATACGAGTATTTGCTATTTCATTGAACCTAGGCAATATATTAAAAAGGTTTATACTAGTTACATTAATGACATTTAATAGTAAACTTTTTTCCCGAAAATTTCCTAAAAAATATTTTCAGTAGTGCTGTTTGCTGACATTAAACAATAATATAAAATAACTCTGTAAATGTCGGGATGTGCATGTAGGTTATGACAAAACTTTTATGTATTAAAATCTATTGTTTTTACTTACAAATGCCGATTCAACAATGTTATTAATTTTTTTCTGATACACACGTGGGAAAAACAACCGGCCTAATCCTAGTGAACCGGCCTAAACGATTTTTCGATTAGGTAGTATGTCCGGGGTGGTCACATGATGTACTCGCGCAGGCGATTGTGTTTTTTGTCACAAATATGTCAGGATGTGGGTATGATGGGATTTTATTGTAAAACTGTGTAAACAGGAACATAAATACCACTACCTAGCTCAGTTGGTAGAATGCTCGCTTCGTATATGGAAGGTCGGGGTTCGAACCCCAGCCGGGGTCTGATCAAGATTTAAATAAGATCGTTACTATAGTTAGTAAAATATTCGACATTTAAAAATAAAACGATCATTGGGCCATTCAGAAGAGACCTTAATGACATCATGTGAAGTTAAAGAACCCTTCCTGTACTTTGCCCCGAGCGCGTTGAAAAGGTAAAAATTCCAGTGAAATATTCTCCACTGGGGCGTAAAACCCCATCAATAAATAAATGAATAAATAAATAAAATAAATCAGTCAATCAATCAATCAATCAATACTATCGTCTTCGGAAGTGTATTTTGGTGCAGATTACGTCTACCTTCGAAACTACATTAACATAGGACATACCCAGCCTTAAGTTAAAGAAGCAAAGTTGCGCTTCTGTCTGGCTTGTTGGGCGACTTAGTTTATTGATTAAAATATTGTAGAAAGGTATCTGAATTCGGGAGAACGGATACTTTGAACAATACGGTGACTATATATGGAACTTTTCGTCTGCATATACTATTTCTAAGACGTTCAGTGGTATTGTTTAATGCTGGATGTAAGCAGATCATTTTGGTAATACAATACACAGTAGAATAATTCGTAGAATGTCACAACACTAACTACATGGCTGTTTGACGAAGCCCTTTTGAATTTTTTGACGTGTTAGTTTGGGTTCTAATTGTTTGCTTTATTTGTTTCTTTGGTTGTTTGGTAAACTTTGATTTGAGAACATGCACTAAATCACTGAATAGCGAAGTGTAAACATTCAATTTTGTGGAGATGTTTCGGCAGAATAATAAAGGGACAATAAGTGCATATACCGTTGCATATTTCTCCCTCTGAAATAGAAAAATACAGGTTTAAAATAGAGGTGAATGTAGTACATGAAATTAAAGTACTACAATCTGCTGGTAATGATGGATAAATATATGGTTATAATACTGGTAGCTATATTTGTGTATAATCGATCCGATAAACGGAAGAGGTGATAATTTATTAGAAACTCAATGAAAAAAATTGCCGGAAACATAATGAAAAAGTTTCCGTAATCGTAAAATATTATTGGAAATGTAATACTTTGATTTAAAGTATTTTGGATAGCCAGCAAAAGGACAAAATAAAGAGCACATACGACTTAAGTTACTCAAGTTTTCCCAATCTATGTGAAGGCTAATAAATACCTAAAATCATCTAAAGATCTGTTTATTGGAAAAAAAAATCTTCAAGCAGATTTTACACATGGTCTACTAGATAGAGAACGGTCAATAGATATTTCATCAGTGACTTAAAATTGCTGCATTCGGAATTACAAAGACTTCATTCATGGTATTTCTATATGCTTCTATAGGGGTATTCGATGGGGTTTAGGTTGAAACTTTCTTAAAAACATGTGCATGTAGTTTCATGAAGAACAGTTTACTTTCCCAGCAAACTATATCAGTATCAGTTTACCGTACACATGTAGTTTCTAATCTACGAAACCTTTCAGCATGAGAATACCAATAATATTTAATATTTGTCGCATTTTTTTCTTCTTACACTAATTATTGCAATACATGAACAACTTGACATGACTGGTCTATTTGCCGATAAGAACTCTTAATGCACAACTTTACTGTTGCTCCTAAGCAATAACTGTAAATATCACTTATTTCGCTTAGCAATGATTAGTATAGTTCAACGTCACCAAAACCAATCTTCGTTTTTTAAACGTCACTACTGATTTTAGATTTATATTTTCAATTGAATGAAACGTCTTTTTCGACACGTTAATTATGACAAATTTTTAGATGTTCTTTTAAGTAAGCAGACTTCTCATGTTGATGATATTGTTTCCAAACAATTAGCTCGATAATATTCATTAAACTTAGATACCCTTTAGGAGGAGTTCTCTTGTAAAATTACAAGTAAAAAAGTCCAACACCTTTTGCGTCCAAAATAGTGTGGCCATCCCTTTGCCAGCAGATGGTTGTGTCTTGTACTTCTTTACCCCCTACCATCTGGTGAATTTAAGCTCTATTCCCTTGCTCATATTAATGAACCCAAATCTAATCTACAATCACCAGATGAAAATCAATCAACTTTTGGCCTTAAACGCTTCAACAAAGCTCTGCATAATGATGCTATTGTTGCCATTTACTCATCGCTAAGGGATTTAGGAACCCAATGGGCCCTGAGCCTGTGCATACCTAAGCGATCATGTAATATTGTTTAAATGCTACCATGTGAAATGTATAATGTCTGCTCTTTTTCTTCCACCTGAATTTGCCTATACCAGATTTCGAAATTTGTTACACATTTCTTCGTAGGAGGCAACTAGTAGGCATCCAGGCCTAACTCTATTTGCTAGATACGTTCTACTGCGTTTGAATTCCCTATCCAAGAATTAAATCTGGGCATAAGAACAAGTTCGGAATTACAGCACATTACTCAACTTTAAATAAAAAGATGCATTTGTATCAGTAGCCATGTTTACCATGCAATATATTATCAAAGAATGACCCAATACAGGGCAATTTCGTATCCAGATATAAAACATGTGTAAAACAAGGCACAAACTACTCCATCATCGTGTCGGACAATCGTAAAGGGGATAGATTGGTTGGTTACTGATTGTCTTCGCCCTCGTATATAAAAAGAGATGTAGAACCATATGACCTATATGGTTCTTTTTTTCCAAGGAATATGCAAATAAAACTTATCCTGTACCACTTTACCAATTTTTATCAAACTTGGTAGGGATCATCCATAGGAAATGTCATTTAAAGTTTTTGAATATCATCAACCTTGAACTTTTTCAACTTCACGGTGGCTGAATATTTGACAATCACTAAATGACTTCTCCTGGGATCCTGTAACTTTACAATCACCACCAGGATGTTAAGTTCTACAAAGTTTGCGAAAAAGTTTCACTTTGACCTTCGTTAATGATCGTAGTGGCCCTGTATGTTAAATTGTTCAAATGACTTCTCGTGAACTAAAAAGACTTATATAGTTCTACAAAATTTGCAAATTGATTTGACTTTGGCCTTAGTTCAAGGTCACAGTGGCGTTTCTTGCAAACAGCGCTAAATATGACTTCTTGTCGTGAACCAAAGGGCGTATAATTCTTATAAAGTCATTGTTCTTCATACATAGAATCAGCGTATTGAGCAATAGATTTGACCTTCAAAGTCACGATGACCTTATTATGAAAAATGCAATTAATTACTTGTTATTAACCAAAAACGGCTTGTCGTCATCAAATTCCATATATAGTATATATACTTTGATTTTGGCTAATGCGCTTTAGATGAGCGATGCAGGTCTTGTTATTAGATTAGAAGAGTTTATTTTACTAGGCTGGCACTTTGTGTTAAATTAGTTTATTGCCCAATCTAGTAAATATGATTTCAATACGATTAAATTAAGAAGATTAAATAACTATTAATTCATTAATTTAAATTGCAATTAAAAGTTTGACCGTTTACTTATTTAATACATATATTATTCAAATTTCATTTTCGAAAATTTTACATTAGCACGCCTTTATAAACGGATTATTGTATTGTACGTGAAAACCATTTTCAACGTGTTGGCTACTTGTATAGATATGTACATACATTATAATAATCGCAAGAAGTGCTTTTTATGTACAACTTACACACGCTGTAAACTTAAGTTATTAACATTCCTGTCGAACTCCTATAAAGTAACTCAACAATATATACTATTAGTAAAAAATTTATTAGTAAAAAAAGGACACGTTATATGTAGCATATTGCAATTGGTTGATAGCTATATATAGTAACATCTAGGTCATATTATATCATGCAGTAACTTACAGGCCATAATATTTGATAGCTATGTGTAGTAACTTCCAGGTAATATTGTTTCATAGCTATCTGTAGAAACTTACAGGTCAAATTGTTTGATAGCTATATGTAGTAACTTCCAGATCATATCATTTAATAGCTATATATGTAGTAACTTCCAGGTCAAATTGTTTAATACCTAAATGTAGTAACCTCCAGTTCATATTGTTTGATAGCTATATGTAGTAAATTCCAGGTCATATTGTTTGATAGATATATGTAGTAACTTCTAGGTCATATTGTTTGATAGCTATATGTAGTAACTTCTAGGTCATATTGTTTGATAGCTATATGTAGTTACCTTTAGGTCAAATTGTTTGATAGCTATATTTAGTAACTTACAGGTCATATTGTTTGATAGCTATATGTAGTAACTTCTAGTTCATATTGTAGTAACTTAAGGGTCATAATGTTTGATAGCTGTATATAGTAACCTACAGGTAATATTGTTTGATAGCTATATGTAGTAACTTCCAGGTCATATTGTTTGATAGCTATATGTAATAACTTCAAGATCATATTGTTTAATATCTATATGTAGTAACTTCCAGGTCATATTGTTTGATAGCTATATGTAGTAACTTACAGGTCATAATGTTTGATAGCAGCTGTATGTAGTAACTTGCAGATCATATTGTTTCATAGCTATATGTAGTAAATAACAGGTCATAATGTTTGATTGTTTGATATCTATATCTAGTAATTTTAGGTCTTATTGTTTGATAGCTATATGTAGTAACTTCCAGGTCATATTGTTTGATAGCTATATGTAGTAACTTATAGGTTGTATTGTTTCATAGCTATACTTAGTAACTTACAGGTCATATTGTTTGATAGCTATATGTAGTAACTTCAAGGTCATATTGTTTTATAGCTATATGTAGTACATTCAGGTCATATTGTTTGATAGCTGTATGTAGTACATTAAGGTCATATTGTTTGATAGCTGTATGTAGTACATTCAGGTCATATTGTTTGCTAGCTATATGTAGTAACTTCCAGGTCATATTGTTTGATAGCTATTTGTAGTAACTTCCAGATCATATTGTTTGATAGCTATATGTAGTAAGTTCCAAGTGATATTGTTTGATAGCTATATGTAGTAACTTACAGGTCATATTGTTTGATAGCTATATGTAGTAACTTACAGATCATATTGTTTGATAGCTATATGTAGTAACTTACAGATCATATTGTTTGATATCTATATGTAGTACATTCAGGTCATATTGTTTGATAGCTATATGTAGAACATTCAGGTCATATTGTTTGCTAGCTATATGTAGTAACTTCCAGGTCATATTGTTTGCTAGCTATATGTAGTAACTTCCAGGTCATATTGTTTGATAGCTATATGTAGTAACTTACAGATCATATTGTTTGATATCTATATGTAGTTACTTCCAGGTCATATTGTTTGATAGCTGTATGTAATACTTTCCGGGTCATATTGTTTGATAGCTATTTGTAGTAACTTCTAGGTCGTATTGTTTGATAGCTATATGTAGTAACTTACAGGTCATAATGTTTGATAGCTATATGTAGTAACTTACAGGTCATAATGTTTGATAGCTATTTGTAGCAACTTCCAGGTCATATTGTTTGATAGCTGTATGTAATACTTTCCGGGTCATATTGTTTGATAGCTATTTGTAGTAACTTCTAGGTCGTATTTTTGATAGCTAAATATAGTAACTTCCAGGTCAAATTGTTTAATAGTAATAGAAGTAACTTCCAGGTCATATTGTTTGATATTTATATGTAGTAACATGAAGGCATAATGTTTGATAGCTATATGTAGTAACTTCCAGATCATATTGTTTGATAGCTATATGTAGTAAGTTCCAAGCGATATTGTTTGATAGCTATATGTAGTAACTTACAGGTCATACTGTTTGATAGCTATATGTAGTAACTTCCAGGTCATATTGTTTGATAGCTATATGTAGTAACTTCCAAGTCATAATATATGATAGCTGTATGCAGTAACTTACAGGTCATATTGTTTGATAGCTATCTGTAGTTATTTCTAGGTATTGATTGATAGTTATATGTTATATTTTTTGATAGTTACATCAGATGATATTGTTTTAGAGCTATATGTAGTAACTCCCAGATCATATTGTTTGATAGCTAGATGTAGTAACATTAGGTCATATTGTTTGAGAGCTAGATGTAGTAACATCAGGTCATATTGTTTGAGAGCTATATGTAGTAACTTCTGAATAATATTGTTTGATAGCTATATGTAGTAACTTCTAGGTATAGTTTAATATCTATATCTAGTAACTTTAAGGTCTTATTGTTTGATAGCTGTATTTAGTAATATACAGGTCATATTGTTTTATAGCTATATGTAGTACATTCAGGTCATATTGTTTGATAGCTATATGTAGTACATTCAGGTCATATTGTTTGATAGCTATATGTAGTACATTCAGGTCTATTGTTTTATAGCTATATGTAGTAATTCAGGTCATATTGTTTGATAGCTATATGTAGTACATTCAGGTCATATTGTTTGATAGCTATATGTAGTACATTCAGGTCATATTGTTTGATAGCATATGTAGTACATTCAGGTCATATTGTTGATAGCTATATGTAGTACATTCAGGTCATATTGTTTGATAGCTATATGTAGTACATTCAGGTCATATTGTTTGATAGCTATATGTAGTACATTCAGGTCATATTGTTTGGCTAGCTATATGTAGTACATTCAGGTCTATTGTTTGATAGCTATATGTAGTACATTCAGGTCATATTGTTTGCTAGCTATATGTAGTACATTCAGGTCATATTGTTTGATAGCTATATGTAGTACATTCAGGTCATATTGTTTGCTAGCTATATGTAGTACATTCAGGTCATATTGTTTGATAGCTATATATAGTACATTCAGGTCATATTGTTTGATAGCTATGTAGTACATTCAGGTCATATTGTTTGCTAGCTATATGTAGTACTTCAGGTCATATGTGTTGATAGCTATATATAGTAACTTCCAGGTCATAATGTTTGATAGTTGTATGTAGGTAAACTTAAGTCATATGTGAGTTCATAGTAGCTATATCTAGTAACTTAAGCGTCATAATGTTTGAAAGCTTTAGGTAGTAACTTACAGGTCATTGTTTGATAATTATATGTAGGAACTTAAGGGTCATAATGTTTGATAGCTATATGTAGTAACTTCCAGGTCATATTGTTTAATAGCTATATGTAGTAACATCAAGTCATATTATTTGATAGCTATATGTAGTAACTTCCAGGTCATATTGTTTGATGTCATATGTAGTAACTTCCAGGTCATATTGTTTGATTGCAATATGTAGTAACTTCCAAGTGATATTTTTTTATATCTATATGTAGTAACTTACAGGTCATATTGTTTAATAGCTATATGTAGCAAATTCCAGGTCATATTGTTTGATAGCTATATGTAGTAACTTCCAGGTCATATTGTTTAATAGCTATATGTAGTAACTTCCAAGTGATATTGTTTGATAGCTATATGTAGTAACTTCCAGTTCATTTAGTTTGATATCTATATGTAGCAACTTCTAGGTCATATTGTTTGACAGCAGTATGTAGTAACCTACAGGTATATTGTTTGATAGCTATATGTAGTAACTTGCAGGTCATATTGTTTGATAGCTATGTATAGTAACTTCCAGATAAAATTTTTTGATAGCCATATGTAGTAACATCAAGTCATAATGTTTGATAGCTATATGTAGTAACTTCCAGATCATAATGTTTGAAAGCTGTATGCAGTAACTTACAGGTCATATTCTTTGATAGCTATATGTAGTAACTTCAAGTTTTGTTTGATAATTATATGGTTTATTGTTTGATAGTTACATCAGGTCATATTCTTTGAGAGCTATATATATTAACGTCCAGGTCATATTGTTTGATAGCCAGATGTAGTAACATCATGTCATATTGTTTGAGAGCTATATATAGTAACTTTCGGGTCATATTGTTTGATATCTATATGTAGTAACTTTTAGGTCGTATGGTGATAGCTATATTTAGTAATATACAGGTCATATTGTTTGATAGCTATATGTAATAACTTGTAGGTCGTATTGTTTGATAGCTATATTTAGTAATATACAGGTCATATTGTTTGATAGCTATATTTAGTAATAAACAGGTCATATTGTTTGATAGCTATATTTAGTAAATAACAGGTCATATTGTTTAATAGCTATATGTAGCAAATTCCAGGTCATATTGTTTGATAGCTATATGTAGTAACTTCCAGGTCATATTGTTTAATAGCTATATGTAGTAACTTCCAAGTGATATTGTTTGATAGCTATATGTAGTAACTTCCAGTTCATTTAGTTTGATATCTATATGTAGCAACTTCTAGGTCATATTGTTTGACAGCAATATGTAGTAACCTACAGGTAATATTGTTTGATAGCTATATGTAGTAACTTGCAGGTCATATTGTTTGATAGCTACATCTGACACTTAAATCTAAAATTATCACTTTAGTATTTAAGATTTTATTGATTTGTAGGCATTTTGTTCGTATTGATTACATTACAATGGCATGGACATCATTACTTGAATGTGTAGAATCGATATATTGTTTTCCAAGTTTTGTTGTAAAGTAATGCACTCTGTCCGTCAATTTTTTTTGTTTCCTTTTTAAGGGTATTGTCTTCTTTAGGTTGAACAGTATAGTCTTTATGTTATCCAAATAAGTATGCAATGTTTTGGTCTCGATTTGACATTTAAGATGACCGCTTTTGCATCAATCTGGAAAATCTAGTTTATGCATATTTTCTAAGAAAAAAAAAACTTAACAAGTATTGCCCCTGCACCACAAATAGAAAAGGCTACGGGGAGTCTGGTTCATATAAGACAATACTCTTGTTCCGGGATCCTCTGTATATATATACATGTATATCGTAAACTATATTTGTTTAGTGACATGGATTCTCTGAAATAAAATATTGTTCACAAGACATAATTGTGTGCAAGATTTTCCCACAAAAATTGATCAGTGAAATCACATGTGTAGGGTGTGATCATGTTGAAGTTGATTTTTTAATTTTTTTAATTGAATTTATCTATTTTGTGATGCAAGAAACATAATCAATCACAATCTTTGGTGCTAGATAGGGAAATCTCAAAGCCCTTGACCCAATGTATTTGGTCAAAATCTAGGCAAATCGCGTTCTGGAGCAACTTATATTAGAACGAGGGTTGGGATTTCTCTGTCTGGTACCAGAAGTAGTGCTAAATTCATTTTTTATTGAATAAACATTCAAAATAGACACCATAAAATGTATTATAGCATCACAATCCTAACTTTTGGGTGTGACCAGTTTTATCATGGTTGCGTTAAGACGTTGTTCAGAGTGAATTTGGTGTTAATCAGATATTCTAAATTGGCAGTCATAATTTAAATAATGTCATTGCATCTCCCCAGATACTAATGATTAGATCTTCGTCAATTATGGCCAGAAAGTTCGAAGCTTAGCTTAAAAGAACTCGGAGTAAAGGGAAATAACTCCTTTCCCTTGACAGAAACCCGCCCAGGACTCTTATTCCCTTAAGTTTAAATTAAAGAATTGTCGAAACAAGTATTTTAAATTTGACATTCAGACAAAAATGTCCATCAAATGCGCACCAACGACCCCATGCAGCCTATACTACTTTGTGATCTCATTCCATTCATAATGACATTTATAATGGGGATAACCTACGTCTCAGGTACTACTACTTGCGACACCTTTTCCATGAGAAAATGTTTTCTTTAAATGTTTTCTCTACCATCTCGAGTTAGATGGGTAAGAACAACGTTTATTAATATAAACTAGATAGCTTTCGGTCTCGAGTTAGATGGGTAAGAACAACGTTTATTAATATAAACTAGATAGCTTTCGGTCTCGAGTTAGATGAGTAAGAACAACGTTTATTAATATAAACTAGATAGCTTTCGGTCTCGAGTTAGATGGGTAAGAACAACGTTTATTAATATAAACTAGATAGCTTTCGGTCTCGAGTTAGATGGGTAAGAACAACGTTTATTAATATAAACTAGATAGCTTTCGGTCTCGAGTTAGATGGGTAAGAACAACGTTTATTAATATAAACTAGATAGCTTTCGGTCTCGAGTTAGATGGGTAAGAACAACGTTTATTAATATAAACTAGATAGCTTTCGGTCTCGAGTTAGATGGGTAAGAACAACGTTTATTAATATAAACTAGATAGCTTTCGGTCTCGAGTTAGATGAGTAAGAACAACGTTTATTAATATAAACTAGATAGCTTTCGGTCTCGAGTTAGATGAGTAAGAACAACGTTTATTAATATAAACTAGATAGCTTTCGGTCTCGAGTTAGATGGTAAGAACAACGTTTATTAATATAAACTAGATAGCTTTCGGTCTCGAGTTAGATGAGTAAGAACAACGTTTATTAATATAAACTAGATAGCTTTCGGTCTCGAGTTAGATGGGTAAGAACAACGTTTATTAATATAAACTAGATAGCTTTCGGTCTCGAGTTAGATGGGTAAGAACAACGTTTATTAATATAAACTAGATAGCTTTCGGTCTCGAGTTAGATGGGTAAGAACAACGTTTATTAATATAAACTAGATAGCTTTCGGTCTCGAGTTAGATGGGTAAGAACAACGTTTATTAATATAAACTAGATAGCTTTCGGTCTCGAGTTAGATGGTAAGAACAACGTTTATTAATATAAACTAGATAGCTTTCGGTCTCGAGTTAGATGGGTAAGAACAACGTTTATTAATATAAACTAGATAGCTTTCGGTCTCGAGTTAGATGGGTAAGAACAACGTTTATTAATATAAACTAGATAGCTTTCGGTCTCGAGTTAGATGGTAAGAACAACGTTTATTAATATAAACTAGATAGCTTTCGGTCTCGAGTTAGATGGGTAAGAACAACGTTTATTAATATAAACTAGATAGCTTTCGGTCTCGAGTTAGATGGGTAAGAACAACGTTTATTAATATAAACTAGATAGCTTTCGGTCTCGAGTTAGATGGGTAAGAACAACGTTTATTAATATAAACTAGATAGCTTTCGGTCTCGAGTTAGATGGGTAAGAACAACGTTTATTAATATAAACTAGATAGCTTTCGGTCTCGAGTTAGATGGGTAAGAACAACGTTTATTAATATAAACTAGATAGCTTTCGGTCTCGAGTTAGATGGGTAAGAACAACGTTTATTAATATAAACTAGATAGCTTTCGGTCTCGAGTTAGATGGGTAAGAACAACGTTTATTAATATAAACTAGATAGCTTTCGGTCGCGAGTTAGATGAGTAAGAACAACGTTTATTAATATAAACTAGATAGCTTTCGGTCTCGAGTTAGATGGTAAGAACAACGTTTATTAATATAAACTAGATAGCTTTCGGTCTCGAGTTAGATGGGTAAGAACAACGTTTATTAATATAAACTAGATAGCTTTCGGTCTCGAGTTAGATGGGTAAGAACAACGTTTATTAATATAAACTAGATAGCTTTCGGTCTCGAGTTAGATGGGTAAGAACAACGTTTATTAATATAAACTAGATAGCTTTCGGTCGCGAGTTAGATGAGTAAGAACAACGTTTATTAATATAAACTAGATAGCTTTCGGTCTCGAGTTAGATGGGTAAGAACAACGTTTATTAATATAAACTAGATAGCTTTCGGTCTCGAGTTAGATGGGTAAGAACAACGTTTATTAATATAAACTAGATAGCTTTCGGTCTCGAGTTAGATGGGTAAGAACAACGTTTATTAATATAAACTAGATAGCTTTCGGTCTCGAGTTAGATGGTAAGAACAACGTTTATTAATATAAACTAGATAGCTTTCGGTCTCGAGTTAGATGGGTAAGAACAACGTTTATTAATATAAACTAGATAGCTTTCGGTCTCGAGTTAGATGGGTAAGAACAACGTTTATTAATATAAACTAGATAGCTTTCGGTCTCGAGTTAGATGGGTAAGAACAACGTTTATTAATATAAACTAGATAGCTTTCGGTCTCGAGTTAGATGGGTAAGAACAACGTTTATTAATATAAACTAGATAGCTTTCGGTCTCGAGTTAGATGGTAAGAACAACGTTTATTAATATAAACTAGATAGCTTTCGGTCTCGAGTTAGATGGGTAAGAACAACGTTTATTAATTAAACTAGATAGCTTTCGGTCTCGAGTTAGATGGGTAAGAACAACGTTTATTAATATAAACTAGATAGCTTTCGGTCTCGAGTTAGATGGGTAAGAACAACGTTTATTAATATAAACTAGATAGCTTTCGGTCTCGAGTTAGATGGGTAAGAACAACGTTTATTAATATAAACTAGATAGCTTTCGGTCTCGAGTTAGATGGGTAAGAACAACGTTTATTAATATAAACTAGATAGCTTTCGGTCTCGAGTTAGATGGGTAAGAACAACGTTTATTAATATAAACTAGATAGCTTTCGGTCTCGAGTTAGATGGGTAAGAACAACGTTTATTAATATAAACTAGATAGCTTTCGGTCTCGAGTTAGATGGGTAAGAACAACGTTTATTAATATAAACTAGATAGCTTTCGGTCTCGAGTTAGATGGGTAAGAACAACGTTTATTAATATAAACTAGATAGCTTTCGGTCTCGAGTTAGATGGGTAAGAACAACGTTTATTAATAAAACTAGATAGCTTTCGGTCTCGAGTTAGATGGGTAAGAACAACGTTTATTAATATAAACTAGATAGCTTTCGGTCTCGAGTTAGATGAGTAAGAACAACGTTTATTAATATAAACTAGATAGCTTTCGGTCTCGAGTTAGATGGGTAAGAACAACGTTTATTAATATAAACTAGATAGCTTTCGGTCTCGGGTTAGATGAGTAAGAACAACGTTTATTAATATAAACTAGATAGCTTTCGGTCTCGAGTTAGATGAGTAAGAACAACGTTTATTAATATAAACTAGATAGCTTTCGGTCTCGAGTTAGATGGTAAGAACAACGTTTATTAATATAAACTAGATAGCTTTCGGTCTCGAGTTAGATGAGTAAGAACAACGTTTATTAATATAAACTAGATAGCTTTCGGTCTCGAGTTAGATGGGTAAGAACAACGTTTATTAATATAAACTAGATAGCTTTCGGTCTCGAGTTAGATGAGTAAGAACAACGTTTATTAATATAAACTAGATAGCTTTCGGTCTCGAGTTAGATGGGTAAGAACAACGTTTATTAATATAAACTAGATAGCTTTCGGTCTCGAGTTAGATGAGTAAGAACAACGTTTATTAATATAAACTAGATAGCTTTCGGTCTCGAGTTAGATGGGTAAGAACAACGTTTATTAATATAACTAGAAGCTTTCGGTCTCGAGTTAGATGGGTAAGAACAACGGCTAATAATATAAACTACATGTAAATATATTAATATTCTGGTATGATTGGAGCTATGCTGTAGTTATATATTTCCTTACTGCTTTATCTCAAAATTAACTAAATAAATAAAACACCAATCGACTAAACCCTCGCCGTTATTTCAAGTTAATGTACACTATTAGGAATAAAAATAAATAAATGCAGGAAATATAAAAAATCTTCAAGAAGTCTAATACCAAATGAAGCATAAATGTGTACTTTTCCCTTTTTGAATAAAATTAACCAATAATTTTGTGATCAGTGTGTATGACTGATTAACAAATCAAACGTTTGATGATTGAATAATAACCCCTGAACACAATTTTAAAAAAGCTCACTCAATACCTATATAAAAATAAAAGGGACTGAATAAAATAATTAAAAGGCAGGTTAAAAAATATTTCCTGGATCAATACCAAGGCTAATATAATGTGAACCAAATGCTTTACCGTCTCGGGTTGAATATGTTTATTCAATCTGCCACAATGAATTCGATACATTAAGTTATTCCCTGGTATAACTTAATTATGTATCGAATTCATTGTGGCAGCTTGAATAAACATATCCAACCCGAGACGGTAAAGCATTTGATATTGATCCAGAATGGTAAACTATTTTTAGTTTATAAAAATATACGTGTTTAAAAGCTGTTTAAACATATCTGTATATTAAACTACATGTAATACAGACCAACACTAGTTGAGTATGTACAAGTGAAAATTACAACTAAATAAAGACTTCATACTTTAACTTCTTAAGAAAGATAAACGTTCATATGACATTGTGTCGAACATTTTCTATGTTTAAGAGATTAAACGATTTTTGGATTTTACAAGATTTTGAACTTTTGACCATGTGATTGAATAATGTTATAGAAGGATAAAACTCTATGATGAGATTAAGTATAATCTGTAGTAATTAAGGCCATGGTGTTGAAAACGAGTTAATGCCTTAAAGCGATGATGTAATTGTTTCTCGTACACAATTGTTATTATAGCTTAATTTAAGTCTTTCAGTAGCGTGTTAAGTTTTCAAATATGATCAAAGTATTTTCTGAAGTAAAACGTGTGCATCTTAAAGCTTCAATTATTAAAATTTCACTATGGTTGTCATTGATGGAATAAAATAGTTTTCATTTCTGCATAACTTCATGCTTATTGACGCGAAAAACATTACAGCATATAGTAACAGAGTAAGAGATGTCGCAAACGAGGATGAATATTTCCCTGTCCAGAACGACCTTTAGCGAGTGCTGGATATTGAAAATATAAACCCTACTGTTTAATTCATGTCCGGCGTAGCACGTGTTTTTCAAGAATCAATTAATTTTCAATCACGTCATATACCGTTCTGAAGTATGCATTTTGTCGTAATAAATGAGCACCAAGGTACCTACCATCTCATTCAGAAAACAAAATGCAAAACTTTTTTAAAATCCGATGCGCCACTGTTGCCAGGGTAATCAAGCGAGAAGAACTAGAAGCACAAGTTTGTCATTTGTCTTATGACGTGTGTATCTATGTAAATTTAATGTAAGTACCTTGTCATAAACTTAAAAAACTTAAAAAGATCCCTTAAAAACACAGAATAGCCTCTTTAGAACCAATAAACATCGTCTGCAGGCTGATATTTTGGTCTTTGATATTCCATCATCATCATAAGTATCTCGCCGCATACCCTCGCAATTCTTGTTAAAGCTACCGATGGTGCAGATTCCATACAGACAATTGAAAAGGCAAATCCGGTAAATGATGATGTAAATACTTTGGGGCTGAAAGCAAACAAAACAACCCCTGATTCAGGGCTCCGCGCAGTATGATGTCCCAAAATATAATGATGCTACCTTTCCCTCAGCATTAAAAAACCCTGGAGGTACATGTATTTGTACATCTAGTCAGGATTAAAACCCTTGAAGTACATGTATTTATACATCTAGTCAGGATTAAAACCCTGGAGGTACATGTATTTATACATCTAGTCAGGATTAAAACCCTGGAGGTTCATGTATTTATACATCAAGTCAGGATTACAACCCTGGAGGTACATGTATTTATACATCAAGTCAGGATTAAAGCCCTGGAGGTACATGTATTTATACATCTAGTCAGCATTAAAACCCTGGAGGTACATGTATTTATACATCTAGTCAGGATTAAAACCCTGGAGTACATGTATTTATACATCAAGTCAGGATTAAAACCCATGAGATACATGTATTTATACATCAAGTCAGGATTAAAACCCTGGAGGTACATGTATTTATACATCTAGTCAGAATTAAAACCCTAAAGGTACAGGTATTTATACATCTAGTCAGGATTAAAACCCTAAAGGTACATGTATTTATACATCTAGTCAGGATTAAAACCCTGGAGGTACATGTATTTATACATCTAGTCAGGATTAAAACCCTAAAGGTACATGTATTTATACATCTAGTCAGGATTAAAACCCTGGAGGTACATGTATTTATACATCTAGTCAGGATTAAAACCCTAAAGGTACATGTATTTATACATCTAGTCAGGATTAAAACCCTAAAGGTACATGTATTTATACATCTAGTCAGGATTAAAACCCTCGAGGTACATGTATTTATACATCTAGTCAGGATTAAAACCCTAAAGGTACATGTATTTATACATCTAGTCAGCATTAAAACCCTAAAGGTACATGTATTTATACATTTAGTCAGGATTAAAACCCTAAAGGTACATGTATTTATACATCTAGTCAGGATTAAAACCCTAAAGGTACATGTATTTATACATCTAGTCAGGATTAAAACCCTAAAGGTACATGTATTTATACATCTAGTCAGCATTAAACCCCAAAAGGTACAGGTATTTATACATCTAGTCAGGATTAAAACCCTAAAGGTACATGTATTTATACATCTAGTCAGGATTAAAACCCTGGAGGTACATGTATTTATACATCAAGTCAGGATTAAAACCCTGGAGGTACATGTATTTATACATCTAGTCAGGATTGAAACCCTGGAGGTACATGTATTTATACATCTAGTCAGGATTAAAACCCTAAAGGTACATGTATTTATACATCTAGTCAGGATTTAAACCCTGGAGGTACATGTATATATACATCTAGTCAGGATTAAAACCCTAAAGGTACATGTATTTATACATCTAGTCAGGATTAAAACCCTAAAGGTACATGTATTTATACATCTAGTCAGCATTAAAACCCTAAAGGTACATGTATTTATACATCTCGTCAGGATTAAAACCCTAAAGGTACATGTATTTATACATCTAGTCAGGATTAAAACCCTAAAGTACATGTATTTATACATCAAGTCAGGATTAAAACCCTAAAGATACATGTATTTATACATCTAGTCAGCATTAAAACCCTAAAGGTACAGGTATTTATACATCTAGTCAGGATTAAAACCCTAAAGGTACATGTATTTATACATCTAGTCAGGATTAAAACCCTGGAGGTACATGTATTTTTACATCTAGTCAGGATTGAAACCCTGGAGGTACATGTATTTATACATCTAGTCAGGATTAAAACCCTAAAGGTACATGTATTTATACATCTAGTCAGGATTAAAACCCTAAAGGTACATGTATTTATACATCTAGTCAGAATTAAAACCCTAAAGGTACATGTATTTACACATCTAGTCAGGATTAAAACCCTAAAGGTACATGTATTTATACATCTAGTCAGGATTAAAACCCTTGAGGTACATGTATTTATACATCTAGTCAGGATTCAAACCCTGGAGGTACATGTATTTATACATCAAGTCAGTATTAAAACCCTGGAGGTACATGTATTTATACATCAAGTCAGGATTGAAACCCTGGAGGTACATGTATTTATACATCAAGTCAGGATTAAAACCCGAGGTATATGTATTTATACATCTAGTCAGCATTTAAAACCCTGGAGGTACATGTATTTATACATCTAGTCAGCATTAAAACTCTAAAGGTACATGTATTTATACATCTAGTCAGGATTGAAACCCTAAAGGTACATGTATTTATACATCTAGTCAGCATTAAAACCCTAAAGGTACATGTATTTATACATCTAGTCAGCATTGAAACCCTGGAGGTACATGTATTTATACATCTAGTCAGCATTAAAACCCTGGAGGTACTTGTATTTATACATCTAGTCAGGATTAAAACCCTGGAGGTACATGTATTTATACATCAAGTCAGGATTAAAACCCTGGAGGTACATGTATTTATACATCAGGTCAGGATTAAAATCCTGGAGGTACAGTATTTATACATCAAGTCAGGATTAAAACCTGGAGGTACATGTATTTATACATCAGGTCAGGATTAAAATCCTGGAGGTACATGTATTTATACATCTAGTCAGGATTAAAACCCTGGAGGTACATGTATTTATACATCAAGTCAGGATTAAAACCCTCGAGGTACATGTATTTATACATCTAGTCAGGATTAAAACTCAGGATGTACACGTATTTATACATCTAGTCAGGATTAAAACCCTCGAGGTACATGTATTATCATCTAGTCAGGATTAAAACCCTCGCAGGTACATGTATTTATACATCTAGTCAGGATTAAAACCTCGAGGTACATGTATTTATACATCTAGTCAGGATTAAAACCTCGAGGTAATGTATTTATACATCTAGTCAGGATTAAAACCCTGGAGGTACATGTTTTATACATCAAGTCAGGAGTAAAACCCTGGAGGTACATGTATTTATACATCTAGTCAGGATTAAAACCCTGGAGGTACATGTATTTATACATCAGTCAGGATTGAAACCCATGAGGTACATGTAGTTATACATCAAGTCAGGATTAAAACCCTGGAGGTACATGTATTTATACATCAGGTCAGGATTAAAACCCTGGAGTACATGTATTTATACATCAAGTCAGGATTGAAACCCATGAGGTACATGTATTTATACATCAAGTCAGGATTAAAACCCTGGAGGTACATGTATTTATACATCAGGTCAGAATTAAAACCCTGAAGGTACATGTATTTTATACATCAAGTCAGGATTGAACCCTGAAGGTACATGTATTTATACATCTAGTCAGGATTAAAACCATGGAGGTACATGTATTTATACATCTAGCAGCATTAAAACTCAGGATGTACATGTATTTATACATCAAGTCAGGATTAAAACCCTGGAGGTACATGTATTATACATCTAGTCAGGATTAAAACCCTGGAGGTACAGTATTTATACATCAAGTCAGGATTAAAACCCTGGAGGTACATGTATTTATACATGAGGTCAGAATTAAAACCCTGGAGGTACATGTATTTTTACATCGAGTCAGAATTAAAATCCTGGAGGTACATGTATTTATACATCTAGTCAGGATTTAAAACCCTGGGGGTACATGTATTTATACATCTAATCAGCATTAAAACCCATGAGGTACATGTATTTATACATCAAGTCAGGAATAAAACCCTTGAGGTACATGTATTGATACATCTAGTCAGTATTAAAACCCTGCAAGTACTTGTATTTATACATCAAGTCTGGATTGAAACCCTGGGTACATGTATTTATACATCTAGTCAGGATTAAAACCCTAGAGGTACATGTATTTATACATCTAGTCAGCATTAAAACCCTGGAAGTACTTGTATTTATACATCAAGTCTGGATTAAAACCCTGGGGGTACATGTATTTATACATCTAGTCAGGATTAAAACCCTGGAGATACATGTATTTATACATCTAGTCAGGATTAAAACCGTGGAGGTACATGTATTTGTACATCGAGTCAGAATTAAAACCCTAGAGGTACATGTATTTATACATCTAGTCAGGATTAAAACCTAGAGGTACATGTATTTATACATCTAGTCAGGATTAAAACCCTAGAGGTACATGTATTTATACATCTAGTCAGCATTAAAACCCTGGAAGTACTTGTATTTATATATCAAGTCTGGATTAAAAACCCTAGGGGTACATGTATTGATAACATCTAGTCAGGATTAAAACCCTAAAGGTACATGTATTTATACATCTAGTCAGGATTAAAACCCTAAATGTACATGTATTTATACATCAAGTCAGGATTAAAACCCTAAAGATACATGTATTTATACATCTAGTCAGCATTAAACCCTAAAGGTACAGGTATTTATACATCTAGTCAGGATTAAAACCCTAAAGGTACATGTATTTATACATCTAGTCAGGATTAAAACCCTGGAGGTACATGTATTTTACATCTAGTCAGGATTGAAACCCTGGAGGTACATGTATTTATACATCTAGTCAGGATTAAAACCCTAAAGGTACATGTATTTATACATCTAGTCAGGATTAAAACCCTAAAGGTACATGTATTTATACATCTAGTCAGAATTAAAACCCTAAAGGTACATGTATTTACACATCTAGTCAGGATTAAAACCCTAAAGGTACATGTATTTATACATCTAGTCAGGATTAAAACCCTTGAGGTACATGTATTTATACATCTAGTCAGGATTCAAACCCTGGAGGTACATGTATTTATACATCAAGTCAGTATTAAAACCCTGGAGGTACATGTATTTATACATCAAGTCAGGATTGAAACCCTGGAGGTACATGTATTTATACATCAAGTCAGGATTAAAACCCTGGAGGTACATGTATTTATACATCTAGTCAGCATTAAAACCCTGGAGGTACATGTATTTATACATCTAGTCAGCATTAAAACTCTAAAGGTACATGTATTTATACATCTAGTCAGGATTGAAACCCTAAAGGTACATGTATTTATACATCTAGTCAGCATTAAAACCCTAAAGGTACATGTATTTATACATCTAGTCAGCATTGAAACCCTGGTACATGTATTTATACATCTAGTCAGCATTAAAACCCTGGAGGTACTTGTATTTATACATCTAGTCAGGATTAAAACCCTGGAGGTACATGTATTTATACATCAAGTCAGGATTAAAACCCTGGAGGTACATGTATTTATACATCAGGTCAGGATTAAAATCCTGGAGGTACATGTATTTATACATCAAGTCAGGATTAAAACCCTGGAGGTACATGTATTTATACATCAGGTCAGGATTAAAATCCTGGAGGTACATGTATTTATACATCTAGTCAGGATTAAAACCCTGGAGGTACATGTATTTATACATCAAGTCAGGATTAAAACCCTCGAGGTACATGTATTTATACATCTAGTCAGGATTAAAACTCAGGATGTACACGTATTTATACATCTAGTCAGGATTAAAACCCTCGAGGTACATGTATTTATACATCTAGTCAGGATTAAAACCCTCGAGGTACATGTATTTATACATCTAGTCAGGATTAAAACCCTCGAGGTACATGTATTTATACATCTAGTCAGGATTAAAACCCTCGAGGTACATGTATTTATACATCTAGTCAGGATTAAAACCCTGGAGGTACATGTTTTTATACATCAAGTCAGGAGTAAAACCCTGGAGGTACATGTATTTATACATCTAGTCAGGATTAAAACCCTGGAGGTACATGTATTTATACATCAAGTCAGGATTGAAACCCATGAGGTACATGTAGTTATACATCAAGTCAGGATTAAAACCCTGGAGGTACATGTATTTATAGATCAGGTCAGGATTAAAACCCTGGAGGTACATGTATTTATACATCAAGTCAGGATTGAAACCCATGAGGTACATGTATTTATACATCAAGTCAGGATTAAAACCCTGGAGGTACATGTATTTATACATCAGGTCAGAATTAAAACCCTGAAGGTACATGTATTTATACATCAAGTCAGGATTGAAACCCTGAAGGTACATGTATTTATACATCTAGTCAGGATTAAAACCATGGAGGTACATGTATTTATACATCTAGCAGCATTAAAACTCAGGATGTACATGTATTTATACATCAAGTCAGGATTAAAACCCTGGAGGTACATGTATTTATACATCTAGTCAGGATTAAAACCCTGGAGGTACATGTATTTATACATCAAGTCAGGATTAAAACCCTGGAGGTACATGTATTTATACATGAGGTCAGAATTAAAACCCTGGAGGTACATGTATTTTTACATCGAGTCAGAATTAAAATCCTGGAGGTACATGTATTTATACATCTAGTCAGGATTTAAACCCTGGGGGTACATGTATTTATACATCTAATCAGCATTAAAACCCATGAGGTACATGTATTTATACATCAAGTCAGGAATAAAACCCTTGAGGTACATGTATTGATACATCTAGTCAGTATTAAAACCCTGCAAGTACTTGTATTTATACATCAAGTCTGGATTGAAACCCTGGGTACATGTATTTATACATCTAGTCAGGATTAAAACCCTAGAGGTACATGTATTTATACATCTAGTCAGCATTAAAACCCTGGAAGTACTTGTATTTATACATCAAGTCTGGATTAAAACCCTGGGGGTACATGTATTTATACATCTAGTCAGGATTAAAACCCTGGAGATACATGTATTTATACATCTAGTCAGGATTAAAACCGTGGAGGTACATGTATTTGTACATCGAGTCAGAATTAAAACCCTAGAGGTACATGTATTTATACATCTAGTCAGGATTAAAACCCTAGAGGTACATGTATTTATACATCTAGTCAGGATTAAAACCCTAGAGGTACATGTATTTATACATCTAGTCAGCATTAAAACCCTGGAAGTACTTGTATTTATATATCAAGTCTGGATTAAAACCCTAGGGGTACATGTATTGATACATCTAGTCAGGATTAAAACCCTAGAGGTACATGTATTTATACATCTAGTCAGCATTAAAACCCTGGAAGTACTTGTATTTATACATCAAGTCTGGATTAAAACCCTCGAGGTACATGTATTTATACATCTAGTCAGGATTAAAACCCTGGAGATACATGTATTTATACATCAAGTCAAGATTAAAACCCTGGAGGTACATGTATTTATACATCTAGTCAGGATTAAAACCCTGGAGGTACATGTATTTATACATCTAGTCAGGATTAAAACCCTGGAGGTACATGTATTTTTACATCTAGTCAGGATTAAAACCCTGGAGGTACATGTATTTATACATCTAGTCAGGATTAAAACCCTGGAGGTACATGTATTTATACATCTAGTCAGCATTAAATCCCTGGAGGTACATGTATTTATACATCAAGTCAGGATTGAAACCCTGGAGGTACATGTATTTATACATCTAGTCAGGATTAAAACCCTGGAGATACATGTATTTATACATCAAGTCAGGATTAAAACCCTGGAGGTACATGTATTTATACATCTAGTCAGGATTAAAACCCTGGAGGTACATGTATTTTTACATCTAGTCAGGATTAAAACCCTGGAGGTACATGTATTTATACTTCTAGTAAGGATTAAAACCCTGGAGGTACATGTATTTATACATCTAGTCAGCATTAAAACCCTGGAGGTACATGTATTTATACATCAAGTCAGGATTGAAACCCTGGAGGTACATGTATTTATACATGAGGTCAGAATTAAAACCCTGGAGGTACATGTATTTTTACATCGAGTCAGAATTAAAATCCTGGAGGTACATGTATTTATACATCTAGGCAGGATTTAAACCCTGGGGTACATGTATTTTTACATCTATTCAGGATTAAAACCCTGGAGGTACATGTATTTTTACATCTAGTCAGGATTAAAACCCTGGAGGTACATATATTTTTACATCTAGTCAGGATTAAAACCCTGGAGGTACATGTATTTTTACATCTAGTCAGGATTAAAACCCTGGAGGTACATATATTTATACATCTAGTCAGGATTAAAACCCTGGAGGTACATGTATTTATACATCTAGTCAGGATTAAAACCCTGAAGGTACATGTATTTATACATCTAGTCAGGATTAAAACCCTGGAGGTACATGTATTGAATTAAAACCCTGAAAGTACATGTATTTATACATCAGGTCAGGATTAAAACCCTGGAGGTACATGTATTTATACATCAGGTCAGGATTAAAACCCTGGAGGTACATGTATTTATACATCTAGTCAGGATTAAAACCCTGGAAGTACTTGATTTATACATCAGGTCAGGATTAAAACCCTGGATTTACATGTATTTATACATCAAGTCAGAAAACCCTGGAGGTAGATGTATTTATACATCTAGTCAGGTTGAAAACCCTGGAAGTACTTGTATTTATACATCAGGTCAGGATTAAAACCCTGGATTTACATGTATTTATACATCAAGTCAGGATTAAAACCCTGGAGGTAGATGTATTTATACATCAAGTCAGGATTAAAACCCTGGAGGTACATGTATTTATACATCTAGTCAGGATTAAAACCCTGGAGGTACATGTATTTATACATCTAGTCAGCATTAAAACCCTGGAGGTACATGTATTTATACATCTAGTCAGGATTAAAACCCTGGAGGTACATGTATTTATACATCTAGTCAGCATTAAAACCCATGAGGTACATGTATTTATACATCAAGTCAGGAATAAAACCCTTGAGGTACATGTATTGATACATCTAGTCAGTATTAAAACCCTGCAAGTACTTGTATTTATACATCAAGTCTGGATTAAAACCCTGGGGGTACATGTATTTATACATCTAGTCAGGATTAAAACCCTAGAGGTACATGTATTTATACATCTAGTCAGCATTAAAACCCTGGAAGTACTTGTATTTATACATCAAGTCTGGATTAAAACCCTGGGGGTACATGTATTTATACATCTAGTCAGGATTAAAACCCTGGAGATACATGTATTTATACATCTAGTCAGGATTAAAACCGTGGAGGTACATGTATTTGTACATCGAGTCAGAATTAAAACCCTAGAGGTACATGTATTTATACATCTAGTCAGGATTAAAACCCTGGAGGTACATGTATTTATACATCTAGTCAGGATTAAAACCCTAGAGGTACATGTATTTATACATCTAGTCAGCATTAAAACCCTGGAAGTACTTGTATTTATACATCAAGTCTGGATTAAAACCCTAGGGGTACATGTATTGATACATCTAGTCAGGATTAAAACCCTAGAGGTACATGTATTTATACATCTAGTCAGCATTAAAACCCTGGAAGTACTTGTATTTATACATCAAGTCTGGATTAAAACCCTCGAGGTACATGTATTTATACATCTAGTCAGGATTAAAACCCTGGAGATACATGTATTTATACATCAAGTCAAGATTAAAACCCTGGAGGTACATGTATTTATACATCTAGTCAGGATTAAAACCCTGGAGGTACATGTATTTATACATCTAGTCAGGATTAAAACCCTGGAGGTACATGTATTTTTACATCTAGTCAGGATTAAAACCCTGGAGGTACATGTATTTATACATCTAGTCAGGATTAAAACCCTGGAGTACATGTATTTATACATCTAGTCAGCATTAAATCCCTGGAGGTACATGTATTTATACATCAAGTCAGGATTGAAACCCTGGAGGTACATGTATTTATACATCTAGTCAGGATTAAAACCCTGGAGATACATGTATTTATACATCAAGTCAGGATTAAAACCCTGGAGGTACATGTATTTATACATCTAGTCAGGATTAAAACCCTGGAGGTACATGTATTTTTACATCTAGTCAGGATTAAAACCCTGGAGGTACATGTATTTATACTTCTAGTAAGGATTAAAACCCTGGAGGTACATGTATTTATACATCTAGTCAGCATTAAAACCCTGGAGGTACATGTATTTATACATCAAGTCAGGATTGAAACCCTGGAGGTACATGTATTTATACATGAGGTCAGAATTAAAACCCTGGAGGTACATGTATTTTTACATCGAGTCAGAATTAAAATCCTGGAGGTACATGTATTTATACATCTAGGCAGGATTTAAACCCTGGGGTACATGTATTTTTACATATATTCAGGATTAAAACCCTGGAGGTACATGTATTTTTACATCTAGTCAGGATTAAAACCCTGGAGGTACATATTTTTTACATCTAGTCAGGATTAAAACCCTGGAGGTACATGTATTTTACATCTAGTCAGGATTAAAACCCTGGAGGTACATATATTTATACATCTAGTCAGGATTAAAACCCTGAGGTACATGTATTTATACATCTAGTCAGGATTAAAACCCTGGAGGTACATGTATTGAATTAAAACCCTGAAAGTACATGTATTTATACATCAGGTCAGGATTAAAACCCTGGAGGTACATGTATTTATACATCAGGTCAGGATTAAAACCCTGGAGGTACATGTATTTATACATCTAGTCAGGATTAAAACCCTGGAAGTACTTGTATTTATACATCAGGTCAGGATTAAAACCCTGGATTTACATGTATTTATACATCAAGTCAGGATTAAAACCCTGGAGGTAGATGTATTTATACATCTAGTCAGGATTAAAACCCTGGAAGTACTTTTATTTATACATCAGGTCAGGATTAAAACCCTGGATTTACATGTATTTATACATCAAGTCAGGATTAAAACCCTGGAGGTAGATGTATTTATACATCAAGTCAGGATTAAAACCCTGGAGGTACATGTATTTATACATCTAGTCAGGATTAAAACCCTGGAGGTACATGTATTTATACATCTAGTCAGCATTAAAACCCTGGAGGTACATGTATTTATACATCTAGTCAGGATTAAAACCCTGGAGGTACATGTATTTATACATCTAGTCAGCATTAAAACCCTGGAGGTACATGTATTTATACATCAAGTCAGCATTAAAACCCTGGAGGTACATGTATTTATACATGGATAAAGTCTAGATACAATATATGATTTATAAACAGCTAAAACATCTATATATCAAAATGTTCATTGGGCGAATACTAACAATATTCCAATATATATGCCGATACAAAAAGTTTATAGTTTTTTGAGATAATGAACCATTTCAGTATTTGTTTGCATCTATAACCTATTACCTTGATTCATATATCAAAATGAATGTTGTGCAAATGCCTACAATATTCCAATATACTAGTATATGCCTATACAAAAAGTTTATAACTTTCAAGATATATTGGCAAATACATGTACATTAATTTTAGCAATTTCCCCCTTAAGAACCTAGCTATTTCCCCATTTTTGGCCCCTGCAGTTACGATTTATACAAATCTGAAACTAGGTACCCTAAGTATGTTTTACATGAAATATCTTAGTTATATCTCTTGTAAGTTCAGAGGCGATGATTTTTAAAGATTTTCACAATTTTCCCCTTTATGGGGCCCCAAGGGGACATAATTCTTTCATTTGTGCAAATCTGAAAGCCCCTAATCTAGACATCATTACTGCCAAATACCATCCAATTTGGCCCAGTAGTTTTGGAGGAGTTGATTAAAATATAAAAAAGTTTACACACGACGGACAATAGCTCATCTGATCATGAGCGTATGGCTCAGATGAGTTAAAAATTAATAAAGAAGCCCTTTGTTTTGTTTTCTACACTAATATTTAATTACAGGATCTTATCGTTAAATTTCCGTCGTTCTTCTTTTAGCTTTTAGTTCTATTAATGTAATGTGTGCTTACAGCATCAGAGGAAATCAGCCAAGTTCTGCCTCAAAACACTTATTGGTTTCAGTTTCCGGATAATACGTCATTGTTGATTGAGGAACGCACACGGTCATGTGAAATATCAATGTTATGGTCTATTCAAGTATAAAGGCGTTTTATATTTCATAGAAGTTAGAAAGAAATACATTACTGGTTATTTTATGTGAACTTCATGTAGATAAACGATTATAATAAACTGGAACTGACTTTTCAATCTAACCAGCACTAAGGTAATATGAAAAAACAGAACAATGCGATTTTACCGAAAATGTATTACTTCACCACTGACTTTAATGTAATTTTTCACTATCTTTACGAATTTGTTTTTAGAATATGGACAGCACGAGGTGAGTTAAAGAGAACCATTTACAAATGCTTAAATTGTGCGACTTAATAACAAAGATGTAGCTGTGTTTTAGCTTACCTTAGCACAAAGTGCTCAACTGAGCTATTGTGTTCGGTCTTTGTCCGTCATTCGTCGTCCTTCGTCCGTCAACTTTTGATTGTTAACACTCTTGAGGCCACAGTTTTAGTTTTAGTTTTATCAAACTTGTCCAGAACAATCTTCATGACAAAACCTAGATCAAGTTTGTATGTGGATCATGGTGGATGAATAAGTAGGTCACTAGGTCAAATCATAAAAAAAAACCTTGCTAACACTTCAAGAGTCCAAGTTTTTCTCCAATTTTCACATAATTTGTCCGGAACGATCTGCATGACAAAAGCTAGGATAAATTTGTATATGGGTCATGTTGGATCAATAAGTAAGTCACCGGGTCAAATCATAGAAAAAACCTTGTTAAAACTCTAGAGTCCATGTTTTTTTCCAATTTTCATATAATTTGTCCAGAACATTCTTCATGACAAAACCTAGATCAAGTTCGTATATGAGAGACGTTGGATCAATAAGTAGGTCATTAGGTCAAATCTAAGAAAAACATTGTGAACACTCTAGAGTGCATATTTTTGTCCAATCTTCGTATAACATTCTCTAAATGATCTTCTTGACCAAATCTAGTAAAATTTCTATATGGATCATATTTGGTCAATAAGTACGTCACTAGCTCAAATCATAGAAAAAACTTGTTTACCCTCTAGCTTTTTCATTCAATCTTAACCAGACATGTTCAGAATGATCTTCATGACCGAATCTACGTTGAGTGTGCATATGGGTAATGTCGGGCCAATTAGTAGGTCACAAGGTCAAATTATAAAAGACCTTGTAAATGCTCTAGACACCATATTTTCAATCTAATGACCAAATCTTTTTAAAGAGTGTTTATGGGTCATCTTTGGTCAATAAGTAGGTCACTAGGTGAAATCATAGAATAACCTTGTCAACCCTTCAGACAGACAAGATAGTGGTTTTTGGCATTGTGAAATTGACCAGAAATGACCCTATTTTTTTAATCTCTCTTTCAACACACAGCCAGTCTAGGGACAAATAAAGTCTAGGGGTGGGGATCTCATCCGTTTAAAAGTTATTTACGAGCCTCTCCGTCCCCATCCTCCCTCTGGAATGACCTTATGGGTTTTCTTTAGTACCATTCTATTCAACTTTTCATACAGAATCGGAAAATACATAGTTTTGGAGTGGGAATCTTAACCGTTTAATGTTTTTACCCAACCAGGTCCATCCCCTCCCCCGCTGGAATGACGTCATTGTATTTCTTAAGTATCACTCTATTCAACTTTGCAAACACAACCAGAAAATATAAAGTTTCTGGATGGGGATCTCAATCGTTTAAAAGTTGGTACCCAGCCCCGCCCGTCCCAATCTCACTCTGGAATTACCCTTTTGGGGTTTTTTGTCAAGAATCATTTTGTTTCTTTTCATTCACAATCAGACAATGTATAGTTTATCGGTAAGGATATCAACTGTTTTGACATTTAGCACACTGTCACGCCCATCATAAACCCTCCCTGATACCCCGGGAAAACTTGTGATATGGATTTGTGCGTTTTCGGAATTCTTAAAAAATCATAACACACATTACGTAAGGAAAAATATAGTTAGGGGGATCTCAAAGTTAGTACCTAGACCTACCTGTCCCCGAACTCCCTCGGGAATGACGCCATGGGTAATTCTTCAGTATCACTCTATTCAAATAGTTGAGGGGCGGGAGTATCAACCGTTCAAAAGTAAGAATATTGTCCCCATCTCCACCCCTCCCTGATACCCCCAGGCAAATCTTTTTATACAGAATTGTGCATCTCGAGACGCTGATCATGAATATACATTGTTTTATATAAGAAAAAAGTATCAATCGCACAGAAAAAAAATCAGAAGAAACAAATGTAGAGTAGTGGAGAACCGGAAATGGTAGAAAAGCAATACGTCTCCTAACTACTATACTAGGTGGAAGATTAAATGAATAAAATATTAAATCAATACGCTCTCTACCTCGTGTGTTGCCGAAGTAACAAAAACATTCGAAACACCCTTATATACACACAGCAATATTAAATCACATCAGCACTTGTAAGCAGTACGCGAATATAGGCATTTAAAACATTCCCTTTGTTAAACATCACAATACAAATACGTCGAAGAGTGTCACATCATTACATAAAGAGATACTGAGTAAGTGGTTGTTCATATTTGGCTTCGACGTCATTAAGCGTTATGTTAAAATGTATCAGAATGTCTACCATCTTAATGCATATGAAGATCATGTTAATGATGACTACCGTTATATATTGTATCACCCAACAGTATTATCAAAAATTGTTATATTATTTTAAGGTTAGTAACGATATTGTCTTGGTTTGTAATCTTCCATAATCCTGAATTCAATATCTCGATCAAAACAAACACTATGTACAATGTAAAATGCCAAAGATTGATTATTAACAGGTGTTTATCATCAAAACCCGACTACAATTTTAGTTTTATTACTTAATTAGTGGTATACTTAATATCTAATGGTACTTAATGGTTACAAGTTTATTTTGATATTTTAGGTAAAAGGATCTACTTGATGAAATATCGGCGATGCAAGTTTACAATAATCAAAGATGACTTAACCGGGACAACCAAATTATATTTGTTCCAGATTAAACATTTCTGTCAGAATACGAGTGAAATGACACGACAACATCTACAAACAAACGCAACAAATAATGCTTGGGTTATTAATTTTACAAGTCGTGTTGTATGAATTTGGGAAAACTTCGGCCAATTTACAAAATATCACAATTGGATATTTGACTGTTGACAAAACCGACACCTTTGTGCGCGATAGACAGGGCCGTGTTATTTCTGGTGCTATTTCTTATGCAGTGGAAAAAATTAATGGCAATCCGGACATTTTACCAAACTTTCATATCAATATTGTATGGAATGACACGAAAGCAAGCACTCTTGTGGGGCTCAAATGCTTGACTGAGCAATGGAGACTAGGAGCGGTGGCGTTTTTTGGATTTGAGGATAGTTGCAGTGTTGAAGCTAGAGTAGCCGCAGCATGGAATTTGCCTTTAATTTCATACGTGAGTATATATTTTTGTCATAAATATAAAAAAATTAGGTTTGGAACATAAATGTTTTACTCAGTATATTGACACTTAGCTTCATTCAGCAATGATTTATCATTTTTGTCGGCAGTCTAATATTTTTCGACATACTGTGGAAGTTTAAGTACTTCTGTGATCTTTCACACATACACACACACACACAGAGAGAGAGAGAGAGAGAGAGAGAGGGTGTGTGTGTGTGTGTGTGTGTGTGTATGCGTGTGTGTGTGTGTGTTAATCAAATTGGCTATATCTGAATTTTCTATTCAATCATCGGTTGTTGAATTCCGAGAAACTTTTTATAAAGCCAAATTTTAACATGTTCAAATTAGCAAATTTTAAAGGCTATAAGGCATTATCACAGTGTATGGGCGTACAGTCCACTAAACCGGATGTTGCGAACTATACAGCGACTATTTGAAGGTAGGCGCATACATATTATGATATGTAAATATTACATTTGTTTATACCTAACTGATTTCAGTTTGATGTTAGAGACGAAAATCATCGCAGCAATCACGGAATTCTACATGATTGACACATGGTTTGACGTCCTATCTAAATTATTTTTCACCGTTTTAAACAAGAACTGAATGAAACCTATTTGCAAAAATGTTTGAAGTTTATCTTACTATCGTTTCCTATCCGTTTTTCTCTTAAATATCCCCGTTTCTGCAAACGAAAGCTTCTTCGTCATGCTGTGACTTTTGACTGACTGTCCGGATTATAGCAATGTAAGATTTCCTTACTGTACGAGTTATTGACTCTGTGTACGCATTGTTGGTTTTAGTAATTAACGTGTAACTCCATAAATCTTTATATCACATAGCTCTCCTGTTAATTGATGGAATAAAACGATGTAATATTTTTCATATTACACAGGTACCCATGTAACATCACTTGATTGTGACGTAATCAGTTATCACGCTTCTGATTGGTTTAAAGCGTGAGAAAATATTCCGACACCTTTCGTGTACTTCTTTTTTTACAACTTTTACTACATCAGACCAAAATGACTGCATTTGATGTTGGGGATACCGTGAAAGTAGATGGAGAAGGAATTGGTATAGTCAAAGAAAAAAGTCCCAAAGGGTTCCTACATTCTATGATGTAATGATATGTGGAACACAACAGTGACATCATTTACGTAGCGGTTGCGCCTAATGACGCCATATGAAAACAGTGTCAGTCTGTTGTTTATTTTTAGACTTTTGAAGGCTTTCCAATTCTTTGAAAAGAAATTTGATGGATTCGGAAAAATATAACATAATTTGAACTTACATACTGATTTTGTCTTTATTATTTGAGATAATTACTTTACTTTTAATATAACTAAATAGAACTATATTCTTACTTGCGCAATTAATTTGGATGTGATTTGTCTGACCTAGATAGACATAAGCTGTTTCTATATGGCATCAAATAACATGTAAATGTCATTGTGTCTCGGTATTTTGAGTAATGTGATATATAGAATCTTAGACTCGTGCGTGAGGGTGTAATATGAAATTTATTAAACTCTTTAAATACATTTCATATTAAACCCACACTCGTCTAAGATCCCCACGGCGTTGCTTATTGGTCCAGCATTTGAATGGACGACAGGGTAAATCCGTTCATATCATTTAGAGTATTCATTTAAAATTTGACAATTTTGGTGACTGTATCTTTGTCGGGGAACAAGAGGAACGTCGGATTGGTCAAATGCCCTATTTAATACCAAAATATTTTCAGTAAAGCATTTAAGGGTCTTTTAAAAACAATTAATTTTGAGCTTAAAATAAAATATTGACTGATTCCTCAAGCTCTGCTTCATATTTAGACTTATACTTGAATTATGATGCCCACGATAGGCTACATTTTAAACTTAATGACAAACGTGATGACTTCATTTTTTCTATTTTCTTTGTCAACGTTTCTTTTCTAGCAGCGAGTCGAGCGATATTTGACTCCTGCTTACGGTGTATTTGTTTCCAATTAATACGCTATGGTTGAACCTGTTTCCACTACTGAAACTTTGTTCAACGAATGAGGCTGCTTGCAAATAAATTGTTGGCCCAGGGATATGGCAAACCTAGGCTTATAAGCGCCATCAAAAAGTTTTATGGCCGTCATCACAGTATTGTCGATAAGTTTGATGTCTCTGTGTCCAGGATTGCCCTGGATATATTTGACGTCCCATAGTTCCATGTTCCTTTCACGCAATTTCGATTACACACGTGACGGGTGTAGCTAGCTAAACAGGAGCACACGGCCTCAATTATCTGGTGGAACTTCACGTGTCGAACCTAACTTGTCAGTTTCAAAGTTTGTTTTTTTTTTACTTTTCTTCTGGATTGTGTTTCGGGCATGGATTAGTATGTTTGTTTATGATTTGACCTTGTTCATTTGGTACACACAAATAAAACTACACACGTTTGAATATATTCATATGTAGGTTTAAATACAAATAATAAAATATAATCAGTCAACTAGTTTTTATAGAGGTCTTTTGGGTTCCCTGCGTTTTACTTGCCAACTAAAAAGGCGTTAACTAGGCATGTTGCGTCAGATTCTAAAGCTTCTCGTGTTCAAAAAACACAGATAACTATAAGAATAATACGGCTACAAAATAATGTTCTATAACAATTAAAGCGAGTATTTTTGCTAAGAACAACGGTCAACAAGGTAAAACTAATTTTGTAAAACAATGTAGAGTCAAAAGAGATATAAATGGGGTATTTCTTTTCTGCACTTGGATCGTAGATGGCCTTTGAATATGAAGTACCACGCCTTGTTGCGGATTTTTGAGTTGGCAAGTCAAACGTAAAATGTACAGTAAAATATTAGCTACCTGTACAGACAACAGAAAATTACGCAGCCTAATAAATCGATTTTTTAAGGTTTTTTCCAATCCTATAAATACTGTAACAAGTCACAATTCCTTTTAACATTCACAGCTTGCTCACTGTCTGCATTATCGTAATGAATACTAGACGAATATAGAGAAAAGAAAGAATGTATAGTGAAATCGTGACAATTCCGCTCTGATATACCGTGTTTAACAAACGAATAAATGTCATACTAGGCTTTATGATTTTTTCAAAAACATATTAAATAAATCATAAATAAAACTACATTTACTTAGTACGATCCATGCCCATATGGAAAATCGTAGAACAGTTTATAACAACAATGGTTTTAGATAATTCTATTACCCAATTGTTTTTCTTCTTCGCCTCAGAAAACAGAGCTACCGGCGACTGTACAGTTTGGCTAAACTTCCGCTCCCACACTGTATATGGGCCTACCTCAAAATAGCGTTGAAATATCGCTATCACTCGTTTGAATACAACAAATGGATTTACTAGGATTATCAGGGCCTTCAAAAAGTTTTATGGCCGCCATCACAGTATTGCTGATAAGTTTGATGTCTCTGTGTCCAGGATTGTCCTTGATATATTTGACGTCCCACAGTTCCACGTCCTTTCACGCAATTTTGATTACACACATGGCGGGTGTAGCTAGCTAAACAGGGGTGCTTACCCTTCCGGAGCACCCGGCCTCATTTCCCTCGGGTGAAAGTTCGCGTGTCTAACCTAACTTGTCAGTTTCAAAGTTTTTACTTTGCTTCTGGATAGTGATTCGGACGTGGATTAGTACGTTTGTTTTTTATTAAAATAGAATGGAAATAAACAAATTGATTTTGAGTAACTGTCGAGAAAAGCTATCCGTTTTAACTATGTCGGTGTAACTTGTAGAATAATTATTAAAAAAATACTTTAAATAATTTCCAAAGGCTAAATTTGTTATGTCAGTAGTAAATGTCAGACAACTCGTACATTTGATGATGCACAATGCGCCAGTCTATAAATAACGCCTGAGTCCTAAGTTACAGGGTCACAAGAAATGAGTTTTCGGGATGAAGGGAAGGTGATGATACTGAATGGGAATACTTAGGTCTTAAGAACGGGGGTGAGGGGCTTTAAGTCATAGTAGGGCAACCCTCAGAGGAAGGGTATAACAATGCGCATCAGTGCTCAATCTCGTGTCCAAATAGGACCAGAGAGCCATGTTATATACCGTAGTTGGACAGCACCAGTGCCGAATATGAGGATGCGAGAAAGTGTAACCGACCTTGTAAGCCAATATATCTTTTTATATAAACACAAACGAGCGAATCTACCACCATTCACTGCATGTCATTAAGCTCATCCTGAAAGACAAATACACTTCGAGAGATTGGCTAAGATTGGCGAAGATTAGTTTTAAAATAAATAGTCATATTGACATATATTTCCCTATAGGGATTCGAATGCTAAACTATTTCCCATGAACCTATGATAGGTTACAGACATCAATCGTGAAATAAGAACAAGAAATGCCCAAAATTACAATAACCTTCTTAAAAGTTCCAATGCCAGTATCTGAAGTATCAGAAGGATACACACATGTATATATTTTCAAATCAGGAGAATCAAGTCTGTAATTTCGTCATGTTAATTAGGGTGACCCAACTGGGCAGTCATATGATCAAAGTAATCGTTTAGTTTCCGTGGCGATACCGGGAAATTGGTCAACTTTGGCCTTAAAATGGCTAGTGTTCACCTGGGCAGTATCGACATTACATGTAATGAGACTTATATCTCTTGATTCCTTATCTAGTTCCCTTTTTAAGAACCACGAAATTTGGGGTACGTGTTGGCTTGATTTTTTCACAAATTTGCAACGTATCTTTACCTGTGACAAACTCATGTGGAATTTACCTCCAGTAAGTGATATTTACACAAGACGTGCTTGTCTTAACATACGTTAATTTTGCAAAAAATATAGTATTTACGTCAGTCAAATGGGTATCAAATTTTAGCATACCTCTGCCGCTTTCAAATTGGGATTATTATAGAAGATGGTTTTACAAGATGTGCTGACTAGGCAAAGTGAATGGGAAAAATACTTTAAAATATATATGCTCTACCTTTTGACCTTCACACTTCCGGAATATCACGACTAAAGTAGTCTGCATAAAACTAAGGCACTATTTCAACACCATTGTTTTGGTGATAATATGAAAGTAGTCATTGTTTCGAACAGAATTATATACCACGTGATATATCTGTAGATATTATCGGAGTCAATGACATTTTTATATTATTTGTGTGACTCGGAAAAAAGTCCATGTTCTGTTTTTAGACAGCAGGGAAGTTAAAATTCATTTCTCTATGCTTTGTTCTGTTTGAATTAAATTTCACCAGATTTCAAAATGGCTGATATATGCAAATTGGTAACCGAGCGAATTTTGTCATAGCTGTGTGAAGTTTCCCGGTCCTCTAACAAAACTACGTCCTATTTGTAAATATACATAGAATGAAAATCTTTACAGTCTGAACCCAACTTTCTACTAAGGGAATGGGATAATACTATTTGAGCCAGTCTTCACAATACCACAGTGTCATGAAATGAACGTGAACCTATTCAAGATTGTGCGCAAAGACCTTATAAGCATAGAACTTCAAATTCATTGCATAATATAACATGACTGTTCTAGTCATTGTGTTTGTGACAGTGAATTACGCTTTATTTCCATAGAAAATCAAATAAACTTAAATAATGTTAAACATTTATAGTCGTAACTAAAACTCTGTATGCGTATCCGCAAATGTCATAAAGTATTTCTGTAGAAATGAAAATGTTGGCGCTTTGGGGATTTTTACAAAGCGAAAATGGCGATGTTTATACCGGAAGCGATGTCCTTGGTGACGTTTTACGTCATATGCGAAACAGGACCCGCAATTGCCTGGTTTTTCAATTAAGAAACAACACTCTTTTTGAATGCACTCATTCGGTAGTATGCATGAGAGTCAGGAATAGCATATTAAATGAACTGCGTGATAAATACAAAATAAAGACCTTCGCCCTTCATCGAATTCGACACGCGCCACACTATCTTCAATTACCCCTTGAAATACCATGGTCAGAATGTCTTTTCCACGCCGTGGTGATACAACATTGGCGGTAAAGTACACATGCACTTTTAGGCGGATTTCTCGTTGTGACGTCATTGGGGAATCTCCGATTTGTCAAATGTAAATAATGACGTCATTACTACAAAACATAATTCAGTGTTTTTCAGTGATAAATATATTTATTCACATAAAGTGTTGTTTTTTATTAGTTTATTGTTTTTCCAATCATTAAATCCAGACGATTCTGGTAGTTCTGACATCTCCATCAATAACGGCGACAATTTACACATGACAATTAACCGTTGTAGCAAATATACAAACAAAACATGGTAAGGTTTTTTTTAATTGAGTTTTGTGTTGCAGAAAAGTTATTCAGTACAGAACATGCCTTGCTATGCCGAATATAGCTCTTGCCATTTGAACTATCATGGAAGATCTATTCGTTGAGCCTTAATTGATAGAGCTTCCTGGAGCTTCTGGGAGGACTATCAGGCATCGGTTTTGACAGTTTTGTATCGCTTTGACGTATGGAACTCCCCAATCATGAGAATCTCAATGTGTATACGCACGTGTGTGTGTGTGCTTGTGTGTGTGAGTGTATGTGTGCAATTAATCAAATTCAGACAGGAATTCATACATTTCTTTTCTATTTACAAAATTATATTATTGTTTTTAACTTCATAACCTGCATATATTATAGGTTATAAATAAAGCTGATACCACACACACACACACTTTGTGAGTGTAACGTATAGATACAGATATTCGAGTACATGACTTTTTTCATTAAAAATGCATCATTTGTTTTATTTCCGATGTTTGTTTTGTATGGAAAAAATGATTTCAGTTTTCAGATGTGCACTTGGATTGTATTTCAGACATATAAGTTTAATCACTGTCTTGAACTAATTGCTTGACGGATATTGTATATAGAATTTATAGAACATTTCCCCTGAAAGATTCATTTTATGCAATCAAGACTGGTCGAATAACCGTCTGTTAATCTTTTTGACTTCTCATGCCGTTCTAAAATAACAGAAGAAATAATGACATTAGTAAGCTGTCTATATTTTCACTTCACTAATTATCGATTTTTTTTTTCATCTTAATTCCTAACGGCAAACGTCAGGTTACTACTAGTCGGTCTTATTAAGCTAAATGGACATTATGGATTCTTCCTTCTTAGGAACAAAAACATGTGGGTGAGTGAATGTCAATTTTAAACAAAATAAATATCACTGAAATCATCACATTTTGAAGCACACATGGCTCCAAAATACCTACTTACACCTCAGCAATATGACAAATTTGATAAGGATGGTAAAAGATTAACTTTTTATGATAATATGACATATCTTGGGAGGAACAATTCCTGAAGATTTTGTAGATCTTAGATTTGTCATTCTGGTGCTATGGTATATCTAAGATCCATCCTGGTTAAGAAGACTTACTCATCCAAACGTTATGAAAGAAGTTGTAATCTTAATCAATTTTATAGATCTTCAAAATATACCAATTATAGTTATGAGCAATTGTTGGAGAATAATTATTCCCTTTGTTATAATATACCTTAGACGGTTATATGATTTAAAAGTACGTTTTGATACATTTGAGATTAATACCGTCACACTTAAGAACAAGCCCGGATTCTCGAAAAGGTGAAAATGGCCATTTCATGCTATATTAATATATCACTTAAAACCAACGTCGTAATTAACCTTATTAAATCTAAAGAGAAGACTGTCTCTAAGTCAATCACTCCACATACAGATTTATAGATGTTTCTTAACAATCCTAAATGTGGAAAATATTGATGTCATCTATCCTAGTGAGTTTGAATGAAAGATACGACTGATTCTTCAGTTCGCTTCACATTTGACGTAGCCTTAATTATGACATCCACGAAACTGTACGACAACGTGATGACTTCAATTTTTCTATTGTCAATATTCCGTTTCTCTACAGCAATATACCTCCTTTTGTTGCTTATGTTGTATAATAAAAGTGGAAATCAGGCTCTTATGATACGTATTTCTCAAGTCACTGGATTAAGATAAACCCTTCAACAAATATCATAGATAAAGTAAAAACCCTGGAAAGTTCTTAGTAAAATGTCAATGTCTAAAATTGACGAAAAGTCCGCTGTTACAATTTCTGACAATGATACACAATTATTGCCTATTGAGTTTTTTTCTCGTTAATAAAAAACTTAAGTAGGGAAAACAAAATCAAATTACCAAATTTACAATTTTCTTTTATATTTGTTGTACTTATAATTTTATTTCTAACATGGCCTGCGTTTTCCTATATGAACATAGAGATATAACCATCGCTGTTCCGTTTAAATGACTCACTCCCTTGCTTATAATATGACGTCATGCGATGTGTTGCGAACATGGTTGTGACGTAATTTTCATTCACAAAATCATTTATTTCAATGGAGATATATCTCAACAGCTTAATTGTTTGAATGGACCTAGCAAAATGTACTTCCGAAGAAAGAGTTCGCAATGTTTATTTCAATACGTTTTATCTAAGTCATGTTAGAATTGAAATGATCAACATTTACCCGTGGTATATCGTCGAATAATACACGGGCCGTCGTTAACATGCGGCGAATAGCTTTATTCGACGATATATCACGGGTAAACGCTGATTATTTCTTAATTTTAATATGTTTTACATTGTTTATTTCATTTTATTCGCCGTGTTTATATTTTCAGAATACTAGTATACGGAAAAAGATGGTCTATTTGCGTTTTACAACTTCTCTGGACATGCTGCTTATTGCGTCATAATTCCGAGTAAAATTCTATAAATATTGGCAAATTTATACTAAAATAAACAGAATTGATTATATTATCATTTAACAAAGAAAATATCGATCACGTTTGAATTCGTAGAAAAGAAAAGGGAACATTTTAGATTAAAAACTTGCACGATACCGGCGGAATTTCTCTAAGAAATGGAACCTAGCCGTGTTAGTCGTGGGCTAGGTGGACCCCCGTGCACCCCCCCCCCCAAGGATCCTCCAACGCCACTTTTTTTTCTGGTACCTTAAGGGTCTAGTGGAGTTTATGATGTTCTCCAGAAATAATTAGGACGCTCTAACATCTAAAACTTCAATTTTTTAGAGTACTTCAAGTTTTCAGTACATTTCTCTATTAGGGGTAGGGGAACGTTTTTATGTTGTGTTTTCAATGATGTGTTATAGATATAGATCATATTTGGTATCATTGTAAAGGGAACAGTTTAGCTTTATAAATTAGAAAGTTGATTGATGTATCTGTTACTATGACGTCATAAACTCAATTTTTTAAGAAAAAAGTTATAGAATCATGTCAAATTTATGAATTATTTCTGTACAACATAAGTAAACACATTAAGACACTGTATGTGTTTTATTTACTTCATAAATTGTCGTTATAAATGATCATAATTCTCATCTTCAAGAAAAGACGCCACTCTTTAAGGAAATTATATTATAGGGTTATTGAGCCGATATTGTGAACAGTATCAGTTTGATAACCCTTTTATTATAAGCAAAATAAATTCCGTTTACTTCCGTCAAGTATTTCATCTAAAATATCATTTTTTCGCACAATACATAAATATTACACTAGTTCTTGTAAATGGATACAGAACTAGTGCAATATGACAACAACACAGTGATGACTTTGACAACAATCGTATGAGTCATAAATGACAGCGTCATGTGACAAAGCGTGCAATATAAAAAAATGATGCGGGAAACCTCGGACTGGACAAAGTTAGCGTGCAAATATCGGTATTTATTGCACCCTAACACCTCGGGATTTATCGTTTAATTTCTATGCGAGACAATTGCTATATAATAATTAAAGATACCAACTTATTGAAAAATGATCGAATTTTAAAACATACTTTTCAAGATTAAAGTGACCGTGTATGTTTCTTTGTATAAATGATCATCATCATCATCATCAGCATATGATTGTCATGTGCTGATTTTGAGTGCATTATTTTAATAGAAATTCAAAATCAGCAAATGACATTAATGGTCGTAGTTTGAAAATGAGTTTTGTTCTAAATAATACCAATGGTGATTTAGTGGCCATTTGCCACAGGGTTGTTATATGCATATAGAGCAGTGGAAACTAACATGCAATTTCTGCCGTTAGCTAGTTGTAACGAAAAGGAAACATCAAGAATAAATCTCTTTTGCCTCACTACCAATACTCCTGCAGTGCCTCTTGTTAGCAACATACAGAAATTGTACATCCTACAGTTCCAGAGATGCAGTCCCATCATGTTTTCAAACATTCATAAGCAAAATCATAGAATTTTCTAATATTATCATTCATTATCCTATTGACATGCTTTAATATTAGTACATGTATTATAAGACAACAAGCTGCACCATTAATTACTTTAATTTGACATAATTCAAATAGTTCCTTGAACAACATATGGCCACCACAGTATTTTTCTAATTGAAGCCATTTTGTTCCATCTCTTTTATTTCTCACCAAGATCTCTGGTCTTCTACTCTTATACTTGCCGTGTGGTGTTTTTTCTGAGTGTATGTCTAATCCAGTTACACCGTTTCTACACCATATAAGAGTGTCGATTTTACTTTAAGTTGAATATTGGGTTTTTGTTTTAGTGGCAGACTAACTTTCCATATGTTTTTTTCATCATTTTGAATGCTTTTCTGGATATTATTATTCTTGCTTTGATGTCCTGTTCTGTTTCGTCTTCAGCACCAATCATGCTTCCCAAGTAACAGAGCTCAATTACCTCTTCAATTTAATTCATACCTTTTGTTGTACTTTGTTCAACATTTTGTTTTGTTTGAGTTGATCTTCAGTCCAGTTTTAAAAACTGTTTCGTTTAGTAGTGTGGACTTTATCTGCATTCGATTTAATGTGCGGGTCAGTAGGCAGATAAAAGCGAAGACCACATATATTCTAGCTGGGGTGTTAGCGTCCTTGTATTCCATTTATCGCTTTCTTTGTTATGTTAATCATATTGCATTCTATAGTAATGACAAAGATGATTTGTGATTTGTATACAGCTTTGATATACTCGTGTATTCACATAAAAGCTACTTAGTGTTTTTAAAGGCATAATGCAGGCTGTCATTCTACTGACTGCTCTATACCTGAGCATGGGAATTTGGTCTATGTAAGATTTTCTTTCCTAAAACCAGCTTGTTTTGTTACGATCACCTCTTCTATTCTATCTTTTAGTCTGTGTAGGATGATCATTGGCAGTATTTTCACAGCTACATTGGGTAGTATGGTGCCTCTCTATTTCTTACATCTCCATGATCTACCCTATTTGGTAGTTTAATGAGATAGCCCATGTCCCATTGTGTTGGAATAATTTCTCGTATCTAGATGTTTCACAGTAATTTAGATAGAATATCATATGAAGTATTTATATCTGATGATATTGCTTCTGGCGATATTTAGTTAGGTTCTACAGCTTTTCCTTTTTCCAGTTGATTTAAACATTTCTTATTTCTTCTTTTGTTAACCCCCCCCCCTTCCTTATTGCATTATTAAATGAAGGTGGTGTTATGTTTTTGTAAATCTACGTCATAGGGAACAAACACTAACGTACAAAGTATATAAATGTTTATTTAGCATATATAAAAATAAACATTAACTAATTGCCATATTCTCACACACTCGTTCACTCACCTATACTTCTCACATACACACCTATACATAAATAATCTGAACAAGCTGAGAACGTCACAGACCATACGTCATCATGACGTATGGCTGTCTGTCTAAGTATGACGTCAGCATTTGTTCCCATGACTGCTATTTTGTAAATCTACGTCATAGGGAACAAACACTAACGTACAAAGTATATAAATGTATATTTAACATATATAAAAATAAACATTAACTAATTGCCAAGATGATGAGATAAAAACATGAAAATAAAGTCACTTAAAATTAAGAATATTATCCGTAAAACAACTCGGAGTCCTAGAATGCACATAATGTGCATAAAACACATCTGAATTTTTCCAACGACTGACCTTTCTAACTATGTCTGGGTTAACATTCTGTTCTATTGCTACAGTAGACCCTGTGGGCCAAAATGACTTAGCAGTAAAACCTTGATCGGATAGGCCAGCCAACTGAATAGAACTTTCTAATATTTTGGCAATCGACGAAGCTTCGAGAGCCTTAAATAGTTCTCTTAGAGTTAGAAAAACGGGTCCATTAACCTGCCTCTGAGGTTCTGTTCTTTTAACATAGTCATATAACGTGGAAATTGGGTCAATTTTGTGCTGATTACTTTTCGGCAATACTATCTCGAAGCCCGACCGCTTAGTGTCATTTTTTATCCCGAAAAACGTTATTTTCAAACTGTCAAGTGCTATCGAACCCTAGTTGATTAACACAAAAACACACCTTTTCATCAACATTAAGTAAACTATTATATAACATGGCTTTAGGAGCCACATCAGATGGTCTTAACATTACAGTTAAAGATAACAAAGTAACGACCTTAAGTCTTAAACGTTTAGTGTCCAACTCTGAATTTTCAGGCCAGTTGTGGAAAAGATCATAAAAGTTTTTGATTGGCATCACTTTAGATCGAGCCATAGGTGCTGAAGTTCCCGATTTTATTAAAGCTGTTATTAACCTTTGGATTAAATCCGTCTCCATTAAGTTAATCATTTCTTTAGCATTATATAAATGGCCAATAGCCGCTGACGCGGTGTGTAAAACTGAACTAGGTCTACAAGAACCTTCAGCAATGTCACATAAAAAGTTAGCCAGGTCTGCAGAACACCTAGGTGGAAATTCGCAATTATTACGAGAACAAAATTTGGATAATTTAAGTATTGCGTTGTTAAAGGACCGTAAGGTACTAGAGGCCAAAGACGACGAAAAACGTTTTATGGCGCGCTCAGACCAACGATGGTTATCTAAAGTTTTGCCCCACTCACTCTCCAAGCATATAAAGTCCATTTCCGGTTTCGACAAGGTTCGGGAATGACACCCATCGCGCGACAAATTCTCCGATTGTTTGGCAATCGTAGCGGTTGATCGATCGATAGATTTACTAGTTTGTTGAACCAATTTTGGGCCGGCCATTTTGGAGCTATTACGGTCGCGAATGCCCGTTGACAAATGACGTTTTCCAAAACCCGTGGAAGTAGACAAAAAGGAGCGTTGATAAAATTGTTTTCTCGTCCCCAGTTGGTTTGGGCGAGTGCATCTATACCTTCCGATAACGGATCCCAGTAGCGGCTGTTGAATCTTGTCAGCTGTGTATTCTGACAATTTGCAAATCGGTCGATGGTGTGCGGACCCCATATTTTGTCCATATACGCGAACAACCGAGGGTGTAACTGCCAGTTGTGTTTGTCTGGTGTTCTTGACCAGAAGTCCGCGTTCGTGTTTTGCTTGCCAGATATATGAGCGCACTGAAGCGAGATCCCATTTTCTACAGCCTCCGACCATATCGCAATAGCTAGCTGTGATAGATCTTTGCAGAGACCACCTTTGTGATTGATATACGCCATCGCCGAAATATTGTCTGTAAGTATTTGAATACTCTTGTGACGTAGAATAGGCATGAATGCTTTTATTGCCATCAAAATAGCCATTAATTCGCGATGATTTGACGATTTGCGAGATATTCGAATATTCCAGTCGCCCGATGCTATTTGCCCGTTGCAAACAGCCCCCCCCCCCCATCCAAGGTGGGACGCGTCGGTAACAACCTGAATCTCGACCGGACGGTTGCATATTTCCCTGTAGTTCCAGCGGTCAATAGCCTTTAACCACCAGTTCAATTCCTTTGTGACTTCGTCAGTCAAAAGTAATGTACTTTCCCAATTAGTACGAGTATTTAACAGTCTATATACCCCGCGCAGTAACAATTTACCCGGGGAAACCGCCCACGTTACCGACACACATTGACCTGCTACCTTAGCAAGCGTACGAGCGGAAACGCGGTCCGAGCCTGACACTTTGGCAATACAACGTTTTAGTTTAATAACTCGTTTACGCTGAACCTTAACAGTTAGCTTACGACTAACACTAGATATAGTATATCTAATAAAGTCAATTTTCGGGGACGGCACAAGCTGCGACTTTTCGTAATTAATCTGAAAACCTAGATCCTCGACGGTATGAATTAACTGATCGATACAATCTGTAATATCCGAAGGGTTAGCAGCCATTAAAAAATCGTCCACATAAACCGTGACGCGTAGATGTTGAGCACGTAAGAATGTTATAATAGGACGCAACGTTTTATTGAAATAAAAGGGGGAACAGCTAAGACCAAACGGAAGTACTTTCCACCGGAAGTACGTGTTTCGCCACCGAAATACAACCTACTGATTTCACTATTCAAAAATCCAGTTTGCTTAAATGTAGTAGAGCGATTTTCCAACTCAAATGAATTAGGTTCCTTACAAAATGGAATCGGGACTCCTTTTTCCAACCACTCTAACACATGGCGTGGTGCCGATATCGATTCCCAGGACTTAATATGTTTACTTGAAAATCCAAAACACATTTCAAGAGCATTTCAATATGTTAGTCATGTAAAATATATAATGTCACAATTAAACGGATGCTAACAGTTATAATTAATATCATTAGATCTAGTCATTTATTCGTATCTGTTGGAATTATACCTCCCTCGGTATGTTTGTTAATATTATAAGGTCTACGGTTTGGAAATCCCCTATGTGAAAAATTTGAAAAAATGTCCTTTCCAGCACGCGCTCGGCACCGACCCTGATACTGACGCTGGGGTGGAGGCTTAGCTGTTGCTGCGATGGCGGACGCTGTACGCAGAGTATCTAAAGATTCAGTATTAAGTCCAGATGTATTTCTCTGCAAACACCTGAAACGTTTCGAGGTTGCTGGATCAAACTGACTGTTCACTAATATAGACGCGTATTCGTCTTGTAAATATTTGATTTGTGCATGATTAATTAAAAATAAATTTTCTAAAGTTTCTTGACTAACCTTTTCACCAGGTTCCAACGTGCTTAATAATTTCACCGAAGTTTCGGCAAAACGACCACATTTAGATATGACGTTTAATAGTCCATGGTCGCGAGTCATTAATTTTTAGTTCATTAGGCAATTTAACTCTGCTTAATGAGTCCTTTAAAGAATTAAACTCGCCCTGGATATCCAGTTTTATCCTAGTGGCACACGACAGTGAGGGACTGGGTGCCACCACGTGGTGTAAGGGAGGAATGTCCTCGTTGATATCTGAACTTTTTCGTTCAAATTGCACTTCTTTGATAATTTGAGTATTCCGGTTTGTTTCCTCCGAAATAAATTCAATTTTTGCCTCTATGGAATTGAGCCTATCCGTCATCGAAGAGCATAATTTATCCAACTTTTCTTCCATAATCTAAAACGTGTCCTAACTCGTGGAGTGAACAAGCTGAGAACGTCACAGACCATACGTCATCATGACGTATGGCTGTCTGTCTAAGTATGACGTCAGCATTTGTTCCCATGACTGCTATTCAATATATCTTCTGGAGGTGGTCTATTTAGCATCTCGTTGAAGTGTTCATGTTCAGCCCATATTTCCTTTGTTTTGATCTTTTCTCATCCTTTCCTTCCACCGGTCTGTCCGTGTTTGCTGTTTTACCTGTTTGTTTCTTTGTTGTTGAGTATATATATTCTACGTCTCTCTCATTAGCTACTATTTCTGCTGCGGTTAAAAGATCTTCCATCTTCCATATATTTTCGGTCATCACTTTTTGTGTTCTTCTTTTGCTTCCTCAGACTCCCTTTATAACAGTTTTTGCTAATCTGGTTCTGCTGTTTGTTATTTTTTCTTGCATTACCTTGTGATATTTTGTCCCATGTTTCCTCTGACAACCATATTCTCTTTATACCGGTATCTCCTTTTAATGACATCCCAGCTCTCATTATTATCATCCTTAGTTGTTAAAGCATAAAACCTGTTCTTCAGATCTAATCTTAATTCTTCTTTTTGTTCCAGTTGTTTCAATGTTCTAACATTAAACTCATGTTCAGTTTTTTCCCAGGATTTGTTTGGCTGCTTTTTTATCTTTGTCATGATTATATGGTGGTCCAAGTCTGCTGCATGCATTTCGTATAGACTCCCCCTACATTTTTTCTATGGTTATATGGTCAATTTGTTGGGTTTTTTTTTTCTGGTGGAGAAATACTGTATCTCGTTGTACTGATAAAGCATGTTATAAGAATAATGGATGACAATGTTAAAAAATCTCTGATTTTGCGTGTGAATGTTTGACTGCATGTCTGGGACTGTAGGGTGTACAGTTTCTGTATGTTGCTAAGATGAGGCACTGTAGGAGTATTGGTAGTGAGGAAAAAGAGATTTATTCTTGATGTTTCCTATTAGTTACAACTAGCCAACGCCAGAAATCGCATGATAGGTAACATAGGTTTCCACTGCTCTAAATGCATATAACAACCCTTTGGCATATGGTCATCATTAAAACGCCTGCTAATTCACCATTAGTAATACTTATATTAATGAGCTGTTTTCTTTCTGTTTCTTTGTTGGTTAATAATAGTTATGTTTTCTTTTTCTCTTCTCGGGGAATTAGCTGGTAGACCTAATAATTAAATAGAAGTACTTGTTGGTTCTTTCTTTTTATTTTTCGATGTTCCGGCACAAGATATCAATACATTATCAAATATGAAAGATCACACATGGAATAAAGACATAATCCAACCCTGTGCGTTGTAACTTTAATTTTCAGCGCCTTCACGCACAATAACAGATTGGGCCATACTTCGAAGTGTCACGGTACTTTATGGAGACAGTATGTGACACCTTGAAGTATATGAAGGCTTTACAAAATAGTATACCACAAAAAGTCAATGGACTCATGTGCCAGGCCCAAATATCTTCGGTCCCATTGCCGTATAATATCTTGCAATTTACTAAATTAAACAAATGTATTATGAATGCCAAAACTTTTAAAAGAAAAGGAGGCCTTATCAGTCTTTGTTCCATGTCGATGTACAATAATGTCCTATGGCATAAATCATTACTTTAAACCGGATGTAAACATTAAACCGGAAGGAATGTAATTTCCAAATTTAGTTTAACTAGTCGAACTTGAATATAAAATAAGATATAGGTTTACTTTTTAAGTTTAACGTAGGAATTAACCAACTAAATAAATCATGATCTAAAACCAAATGTTTGAAACCTGAAGTGCACTTCATCTAACCGAGCTATGACATGGGTGTAGCCCCAACCGAAAGTCACTCGCCGGAAGTGACCTAAAAGCAAAATGGGAAAAACGCTTTAGTAATGTGAAATAGTTCAAGCGCTTGGCACCGGAACTAACGGCATATTCTAACCGATACAACCGGAAAAAACTCAACCGGTAGTGATTGAGGTTAAATTAACGACTAAGTGAAAACATGCACATGTTTGTGAATGGCGACTCACACTAGAAGCCACACTAGACATGCTTAATCTAGTAAAAAAAAAAGGTGTTTTCGTACATTTCATCCCGCTACATAGATACCAAATGTAGCCAAGCGTTTTATTATATCGAATTAGTTCACGCCACTGACGCCAGATAGTTGAAGTGCGATTCAGGTTCATTAGAGTGCAATTTTTAAAAATGTCCTTTTTTTGAAACGTTAAATAAAATTAAATCCGGCTAGTTACTAATAAGTCAAAGACTTTTGCCAAACTAAAAATGACATACACGCCAGCGTCTAAACTGGCGGACATATTGGCGTCCAAAATGGCGGACATTGAGTTTATTCAAAAGTCGTTTCAAAAGCAAACTTTATAAATTTAAATTGACCCGGTCAATTTTGTGTTGAGAATTCACGTGGGTGAAAAATCCACATTTAAGTTATAAAAAAAAACTTTTAACATGATAACATTTGAAAACTAAATTTCAAATCTGTTTGTTCAGTTTAAAACTGATTAACATTGGAATACATATTTAAAGTAAAATAATTGATAATTTAAATTATTTTTACCGTTGCGGTTTATATAAAATTCTAGTTTTTCCTTCCAATTGAAATTCAAATTCAAAACAAATAAAAATAGACTAAGTGCCAATTCAGACGCCATCGCAAGATGAAATAAATGTGAAAATAAATTACAAAAAGCATTTAGGCAAAATAAGTTAAAATGAAATAATGTTGAAACTAATTTAGAGAAAATTGCAAAAACAGAATAAATACTTTTTTTAACCTGTTAAATTTTAATATCTTTAATAAAATAATGGTAACATGACTTACTTAATACCGGTAATTAAACAGAAGAAGTACTTGTAGGTTCTTTCTTTTTATTTTCAAAAGATACCCTCTTTGCCGCGAACATCGAATTTTATACCGGATTAGCGTTTGGACGGTGGGTGGGACTTTCCAACTACACACCGTCCAAAATGTGACCAATGAACGCCGTGGTAACACTGAGTGACCACCGTTCTATTGTCCGGTGGGGATGCACGGTGACCCCACGTGCTCTTGGTAATCTCAAGAACCGACAAGTACAACCCCTTTCAATTAGGTAATCAAGCAATTAAGCTTAAGTCACCGATCAAATAAAGGTGTCTAAGTGACATCTGAGAAAATCAAAATAAAGCCATGTAATCTTACATGGTATGTAGGTTTTCTATGTTAACAGTTTTCAACAATTAGTTAAATAAATATGGAGAGATTGCCGGACATCTGAATTGCATTTTCTGTTTTTCTTAAAATTAAACACTGGCCGAAAATACGATAGTTTGACACTAATTTCTTTGGAAATAAGAATTATGTTAAACATTTTGTTTAGACTGTTATAAACTATATTCTAATAAAATCGAAATGACAAAATGAATTATTAATAAAATCTAAATTCTTAAATTGAGATTTTTCATATTAATATTTAAAACAAAAAATATTAATCTTTTCAAACTAAAACATATCAATATTAAAATATTAAAAATGGTCCGGTAACAATTCAGACCAAAAATACATTAATAAAAAAACACTAACATTTGTCCGGTAACACTTAGAACAAAACTCATTTCAAACTACGATTATTAATAAAGATTTTTGTTAGCTATAGGGTAATGGGTGATGATGTTGGACATATTTGTAACTTTGTACTATCATTAATGTATGAACAATTGATGATGATGATGATGATGATGATGATGATGATGATGATGATGATGATGATGATATCATTCATACAAAGAAACATATTGGGTCACTTTAATCGTGAAAACTATTAGTTTTAAAATTTGATCATTTTTCAATAAACGGGTATCTTTAAATATAATTTTCCTTACAGAGTGGCGTCTTTTCTTGAAGATGAGAATTATGATCATTTATAACGACAATTTATGAAGTAAATAAAACACCAGTGTCTTAATGTTTTTATTATGTTGTACAGAAATAATTTTATAAATTTGACATGATTGTATAGCGTTTTTCCTCAAAAAGTGAGTTTATGACGTCATAGTAACGACACAGTAGCTGCTACAACAATCAACTTTCTAATTTATTAAAGCTAAACATGTTCCCTTTACAATGATACCAAAAATGATCTATATCTATAAAATATCATAGAACACAAACATAAAAACGTTCCCCTACCCCTAATAGACAAATGCACTGAAAACTTTCAAATACTCTAAAAAATTGAAGTTTTAGATGTAGAGTGTCCCAAGTTATTTCTGGGGAACATCCTAAATATATTACTAGACACCTTAAGGTACCAGAAAATAAACGTGTTGGAGGATCCTGTGGGTGCACGGTTGGTCCCACGGAGTATGTGTCTTAAGATGTAAATATATGGAAGTAAATGAAGTTATCAAGTTTGTTAGCTATCTTCAACTGTAACATTTTGTGGGTGACATATTTTTAGGTATAAGACCCAAATATGAAGCATAACATATCTTCAAGAATCAGTCTTACTGCGTTTATTTCAAGCTAAACACGATTGCCCAAGGTAACTTCGATAGTCTATTTATCTATAATACAAAACCAAGTAATGCAATTTTAGTACTTAAACCTCTAATTTGTCAGTTTCAAAGTGTTTACTTTGCTTCTTGATTGGTTTGTTTTTGGTTTGATATTCCGTAAATACAAAAACATCGCCCATCAAACCTACCGTGTTTGTTGACTTTTAATTGCATTACAAAAAATGTATATACCGAAACTTTTGGGGTTTTTTCAATAGCACGGGGAAAATCAATGTGTAATGGTTACCTGCCTGTATGAAAATGGAAATACCTGAGTTCGTGCAGAACGTGTTACTGCACGTACTCAATTGTTTCCATGACAACAATGGGTACAAATACGATGATTTAAGCCAGATTCTAGATTTGTTGGAAGCAGTACCATAATATCATCGTGAATACAACCAATGTACATGGTGAAGCAGCTACTGCTACTGATGATGATGATATTTTCAAAACGCAAAATATATTTTCTAGTCAGGTTTGATTTTTTGGCATAATGCATGCGTTCGTGGATCCGTTAACAGCAAAAGCTCAGAAACTACCGGGCCAATTGAAATCAAATTGTCTGTAGAAGGTCCTTGTTAGAGTCTTACTGTAGTTCGTTCAAATCATGGCGATCGGATATCTAAGATGGCTGTTTTTACTAGATATAGAAAACTAAAAAAAAATCTTCTTCTCCAGAACATATCATTAGAGCCAAAACTGATTTTATATTTGGATCCAACATGGTCTTAATTTATAAGATTGTAAATTTTGTGAAATTTGGTTAAAAAATAGGTTTCGCACTTTTGCGTTAAATTATGCGCTATTTTGAAAACCGATTCAAATTGCATGGGGAAACGCCAAGAGCAAATTGTGTTTCGGTTTTGTTTTTTGAAACCTTCCGTGGTCGAAAAAAACGGGATTACTTTTTGTCAAGTGTCCGAACCCAGAAAAAATCAACCACATTCAGTGTCGTATATTAACGGTAGAATTTGCATTAATGGATGAAAACGCTCTATAAGCACATTTGTCATGAACTTAAAATTTCGTATGTATGATAAAATCTTAGTTGACATTTCATACTTATAGAAAATTCTCGATTTTCTGACAGCACCCGATTTTCTCTTGAAAATCAGCTTGAAATTCAACTTGATTTTTAAAACTTGTACGTTTTTGTACCATGACTATTTCTGTTTAAAATTTCGACATAATATTACATTACTATTGTAATTTATTTTCGCAAAATATTATACCTGGTGCATGCGGTGTGGATATCTGAAAAAAGCAAAAAACCAAGATCCTTCATTTGTCGTCAATAAAAACAAATATGGCCGCGAGCTTCAATGTACACTAAATTCAGTGTCATAATTTTAACGGTAAAATTTGCATTTATGGGTGTAAACGCATTATAAGCAGATTTGTCATGAACTTAAAATTTCGCATGTATGGAAAAATCCTGGATGACATGCATACTTACAAAAAACTCGATTTTTTATGGCACCTGGTTTCTCCTAAAATCACTGTTAGCCTAATCAGCATGAAACTCGACTCGATTTTCAAAACTTTTACGTTTTTTGTACCATCGTCATTTCTCTTTGAAATGTTGACATAATATTACAATATTAGTGTAATTTATTTTAACAAAGTATTATACCTGGTGAATGTGGTGTCAATATCTGAAAAAAAGCAAAAGAGCTTTCATTTGTCGTCAATGAAAACAAACATGGCCGTGACCTTCAATGTACTATACATTGTACATACATACATCTGACGTAGTGACGTCAATATCGTGTTTCGCTTCATCACACAGTCATGACTGTTGCATGATTATCGATTTTTCAACCTACATGCACTGTCAGCTGCCCAGCATGTTTACATTGCGCTGACTTCTAATCGTTACATGTTGCAGGCGTCCTACCATTTTTGAGGTCCAAAAATATAGGAAAAATGGAAATATGACATCAAAATTATAGGAGTTTCATAGGAAATTATAGGAGTTTCCAGTAAAGTTATAGGAATATTTTTAAATAATTTAAACAAAAAAATACATCCGTGGCCTCCTTTCCTTTCCTACTGCCATTTCTGTTCCCCATTTTACTAACAAACATAAAATATTGGCAACTGTTATGTACACTCATTCGTTTAAAAATACATAAATGTTAATGTTGTTTCATACACATGTATGTACTAACTGCAAGAAAATGTCCCCATTCTGAATTCCTGAAGCTACGAGTAACAAAAATATCGGAAAATATAGGAGGTTTTTCAATATAAGAAAAGGGTAAAAAATTTATAGGAAATACAGTCCAACCTGCCCTAAAAGCCACATCTTTATAATTGTCACTTGCCTATAAAGGCCAGTATAATTGTATCCTAGTTGTTCTTTATTCATATTATTTGAAGCTGTATATGCAGGCCACCTGTCCATTAAAGCCACTTTTACTGGTTCCTTTGGGTGGCCTTTTTAGACAGGTTTAACTGTGTAGGAAAATATAGGAATGGTAGGACCTCTGATGTTGACCTCCACTCAAAGCAATATGCCTTACTGGTCCAAATAATCAGCATTAGTGTGTGTGTGTGTGTGTGTGTGTGTGTGTGAGTGAGTGTGAGAGAGAGAGAGAGAGAGAGAGAGAGAGAGAGCATGTGTGTGATGGGAGGGTAGGATTTGAGGAATTTTAAAACTGCATGATTATGCAACAGATTTACCCATTACAAGCCATATACATGTACATGAGTAGGCTACCACAATATTTGACTTATTTCAAACCAACACCAGAATATACAAGTGTAATTAAGTATTTATAAATTGAAAATGAAATGCATACATTAAATAATTAGAATGCTGCATGTAGCGTTTTTCCTCTGAAGTTAAGCGTATTAACACAAAACCTCAAGAGGAATCGAGCACGGCTCGTGAGTAAGTCAATCCCTTAAGAAGTGTACTGTATGAGGGGAAAAATCTTGACCGAAGAGTGAATAGGGAAAATCATGACTGAATTTAAAACAAGTGAAAAAGGTGCAAGATTATAATGTATAAAATAACACTGTAACCGGCATGGAAGCGGCACAAGACAACAGTATGTTCGCGTAAATAAAATAAAATAAGTAAATCAAATTAACGGGTGGTTGTCAGCGTTCGGCTTCCATACCAACAGTAAGTAGACCAAAAGACAGAAATTTAATATTATAATTTATTAAAGGACATAAATACACATAAGGGCAAGATAATATGTATTGCAATGAAAATTTAATGATGTGATGTAAAACACCAGCAAACACAAATTACATTAAGTACCTAGCAACAATAAGCACCATCAGCAAAAACGAATGCCTTGAAAGTTAATATGAAAATATGTTCATCAAGTCAATTACAATGCTGAACAGAAGTATTCATAACAATCGACAGCATAACTATTTGCTCAGGAAATGTATATTGCCTAATAAACAATGGAACCCAATGAACATTTAAAAATAAATGTCAAGCAAAGTTAACCCTACATGACTGGCCTGAAAAATATGCATGTGACAATCCTAATACTGAAAAATTAGTAAACTGCCCTATATAAAAAAAACATGGACTAAATATATATATATATATATATATATATATCAATTCTGTACACTGCCGGCACTGTCCCAAATAAAACCCCAAACTACCGCGAAACCACCCCCTCCCGAACGCGAAAAATTGAAAATAAAAGGAAACTAAACTAAATAAAAAAAATGGCAAACAGCGTACAGAATCAATATAAGGACATTAGTTTAAACAGTATTTATTTGATAAATTAAATATAATACATATAACATTGTAAATAATTAATTAATAGGATTCTGGAACTAGAGAATATCTCTAATATTAACCAGTCTCCTATATCATAGAAAACTTAAACATCTAATAAAGGTGTATAATTAATTACATAATAATAGTAGTGAAATAATATGATGATAATAATAATAGGAAATTGTGGTATAATAATGATAATAATAAAAATAAAATTGTGAATAATAATAATAATAATAATATACAATAATTGCCCTCTAGGTATGTGGACATCCAGAATTGTCACCCGACAGAAGGGTTGTCACCCGAGGGCATCGCCCGAGGGTGAAAACCCTTCTAAAGGGTGACAATTCTGGATGTCCACATACCTAGAGGGCAATTATTATTTTATTATACCGAAACAAAGCTTACCATGTAAAATGACACAAACAATATTTAAATTTTAAATTAAATTAAACGCTACCAGTTTACACTTTCAACCACCCTTTTACGCTCGCCTGCATACAAAGATTCCACAGTAGCTGTGCATGGGTCTTTTGGGAGTAAGATCTAGGTTTAACTCTCATTCTGTTTCCATCAAATACATTTCCAGTATTTTCACTGAAGCTTAGGTGACCCTTTTTGTGTTTTCTGCATCTTTGTCATACATAATTAATTCAAAGTCCGCTTCCGACGAACTGCAAAAAAACGACTGACCGCCATTGTTATTGTTTACCAAATGACAACACAGTTCTGTTGTACGAGTTATTTCCCTTGTACCGGGTTATCACCGGGTGATAATAGTATATATTATCACATGGCTTGTGAGAGGTTATCACATGGCTGTGAGAGGTTGTCACACGCTGACAGTGATTCTGTGGGAAACATCTCATGTATTACATGTCATGTGATTGGAAAACATCCAATGAAAAGTGTTTTAATATATGTGAGGTATAATAATAATAATATAAATACAAAGTGCGTGCATGTGCAAAAATAGATGGATGAGTGCATTCATATATCATTGAAAAATATACATCATAAACTTACTAATAATCATGAAAATGAAGTTAATTAAATACATTTGGTGTGTAACAAGTAATTAATATGATAATAATATGATTGACAATGGTAATAATAATAAAGCCATGATATGTTGAATATTCATAATACAAGCTACATATTTTGAACTAATGAAAAACAGTAAAAAGTGTTAAGTAAAACGTTTACTTTTTACAATGAATTCCTGTACTGTTAGAAATATTATTTTATTTTGGTCGAAGGACAAGGTAGGGTCACCAAACAATATTTTTTCAACGGTTAAAACATATGGAAGTGTAAATATGGTTGATGTTCAAATATGTCTAAAATTTTGACAATATAAAAGAAAATGATTGTTGTCTTCTATTTGACCACATATACAATAGGGCTCTGGATCTAAATGTTTACTATTATAAATGATACTTTAGAGAACTACATTGTAATCGTAGCCTTGTATGGAGTATTTGACCTACTCTTGTCCCACAATTATAAAAATTTGGAACTTTGATATGAGAGTTAATAAGTTTCTTAAAAATTGGTAAGGAGTTATCTCTTACATCGCTAGGTAAATTATTCCATTCTGTAATAGTGTAGGGCAAGAAGGAATTTTGATAAAAGGAAATTTTACATGATATGTTTCGAATATTTTGGGAACCACGCGTGTTATGCGAATGAATATCGTTTTGTGAAGGTGGGATAAGCATGCGTAAATATGGAGGGGCTAGATTATGATACATTTTATAGAACTGGACTAACTTGTGATTATTTCGTCTTTTCTCTAGTTTCCCATCCTGTTTCAGAATAAAGCATGTGTATACTAGCGAAGCGCGTTGCACCAGAGACAATCTCTTTTTTTAAATTTTAAAATTGATTGTATATGTGAAGTAGTCATGGACTTGACATTTTAATGAGGAAAAAAAGCATAAACTAGATTATGTTGAGACAGTGCTTGTGAAAACAATATTCATTAACTTGGGTTTGTTTAATTTTATTTTAGCTTAGCTGTGGATTAACATCAAGTACTAGTACTTGTACTTCCAATATTTCATATCACAAAATTTCATATATATATGCATGCATTTTTGTTGTTTAGTTTGTAATTTCAGTGTTCAATCATGAATTTTATTCTTTCCTGTTCATTTTCAACTTTTGAGGGTTAATTTGAGGTTGAATGTTACACAAATAAAAGTGTAAATAAGATTTACATAAAAAAAAAAACTTATTGTAACTCCACGTCAATTTAGTTTATTTTATATAGTTTTAATTTTAATACTAACTTTATCAGTCTAAAAAATGGTTTTTATCATAATTATAAATGAAAAAATGCACAAGTCAGTTATATCAGTGACTTGTTAAATCCATGGACTAAAACAAAACCAGCAAGGAATAATATAACATACCAGAAGTGAAATAAGGTGTTTGTTGCTAAATAAGAGAAAGTTTATAAGTGCCTTACATTGCATGTGCCAACTGATCATGCACCCTAGTTGCAGGACTTCTGTCTAAATTTCACAAAAAGTGAAATAATTTTTCATTTAACAATTGAACTGTTTAGAAATGCGGTTCATAGTCGATATGAACGCAATTGATATGCAAGCAAACTGAATAACGCGCGTTAGCCTATGAACCGCATTTCTAAACAGTTCAATTGTTATATTTACGTTTAAAACTATTTTCTTTTTTTTTTCTTGGTTCAAAATCATTTTAGAAAATTTTAATTCCGCGCTTTGTCAACAACGATTTTCGATTAACGGAACAGCAGATCCAACTGATCAGCTGTGCAGTTTGGCGCCAGAAATTCTAGGACAAAATAGTGAGTAGAAAAAACAACAAATTGCATACAAAATTTCTACTAAATTGTTCAATTTTTTATTAAATACAATTTTTTCGGTAATAAATAATCACAATTATGCAAACAATCAATAAAAAGTTAGTTCCGGTTTTGTGTATTTCATATTGTGTATTCATACGCCGATTGTTGCGAATGGAATTCCCGTGACGTCACCAAGGTAGATCTTGCAGTTCATAGCCGATATGAACGCAATTGCTCTGAAACCTTGTGTAGAAGACAGAAAACAGACAAAATGTAAATATATTGAAATAATCAGTATGGGGAATCTTTCTCTGTTTCCATACTTGTTCATCATCTGAATTAAATTACAACTTATAATGGGCCATGTTAGCTTAAATTTGAGATACTCTGGCTTTTAAGTCAGCATCAGATGATGGACACATGTATTGTTGTAGGTATGGTATGACTATGTGTTTGTAACTCACATCAAAACACATCTGTCAAACTAAATTAAGCAAAGTGACTAATGACTTGGCTCAGTTGTGGGTGTTGAATTAAGATTATAATGGACAATTTGCAATGTTTTAGACCTATCTGTTTATGGTTTAAGTTAAATTATAGTTTCATTTCATTAATTAGGAATTTCAATTATTACATAAGCAAAAAGATGCTGTCTCCTCTAAAGTTTTAGAGCAAAAAAGTAGAGCTGTCATGTGCTACTAAAATAATATAATTCAAATGTACTGACTTTGAATGCATTATTTTAATAAAAATTCAAAATCACTTTAATCAGCACATGACAATTTTTATAAAAATTCAATAGTAGCACATGCCAGAGCTAATAACAATAAAAATAACAATAATGGAACCACATGTGTCATACTGTTTTTACAGGGTAGCTTAGATCACAGATGTATACATACATGAGTCCAGTTTATATGCAAATTTTCAATTTGTATAGGATTTCAAATGAATTTTTTCTGTTAAAATTTGATTAAACAATTAAATGGGACTGTATAATAAACCATGGATTCATGCTTTGTACCAAAGTAAGGAAGCCGGGGTTTTTATTACATTAGAATTTGAAAAAAATATAATTAAGACCAGTGCCAATCTTGTGATGAAATTCAAAAAGTACATATTTATGAATTGAGCTAAATCTAAGTTGAAAGATGTCCCTCATCTAAGGAATATTTTATGTAGAAATCCACACTCCTGGTCATATATTAATGTGTCCCGAGTACATGCAGGCCAGTGTATTGGTATCCATGCAAACTTCATATATTTAGTGGTACCACAAATCAATCTTGCACAACAACCATGACTGCCATGTACAAAATACAAAAGGATCATTCAGAAATGCAAAAAATAACTTTGAGGCGGTGACGGCACTTTTCTAAGATGGCTGCCTGAAAGTAGACCCAAATTTCCGGCAAAATCGGCTTGAAGTGTGAAGAAAATTACTATTTAAATGGTAAAACTTACTTTATTTCAGCAAATAAATCCAAACATCGTCTCTGGATTATCAAATTTACACATGGTGTACCACGAGGAAGCTGCCGTTGCATTATTTATGGGTCAAATGAGCCGGAAAATGAACCGACCCATGATCACATATCCGACATTTTCATCGATTTTTTCGACTTTAAAACTTGTACGTTTTTTGTACCAGAAAATTTTTAACGGTCGAATTATACATCAAAATAAACACGGGAAAGAGTTCTTTCCATTCATATTAAAACATCTTTGGTGCATGAGCAAATGATTGAACGAGATCATAATTAAAAACAATAATTTTCGATTTTAGGCAAGTGTCCCACATTCAATCGGTATTTAAATGGTAAAATTGCTACCAAATTTGAGCAAATCTCCCTTTAATCAATTACAATTATCCAAAAAATTTAATAAAATGCCATGTGTTCCAGTGAAAACAGTCGGTAAGACAAATATTTCATTATTTCCACACCTCGAGTGTATGCCGTTTTTGGCCATTTTTTCACCCGTTCTGCGCGTGCAAACTTGTTTAATGAATTAATGCGTAGGCCGGGTTGGCGTTTCCCCTGTGCTATATCTTGACTGTTAGTCAAAATAATGACATGGGGTTTTAAGATTTGGTGTTGTCTTGACATGAACATCAAAATGAGGTCAAGGTCAATCATGAATGTCATGACCTAGATTTTTACCTCTCATTTTATTTAATATCTGGAAAACTATATTTTTGTATAGGCATGTATATTAGAATATTTTTGGTATTCATAGGACAACAAATTTGATATATAAATGAAGTTTATAGGTTCAAAGGTCAAGGTTACGGATGCAAAACAATACCAAAATGGTCATTATCAGTAAAAGCCGTTCTAAATCTTTACTACATATATACTGAGGTTTCAGTATTCCTGTTTTCTTGAAATATATCGTTAATTTTAATCGCAAAATATCTCATTTGGTTTGTCAAGTAAATACGTTTGATTAACAATTGTGTTTTAGATTGAACAGGACGCGCGTGGGCAGGGTAGTAAGAGAAAATATCAACCTACCAACGTGCATTTTCTAACCTGTACACGGATGCAATTTATTCAAACATAAGCCGTTCGTTGAATACATGTATACAGATTCGACAAAAACAGAAGAGTCGCTGTAAATGTACCTCAGATATAGGTCGACAAAGATAAAGTCCGCGCGATTTAGTGTTTATAAACACAGTTTGTAAAAACGGGTGTTATCAGGAAGACCCACATTACATAAAATTACTAAGCAGGATTATGTCTGCGGAAATGGCTCAGTGGTCTTGAGTTATTGTGTTAACATGGAGTGTGTACGTAATAGAGAGCGCAAGTTCGAATCCCTGAAAATGTTTACTTTTTTATTTTCAATTTTTCGTCTTTGCTTTTCTTTTTATTTCAAAGACTTTCATTTTCACAAAAAAAGTTTCTCTAAAAAAGACATAAACAATTGAACCGATTAAAATATTTCTATAAAAAATGAAAATAAATCTCATATACTTTTATAGGTGGGTTACAAAAAGACATGTCTATATGTTTAGAGCCAATAAAGACTTATTGAATTTAATATTCTCTGTATTAATGTATTAATTATTTAATGTTTAATGAAAGAGACAATATAATGTCTCTGTTTAGTTTTGGTGGAAGTGATTATATAGCTATATAGCGACAGTTGTAGTTTAAATTTAATACATTTTCCAAAAATTGATAGATTTGAAGTTATTGGCCTTAATTAAGCGAGCAATTTCTGCTGAGAAAAATACAGAAATACTAAGATTAAAATAAATTAAAAAGTTAAAAGATGTGACGGTCCGAACCATCACCTGTTTAAGTTTGTAGTAAATCAAGACACATCGCTTGTTTCACTGAGCTACATCAGCGATATAGACAAGAGGGTGGAAAATCGGATATATCAACTTATATAATTACGCAGTCACACCCGTGTTTATAAATGGTATTTGTAAACACAAGAATGCCCGGGTGTGCCACTTTATCTTTGTCGACGTGTAAACAAGGCACCTGGTTGACCTGCATATCATTGTTATCACATGGGTAAAAGTAAGATTGCGTTACGCTCAGGTGTGGGGTATGGTATTAATAATACACAATGTATACGTATAATAATTACCCTTCATGCAATGCTCAGAATTTGCATACGAGGCACAAATAAATACATATTATATACACAGTGTGTAGGTACAACCCTCAGTATCAGGTCGAGTCCTTTTTTCGTAGCTGTATCACTACTCGTCGCGCAAGCGCGACTCGTAGTGATACGGCTACGAAAAAAGGACGAGACCTGATACGAAGGGTTGTACCTACACACTGTGTATATAATATTTTTATCTAACATTTCCAATTAGGTTATTTAAAATAATTAAAAAAAATACTTAATGTGAAAAATTACATTTTACCACAGAAAACCACTGAACTATGTTATGACATTTGTTCCACACGTCACAATGAGAACGTGCACTTTACCGCCAATGTTGTATCACCACACACTGTGGTGATACAAGATTCTGTATCATGCGTGTTTGATGGCAAACTTGTATTTCGTAGAAAAACTAGTCTAATGTTAGATAAAAGATGATATATACGGAAACGAACATTGGATTGTGAAATATGACTTGCTTAAATAAAAATCCCTTCATAAAAAATAAATACTAAATTTGACACATTAGCAATATCATTAATTAAATTCTATTGATTTACATTGCTATCCAGATTTCCAATTACTTTTTAGGGTCGTTTCTGGAAATTACACCGCAAACACGACAGATTTTATCTGAAAAGAGAATGTTCCAAAAATCTCCACTGTGTGGGAACGGAAGTTGAGTCAAACTGTACAGTTGTCGGTAGTTCTGTTTATCGAAGCGAGGAATGAAAACAGTGGAGTCAAACTTAAGTAAAAATATGTAAAATTATTGTTGTTGTGAAGTGTTGTGAGATTTTTCATAGGTACGTGGATCTCACTATGTTAATGCGATTTTTAATTATCCAACACATTTTGTGAAAAATCAAGCCTAAAACTTTTATTCGTTTGTTGAACATGATAGATCACAGCGTAATTGTCATGAAGTCACGATTTATTTTCAATTTTCTCTATATTACTATTCTATTTAATATCATTCTGAAGACAGTTTGCAAGCTATGAATGTTAAAAATAACTTGTGACTTATTACAGTACTTAGAAGTTTGAAGAAAACTTCAAAACACGATTTTATTGGACTGTGTGGTTTTCTGTTTACTGTACAGGTAGCTCACATTTTATGAAATTGTACTGTACAGGTAGCTCGCAACTGGCATTCAAATTCAAAGTATAGAAAGTATAAGGAACGTTTTCATTTAATAGTAATGCATGTATCACGATTAATTTTTTGAAAAAAAAACAAGGTTTGATTTTTTTATATTTGGGTTTCAGGGGTATAAATGTAGGGTTGCTATCTAAATGCGTGTATCAGGCGTGACATTCATATTTTAAGGTCATCAACGATCTAAAATACATCAAGTCATAAAAAGGACATGGTCAGACAATACTGTTCTATATAAATTAAGGCGAATATTGTTTATTATGAACAATATACAACTGAATACTATTATGTCTCTAAAACAGTAAAAGGATATAATATATATATATATATATATTATATATATATATATAATCATACAATGTGAAGAATCACGCCTGGGTAACGCATTTTTAGAAGGCTCTATGGCATAAATTGTCTAAATATCATAAAGCCTCAAATTTGTTTAAAACAAAATAAACAACGTTACGTTCTAGACTGTTCATTTGGCCATTGATAAATATCGTTCAGCTTTCATACCTAAACCTGTTTTTCCGCGATTGAACTCATTATGGTTGTTAAAATGCACAATTTTACATCTTTCATAATGATGCAACACAGAAAAGGCCATTGTAACTTAATTCTCATGGTCCAGTGATTTTCTTTGATAATATAAAGTTTAACAGGACAATTTTGCTAAACTTGATTTGCAAGTACAACTTTGGATGCTTTATGTATTTCAACACAAAGTAATTCATTGTGACAAATTTTTATGACCCAGTGACTTTTTAGATGTTTTTTAAAGTAATAAAACAATTCTTATGAAACCTGATTTTAGGTACAATTTGGGATGTTTTACATATGGCAACACAAAGTTGGTTTTTGTGACCTAGTTTTTCATGTTCATGTGATTTTGTTAGATAACTTTTATAGTAGTTTGATGATTTTGATCAACATTGATCGCATATCAAGTCAAAGGAATTTATAAAGTTGCAGAGGATGAATGTCAAAGTCTTCTACATGTAACAATAAGGTTTTCAATTAAAGTTATTTATGTTGCCTTTTGCATTTTCCTGAAGGTTGTAGTAAATAGTAAAACATTTAACACGTCTGGTTATTAATGTGCCAATGAAAAAGGTCATAATTATATAGCATCTGTGCAGAAAAAATAACAATTTCCGGAAGTTGTTACACTTTCATCTTCATTCAAATACATCCATCATTGCAACTATTAACACTATCAATTATTTTCTAATGTAAACGTTTGCCACCATTGGGGGTTGTGACTTACCCAGCGATTGACCCCTGCTCAAACGCAATGTCTAGTTCCAAAAAAGTTTTAGATATGAAAATATTAAGGAATTTTTTTAATCTACTAAAACCTATTAATCACTTAATGACCGAGTCCAGAACATATAACTCAGTTGATTCGTTTGGTGTAAGAATTTTGTTGTCTTTCTCGTATTCCCTTGGGATGATGTTGAAATTTTTAATTCGAATATTTTCTTGATTGAGGTCTGTTTTATTAAATTTCAGTTCCAAATCCTTGTGAAATATTATACAATGGTCGGCAACCTCAGAAAAAATTAATTTTGCTTTACTTTTGCAGTATAAACTACGAAAACCTATTAACTCATGAATAAAAAGAAATTAAAAGGCGTAATAACGCGAATTGAAAGGCGTTATAACGCGAAATAAAGGCGTAATAACGCGAAATAAAGGCGTAATAACGCGAATTAAAAGGCGTTATAACGCGAAATAAAGGCGTTATAATGTGAATTGAAAGGCGTTATAACGCGAAATAAAGGCGTATTAACGCGAAATAAAGGCGTAATAACGCGAATTGAAAGGCGTTATAACGCCAATAAAAAGGTGTTATAACGCGAAATAAAGGCGTTATAACGCGAAATGAAAGGCGTTATAACGCGAAATAAAGGCGTTATAACGCGAAATAAAGGCTTATTAACGCAAAGTTAAAATGCCTTCCATAATGATGTGGAGGTCCTGGTGTTTAATCTCAAACCTCCCCCCCCCACTTTACATACATATTAAAAGTATGTGTGTGTGTGTGTGTGTGTGTGTGTGTGTGTGTGTGTTTCTTGCACAACTATATGTAATGTAATAAGCTGTTTTATATGTATTTATTCTATGAAAATTAAAAATATAAAAAAAAACTGCACATCATCCGATCCTGCGCTGAAATGAACATACTATTTCAGTAAAACAGAAAGAAAGGTTTCTTTTCAATGTTAAAGTGTTGTTTTTTTCATAAAGAGTATCATTTTATATATGGGGATGGAAATCTTTTAAGTAATCTGAAATATAAACATTGATAAACATTGGCAATGTACACATGGCTATTTATTAAAAAGTTCCTGTCCAATTGTCAATCACTAACTTTTAACAATGATTAAATGACATTTGTGACTTCTTAGTATGAATAGATCTGCAGTTGCCTTAAGCTATTTAAACTAAAACCAATCTGTTTGTGGTGAGGGTTGTTAACATTCTCCAGTGAAGTGACTGCTCTATATATAGACAAAAAGGCATTATAACGCCTTTCACTTCGCGTTATTACGCCTTTTAATTCGCGTTATAATGCCTTTCAATTCGCGTTATAACGCCTTTTTAAAGGCATTATAACGCCTTTATTTCGCGTTGTTATGCTTTTCTAAAGGCGTTATAGCCCCTTTCAATTCGCGTTATTACGCCTTTATTTCGCGTTATAACGCCTTTCAATTCGCGTTATTACGCCTTTATTTCGCGTTATAACGCCTTTCAATTCGCGATATTACGCCTTTCTAAAGGCGTTATAACGCCTTTTTTCGCAGTATAACGCCTTTATTTCGCGTAATTACGCCTTGTAATTTTTTTTATTCATGAGCTTAATAGGCTTTCGTAATAAACAATGTAATCGTGTCGGTGTTCTTTTAATATCTGAAATTAAGAAAATGTTGCAATAATATATATATTATTGCAACATTTTCTTAATTTTAGATGTTATATAATATATATATAAATATATGAAAATGTTGCAGAAAATTAAAATAAACCAGAACTACCTAAAGGAGACTAATACCCCCAACCCGCAGAAAAATAAGAATAAAAGTAACATTTCAGCGGACACGATATTGTGACGGAAAAACTAAAATTTGACCTTGACCTTATGCAACACATCGTCCCATGTTGGTTTACATTCGTTTTAAGTTTGATCAATATCCATCGATAGACGTGGAAGATATGGTGCGGGCACGATACTGTGACGAAAAAACTAATATTTGACCTCATGACATTGACCTTTGACCTATGTACATAAATTTGGTACCCGACACATCGGCTCATGTTGTTTTACATCTGTGCCAGGTTTGATCAAAATCTATTGATAGACATGGAAGATATGGAGCGGACACGATATTGAGACAGACAACCAGACGGATGGACGGACGGACGGACGGACGAATAGACGGATGGACAGACAGGGTGATTTCTATATACCCCCTAAACCTCGTTTGCGGGGGTATAATAATGCATTAAACCTTGAGTTATTATTTGTTTTAATTTTGAGCTACCTGTACAGAAAAATTACAGACCTGTACAGTATTTTTCGAGCTACCTGTACAGTAAACAATCTCCAAGGTGCAACAAAAAATCCTATTTATGACAATAACCATTTAAAGGAGGGTGATGTCATCTTCATATATGTGTAACTTTATATTAAAAGTTGTCTTAAGTATTGTTTGTTACACTAGAAATTTCATCACGCTAGAGAATTTACGCATTTTTCGCTACATGTCGATGTATTTTACCTCACTGTCTCGTGTTCAAGTATTATTATTGTCGAGTGTATAAAGATATAAGTGACAACAAATCTTAAAATGGTAAATAATTTTCATCATCAAATTTCTCCATTTAAATTTCTATCCAGATCTTACAGTATATGCTTAATACAAGTTAAAAAGTACCCACCAACCGTTTCAGACATTTTGTTTTTATTTCGTCTCTCGCTTCAATGAACAGAGCTACCGAAAACTGTACAGTTTGACTCAACTTCCGTTCCCACACAGTGATCTCGATCGTTAAGTGAATGTTTTGGCCAGCCATAGATATTGGCACTGCTTTTGCGGTTTCCTACTATAACCTTATGGTTTCTCAATATTTAAGAATCGGTGTATATGCTACTGAAATGGATCGCCGGATATCTCGTGAAAGGTGCCGAATAAATTGAACAAATTAATATATAATTATAGTGGATAATAAAATGCCAAAATTTTAATGAATGTAAGATAAATTTCTCGATACAGCATTTTTCAGTTACATTTAGTTGAATAATGATCCCTTACACACCTATATATGGGGTGTTATCTGCAAAGGAACAATGTTGGTTTTTTGTTTGTTTTTTTTTTTTTTTTTTTTTTTTTTTTGGCTGATTTTACCATTCAAATAGCAAATCTCGGAGTGTGGTTTAATGATTAAATCTAAGGTATTGAACCCATATTAATTTTTCGTTCACGTCACGATGTTGTATGCTACAGAAAGTATGTCTCAAAGCGTACCACCAGTGGTCTTAATCCTGTGCAGACACTAGTACAAAAGTTTATTAGCTCGTTTATGACGTAGGTGGTTTGCAGTCCGATTTCCTTCACCGTCCAAGAACTAACTGCCTCGAATCTTGACTGGGTCCTTAAACAGCATTAGTTCTAGTCTATGGTGATGCTTAGCAATATTCGGATTCGGTATTGAAAAAGTTAATTGTACTAGCTGGAAACAATAATGATTACTTTCGTTTTTGCAATCTAACAATGCCAGGGATTTTTATTCACTTGCCATAATCAATGCCTTCGTTACCAATCAATCCAAGTTGGTCACATAAAACCCATCTTTTCAATATATGGGCGTTATTGTTTTTTGTGTGATCGGCGTGTACCAGGGTCTTATTACTCATATCAGCTTTTGAAACGTTGTAAGATAGGAAATCATATAAGGAACCAGTTTATGTATATGTACATGTAAGTATCATTGTTTTTATATCATTAAAATCATGGGATATTTTCTGGAAAATTTCCGGAATTCATATATAAGTTGTTTGCTCATTTAATGACGAGATTAATGGGATATCTTGTTGTTGAGATTGTGAATCTATCTGTTAAAATACACATTGTCAATTACACAAATCCTTTCAATCAATAAACTACTTGTTGATGTTCGTTAACTTCGGTCTATGAATACCATGATTGCTCCTTTTCTCGCTGCCATCTGCTCATCCACAATAATAACGTCTTAAATTCATATTAATGGGAAATTGCTTTTTACATATAATAATTCAAAATGATTTATAAAGACAGATATATTTATTTTACAAGTCTGGATCGATATTGCGTGGCTTAAGATATTTCCAATGTTTGACCGATTTTTTTATGTATTTTGATGTAAATATAATTTGTGGCATAATGGAATATATTTGTTGTGTTTTAACGTGTTAAAATAAACGTCATGCGTATCATTCAAACTTATATTACAGAAAAAAAGAGTTCATGAAATTCAGTAACATTTTTTAATTTTTTTAATCGAATTACCTTTGTTTTGTTAGGTGTACTCCATATGTTTACTTCAAACCGCAATCAATACGAATTTTCAAAAAGGGGTCCTCTGAGGAGAATTTTTTTTAATAATAGGAAAAATTAAAACTGACCACTGCACATATAAGTGATGTTATATTTTAACACCTGACACTCACTGCCATTGTTAGCTCAGTGCGTAGCACTTTGTAATCTACACGACATGGGTTCAAATCCTTTCCGGATATCTTTTTAGTTAAGTCTTCCACCTAGTATACTAGTTGGAAGACTTATTGCTTTTCTTCCGTTTCCGGTTCTCCACTGTTATTGTTATTACGTCTTCCACCTAGTATACTAGTTGGAAGACTTATTGTTTTTCTTCCGTTTCCGGTTCTCCACTGTTATTGTTATTACGTCTTCCACCTAGCATACTAGTTGGAAGACTTATTGTTTTTCTTCCGTTTCCGGTTCTCCACTGTTATTGTTATTACGTCTTCCACCTAGTATACTAGTTGGAAGACTTATTGCTTTTCTTCCGTTTCCGGTTCTCCACTGTTATTGTTATTACGTCTTCCACCTAGCATACTAGTTGGAAGACTTATTGTTTTTCTTCCGTTTCCGGTTCTCCACTGTTATTGTTATTACGTCTTCCACCTAGCATACTAGTTGGAAGACTTATTGCTTTTCTTCCGTTTCCGGTTCTCCACTGTTATTGTTATTACGTCTTCCACCTAGCATACTAGTTGGAAGACTTATTGCTTTTCTTCCGTTTCCGGTTCTCCACTGTTATTGTTATTACGTCTTCCACCTAGTATACTAGTTGGAAGACTTATTGCTTTTCTTCCGTTTCCGGTTCTCCACTGTTATTGTTATTACGTCTTCCACCTAGTATACTAGTTGGAAGACTTATTGTTTTTCTTCCGTTTCCGGTTCTCCACTGTTATTGTTATTACGTCTTCCACCTAGCATACTAGTTGGAAGACTTATTACTTTTCTTCCGGTTCCGGGTCTCCACTGTATACTAGTTGGAAGACTTATTGCTTTTCTTCCGTTTCCGGTTCTCCACTTATTTGTGTTTCCGGTTCTCCACTTATTTGTTTCTGATCACTTGTCCACCATGTTTCTCTTAGACACATCTATCAATTTCATTCAAATTTTCAGGGTATATCCCTGTACTATCGATCTATTAATTGATGTCTGATATAAAACAAATTCCTGGGTGGTCAGTGGGGGAGGAGCAGGAGGGCGGGGTCTTAAAAACAATAATCACCAATTTTGCCATCAATACTTTATTTTGTACTATAAAACTACTATATATATATCTATAATCAGCGTCTCTAGATGCACAAGTCCATATTACAAGATTTTTCCGGGGGTATCGAGAGGGGTGGAGATGGGAAGGGCAGTGTGCTGATTTTAAATGGTTGAGATCCCCGCCCCTAAACTATGCATTTTCTTGTTTAATTTAAGAAGTTGAATAGAGTGGTACTACAAAAAATCACATGGGGTCATTCCAAAGGGAGAAGGGATGGGCGGGGCTGGGTTCTAACTTTTAAAAGGTTGACATCCCCACCCTGAAAATATATATAGTTGATTAGAATAATACTGTAGAAATACCCATTGTTCATTCCAGAGGGAGGGTGGGATGGGTACTAACTTTTTAATGGCTGATATTCCCACCCCTAAACTATATATTTTCTTATTCTATATGAAAAGATTACTAGAGTGATACTAAAGAAAATCCCATGGGGTCATTCCAATAGGAGAGTGGGAACAGGTAGGTATAGGTACTAACTTTGGGATCCCCACCCTTAAAATATATTTTTCCTCATGGGTTGGGTGCTAATTTTTTTAAAATTTGGAAATGATCAGATGAAATCTGATTAAATCAATAAGCAGAAATATTCATTGTGACGGATACTTAATTAGTCACTGATCCTTGTCAAAAAGGTAACAAGTTAAAACAATTTTATAAACAACACTAATGGCCAATTTGCCCTGGGGTTGATTTATTATTCAATTTGATGGGGTAGTTGCATTTAGTTACTGAATATTTACCTCAATATAACTATTTGGGAGAGGTTTGTTGGGAAATGGCTGTATAAGCTCCCTTATCAATTGAGAGAGAGAGAGAGAGAAGAGAGAGAGAGAGAAATGATACACTTGCTCCCACTATTGGATCTTTATTTTATTTCAACTTTGAAATGTTAATTTCTAATAATGCTTTAAAACAGGAATTCAAAATGGGTCATATTATTTCATTAAAAAGGTGATCACAGTATATAACCTATCTCAATCTGAAAAAAACTTCAAGACACAGTATCTATCAGTAGTTTGTACGAAAGCTTGTTCGTAAGTTTGGTTCTTAGTTTAAACAATATTTTTTTCTCCAAAAACAGTATATCCAATATATAATTCAATATACAAACATATAGAAATACAGAAAAGGATCCAGGAACAAGCCAGAATGGCTTATATTAACCTGTTTCCTCAGCAACTGTGAAATTCAAAACTGAATGGCCAAAACAAAGGAAATATTATGATAAAGCCAGGTACAATCGTTAGATATAAAGTGATAGTACATGTAATATATGAATAATTGATTAAGAAAGTTACATGTAAGATATACACACTGGTATAGTCCGATCAGTTATTCAGTGATGAATACCGATGTGGCCTTAAAAAGATCGGGATTACTTACCTCAAATTTTATTAATGCTATATGTAGATCTGTTATTTTTATAACATGTGTTTAAATAGTTTGATCAAATTCCTTATATTAAGTCTAAAATCAAATAAAACCAGTTTTTATCCGACGCGCATCTGAATTCAGATAATGCGTATCTCGTAGTAAAATGCATTATCGCCAATAACTTCATCTTTTGAGATAAAAATCGTGGCTTAGTTAGATGAGCTTGAAGGTTTTGCAGTTTCAAAACATTAAATTAAAAAATTGCGTCGTTCTAGGTCAAACATGTGTAATAAATGAATATCATTCATTATTTTGATGTTTGTGTTGTTTTACCTGTTGTCCATTCATAAAAAGTGCAATGGGTTAGCCCGTGACGTATACTGGTTAGAAATAGAAACACCTGTATAAACCCGTATGGCGTGAATAGGTATTAGCCAATCAGAACCCAATTATGAATAACGTATATGAATGAAACTGTCGAATATGCCATATCAACATATGAGAGGGACAACAGCTACCTTTCAATTAATTGCTAAATTTTGACTCCCGAAAACTCAAAAATTACAGTGAATATCAATAATTTAATCATGAAGATAGAAAAATAGTATTTTTAAATACTTATCTTTAAAACAAGACTGCAAACGAACAAGTATTAATTTCTCTACAAACTTTTATCGAAAAAGTTTATTTAAATTTATTCATATAAATTAAAAGCAAAAAATTGAAAAAAGCTGAGAATATTAGCAAAAAATATTCAAAATATGAAAAAATATGTTCTAATAACACGTGTGAAATTTCAAGTCTATTGAAGTTATATCAAGTGAGATATCTAAGTTTGAATCACACCACCCATTCAAAACATGTTTTTTCATCACTGAAAATGTGATCGGACTATAGTAGTGAAAAATCAATAGTAAGTTGACAAAATATTGCTCTAGTTTGAAAATCGCTTAGATAGGCAAAAGAAGTTTTTAAATGTTTTAAAGATTTCAATGTTTGAAGCACCCGGTAGGTTTGAATCTCCATGAAGTAAAAGCTCAGTGTCTATAATACGGTTTACCTTTAATTTAAAAATTGTAATCGATCTAATGTAATCATAATTTTTGCATTTTGATAAATAATGCTTTGTTGTTTCTATGTCTCCACATAAACATTTTGGGTCAGTTACTAAATTTTTGTTGTATAGGTCTTGTTAAAGCGAACTGCATTTAAGTCTCAACCTTGTGTGATAGATTTGACTCAATCTCTGAACATAGAAAAATAACACGGTACATTAACAGAATTATTGATAAATTTACAAAAAATAGTAATAGAAGCATTCCTTATTTCAATAGGTAATTCATACCAGTCTCATATAGTTTGTGGTAAAAAGCTAATTTGCCCTACATAAAATAGTGTTAAGATTTTGACTACTTCTGGTAGAATATGAATGTAATTCGTCGTTTCTAAAAGTAATTTCCCGATAAAACAGATTTATGCTAGCAAGTTTGGTAGCTCCCGTAGCAGCATCTAAATTAATATTTTCGATTTGATCTTTTAAATCTTCTGTGAAATTACCCCAAACAATGTCAGCGTATTCTAATAATGGGCAAATGAAAGTGAAATTAATATTTTTCTGGTAGTCATAAGCAGAATTAAAAATGTCCGGGTGGTGGAAGACTTTCGTCATTGTATTTTTGTTTTTAATTTTTATCTTTATAAAATACTGTAGTTAAATTTTGCCTTTTTTAAGCAAATATATACTTTTCAAAAAATATACTTACCTCTTTAAAACACACTTCTAACTAGCAGATCAAGCCAGAAATAAAAATATTTATACAATAAATCTACACATATCTTCCGTGAATTTTTAGTGAGCGTGTTCATTGTCCATTCAATTTTCAACCGAATTTCTTCAAATATGAAATATAGAAAGTAGATACTATTCATTCACGATAAAACAGTTTTTTTCGAGAATTTTTTCATTGACTCAATTTTAGCAAATAATGCAAATGAGGTCAAATTTTAAGCCAATTCTTTAAAAATCTCCTCAGAAACCACTTCGCTTATTGAAACCAAGTTGGTGTTAAAGGTCCCTAGGTGGAGCCTGCAGATGATGTTTTGCTTAGAAATATTTGTAGTAGTCGAATTTATATGATCTTAGTATGGATTCCTATGGACTACTGATCAAATCTACACGATTAGTCAATTAAAAATCCAATATGGCGGTCATTTTTTCAAAATGGCCGCCAAAATAGTCGTCTAAAGTGTTTTGCTTGGAAATATTTGTAGTTGTCTATTTTTTATGATCTAAGTGTGGACTACGAATCAAACTTGCTCGATTGCTCAATTAAAAATCCAAGATGGCGGTCATTTTTCAAGATGGCCGCAAAAATATTCGCCTGAAGTGTTTTGCTTAGAAATATTTGTTGTTGTCTAATTTTTATGATCTAAGTGTGTATTTCTATGTTTTAGAGGGATACTAATCAAGTCTACCCAATTGGCCAGTTAAAAATCCAAGATGGCGGCCATTTATCAAGATGGCTGCAACATAGTCGCCTAAATTTTTTTGCTTAGAAATAATTCTAGTTCTCCAATTTTCATGATGCAAGTGTGGTTTCCATTGTTTTCAGACCTGCTGGACTACATGCTCATGTTAATAAAGAACTCTTAGACATATTTGTCACTAAGTTGTCTGTTTTGTTTTTCCTCTCCTTACCCCGGCTTGTGCATTTTCAAAGTTATGCATTCTATGTTGTTTGTTCGTGATCTGCTACTGTTCGCAGATGCAGTTGTAGGGCACTGCAACTGGTGGTAGTGCTGTCCAATGCCATAACTCTTCTTTCTTTGTCCACTCCTAACTGGATTAATAATGATTGCATTACAGCCGCTTGCATGAACTCAGATTATCTCAGCATGGTATGTTGCATGTTTTATATGTTCTCTTACGGCTGCCTGCTTGTGGAATTCAACTGTACAACGGGTGCGTCCAGGAATTGGAAAAACGGCCTAGTGTTGCTTTGTCAGTTGCTGAGCTGATCTGTTCTGACATGAGAACAAAAAACTTTTCCATTCTCTGCATGTCAAAACCACAAATCAATGTTGGATGCTGGTTGAGATGAGGTGAACGTTTTAATAATATTGTCAACTACATGATTGATATTGTGAAGTACAAGATGCATACAATGTATTGTAAAATAAATAATGGTTTTTGTCAAGTACATGATGTTTATTGCCAAGTACATGATAGGTATTGTTAGGTAAATGATGGTAGTTTAAAAACATGTTGATTACTGCCAAGTACATGATGATTATTTCCAAGTGCATTATGGCTTTTGTGAAGTATATAATGTGTATGGTTAAGTATATGATGGGTATTGTAAAGTAAATGATGGATATTGTGAAGCAACTAATCTTTTTATGCCATTAGATGAACAATTGCAAAGATAACTGATAGTCGACCTTAAGGTGTTTCTTCTTAGAAATTCTCTTGGCCTGCTCTTGTTTGAAGAATGAATCATTGGTTTTCTTGATTTGATGATCGAAAATACTTTCAGCTCGATCCTCTAGCCCTTATATGATAGAAACTGTTTTTTGTCTCACCTGTGATCTGCAGCTACCATTTCAGTAAGAGTTGGTTTTGCAATGTTCTTTGTATCCAATATGATCATATCTGCTGATTTATCTTGAAACGAATGACCTGTTTCCTGCATTACTGCAATGGTTTTGTCTATTTATCAAGCACAAGTTTCTTGGCAGTGTTTCAGACACCAGACATAGCCTAGTATCTAGCCAGTTGGCGAGTAATTTCAAATCACATCTAAATATTTTTGCTGGAGTGACATATCGCGGAGATGAGCAAGTATCCATCGGGCAAAGTGGATATTCTTTTTGAAGGAAGTAAGACACCAGTTCTGAAAATGCTTCAGAATCTTCCTTCTCATAATGTACAAATGAATTTCGCCAAACACGAGAACAAACTTCTCAATATTCTGACACCTTTCATTGTATCGTTGTATTTGCTTTTCCAAAACATGCAACAGTTGATCAGCATCCATGACAAGTGCCTGTTGTAGGTAAGAAAACGCTGTATCACAGAACCTTACTTAGCCTTGACATGCTTGATCGATGCAACAGGTTTGTGCCTGGTCTTGGCTACATAAGAATCATTGTCAATGATCAGGTCCTTCCTGTTTTGAATGATAGACTGACCATGTGATGCTGACTGGATCAGCCACATACTTAATTCTGAAAACTTCCAACCTAGACTACAATTCTGCCTAATGTTATTTGATCGACTCGGGTGCTGGTATAATTCGTTTTTTTCTGCTGGAAGATTGGGTGGTTTTTGTGATGTAAGCTTATAGAATATGCTACTGGAAGCTATGGAACATTTTAACCTTTATTTTTGACTGTAGTTTGCGTGACCTATGTTCATTGCCAGGATTATCCTGTTTAGATGTTGGGAATTGGAAACATTCATATCTAAATACGTTTGAGCTGAAGTCGCAGTCGAAGTATGCTTTATGTTGTAAAGACTGGAGACAGACCGATAAATTTTCTACATATTGTGCAACAGTGGCTGACACTGAGCCCCATGCTTTGTTTTACAACAGCAATATCACCAGGCTCGATATTTCCTGACAATCACTTCTGCAAGACGGTCATCAAATTGCACTTGAAACTTTTGTAGTTATATGTATCCAATCCCACACAGATGTCTCTTTTCTACAATCATGTAGTAAAGCCCACAACTCAATAGATGTGGCTGATTCTGTACACTAGCAACTCCTTTGAGCAATAGATGAGAGTTGGGTCTGTGATGAGGACCATTGTCAGAAGTCAATCCAATGGATGTGCTGACTGCTGAATCTAATATTTCTAAGCAAGGATCAATTTCAGGCGACTATTTTGGCGACCATCTTGAAAAATGGTCGCCATCTTGGCTTTGTAATTGGGCAATCTAGTTAATTGCATCAGTACCCCACTGAAAACATAGCAATACACACTTAGATCATGTATTTCGGACAACTACAAATTTCCAAGCAAAACATTAGTTCGGACGAATTTTATGGCAACCATCTTGGAAAATAGTCGCCATCTTGAATACTCAATTGGTTAATTGAATAGTTTTGATCAGTAGCCCTCTGAAAACATAGGATTTCACACTTAGATCATGCAAATTGGACATTACAAATATTTCTAAGCAAAACATCATCTTCAGGCGACTATTTTGGCGGCCATCTTGAAAAATGGCCACCATCTTGGATTTCCAAATGACCAATTGGGTAGATTTGATCAGTAGCCCTTGGAGATCAATTTTGCCAAATTTGATGCTTGTATCTTTATTTGCACGATTCTTCTAAAAATGGCTTTCATCTGCTCCACTAAAATGGCCATTGTGCATTCAACTTTTCCACCGATTTCCTTCAAATTGAAAATATAGAAAGTAGATACCTGACCATTTAATATATATAACTTTTTTCCGAGAAATTTTTCATTGACCAAATTTAAGTATATTTGGCAAATGAGGTCAAATGATGCCAGTTGTGCATTACAGGCCCTTTTAGGCCTCTTGATACCTACCATATGTACTATATTTCAGTCAAGAGTATCGTACGTTTATCGGAAAAGCTGAGACTGATGTCGGTTTCCTTTAAAATTTCGGCAACCCCCGTATTTTTACATGGTAACATTAACAACTTATTGCGATATACATAAAGCCAAGAAAATCCACACTGCTGTAAATACCTATTTCTTTCGAACCATTGCATTTAATTATTTCAAAGTTTTAAATTAATAATTATAATAAAGTTTAAATGGCGTGTTGTAGTATTATGGGAACATTTAAAGTCAGGAGCCCAATAACAATGGTATAGAATAAACTAAAATTATTGCTGCAAGCAAGAGCAGTTGTTTTCTTAGCTGTTATACCATTAATATATCGCATATCTGAAGTACGTTACTTATTCAACATTGAATAAGTAAACAGTTACTTATTCAACATTCGCAAATATTTTCGTTTCATTTACAAAACACCCAATAAAACAAATTTTATCACATTTCACGATTAAATGTCACTACCAAGTATGGTTACCCCCAGTGCCTCGGAACACATTGGCTTAAAGCTTCATTATAAGCATATATCATTATACAGTGTATTTCATATAGACGGAAAGTGAAGTGCCCGAGCAAAGTAAAGCTTTCACTGTGCTGGGAATTTCGAAATATCATTTTGTACTACTATGCTTAGGCAATGTCACTACTAAGTATGGTTACCCCCAGTGCATCGGAACACACTGGCTTAAAGCTTCAATGTTAGCCCATACCATTATACAGTGTATTTAATATAGGCGGAAAGTAAAGTGCCCGAGCAAAGTGAAGCTTTCACTGTGCTGGGAATTTCGAAAGATAATTTTGTACTACTATGCTTAGGCAATGTCACTACCAAGTATGGTTACCCCCAGTGCCTCGGAACACATTGGCTTAAAGCTTCAATGTTATCCCATACCATTATACAGTGTATTTCATATAGACGGAAAGTAAAGTGCCCGAGCAAAGTGAAGATTTCACTGTGCTGGGAATTTCGAAATATCATTTTAAACTACTATGCATGGGCAATGTCACTATCAAGTATGGTTTCCCCCAGTGCCTCGGAACACATTGGCTTAAAGCTTCAATATAATTATTTTTGAGTTTCGAAATAGACCGCGGAAATGTTTATTTAGTTTCGTATTTATCGTGTATATTGAAAATTGATATTCGAGTCTGCAATGTTTTGCTACATTTAAGATATTATTTTTTGTATTTAAGAAGCATTTCTTTAAAATACAAATAATGAAAGTGATAGCCCCATGTAAGTTGTCATGGACATTTTTATTTAGTAATTTTGTGGTTAGACCGTGGACGAAAATCCGAAACTGTGGACAAAAATACAAATATATTTATTCTTAACTTAATGGAACTTTCAATTTGCTGCGTCAATTTTTCTTTTGTTTTATGAAAAACCCGTATTCTTACATCAATCTATTTAATTACTTTCGGAACAATTTTCCCTATTATTTGTCTGATTCTCTGTAGTGACATTGCCCATTTTTAGTGTTATAAAAATAAGTTTTAAAAAACCTGTTATAAAGAAAGCAAAAAATGCACAATGGAAGTTTAAGTTTAACTGCCCAGATCCCTTCGATTATATCAAATTTTGAGTTGTTACTTTCGGAACATATGTTCTGAGAGTCTCAGTTCTATTTCGTTGATTTTCAAAAATGTGTTCTCTAGATCAGTTTCTATTCTATTGTGACAATGCCCATATGGGGTGTTACAATATGTCATTTCAAAAATTACCAAACAGTGAAAGTTTCATTTTGCCCGAACATTTTACTTTATGCATATTCCAAGGGCTTAGATCGATGAGATCCAAGGCACTGTACTGAAGATAACCATAATTGGTAGTGCATTGTTTATACTTTATATATTAACTTTTGAATTTATAATTGTCAATGAAATGAAAGCTTCACCATGCCAGAACCTTACTTCCACATATGTAAATTTATTGCGTGATGACATTTGCTTAGATTGATGCTTTAGGTCAAAGTTAGTCGACTAATCAGCCCACTAAACCCCCATTTTAATTTTTGACTTTTTGGAGGTTTAGGTTTGTGGTCTGACAGCTTCCATTATTGAATTCTGAAATTTCTGGCGAAAACGGCAGAAACGCTCTTGCTGACAACATGGAACACTTCCTAAAACATTATTCTACCGACCATGCTTACTACCGATATCGATGGATTTAATTAAAAATTAAGCATGGATCGATAGAATAATGTTTTAGGAAGTGTTCCATGTTGTCAGCAAGAGCGAGGTAAGGAAATACTGGAAATTATCGACGCTTGTTTTCGTTTCTGCCGTTTTCGCCAGAAATTTCAAGAATTCAATAATGGAAGCTGTCAGACCACAAACCTCAAAAAGTCAAAAAATTAAAATGGGCGTTTAGTGGGCTGATTAGTCGGACTAGGTCAAAGTGTCCCAAAGCACTATAGGAAACAGTACTCAGTAGTGAAATAGTATCAGAATAGTATATCAACACGATGTTATCAACTGTTTACCACAATATCAGCCTAACTATGCTCGAACACTTTACTTAACGACAATATGAAATATACGGTACGATTTCTACCCAATGTTGTTCGAGACATTGATTATAATACTTAATAGTGACGGTTCACATTGTTCAGGCGGTTACTTTCCGTCTATATAAAATTATACTCTATAACGGTATGCGCTACATTGAAGCTTTAAGCCAATATGTTCCGAAGCACTGAGGGTAATCATACTTGGCAATGCCATTGCCTAGCATAGTAGTACAAAAATGATATTGCAAAGTTTCAGCACAGTGAAAGCCTCACTTTGCTCAGGCATTTTACTTTCTGTCTATATGAAATATACTGTATAATTGTATGGGCTTACTTAAAGCTTTAAGCCAATGTGTTCCGAGGCACTAAGGGTTAACCATACTTGGTAGTAGTGACTTGTCTAAGCATAGTCAGTACAAATTGATATTTCGAAATTCCCAGCACAGTAAAAGATTTACTTTGCTCAGGCACTTTACTTCCGTCTATATGAAATATACCGTATAACGGTATGGGCTTACATTGAAACTTTAAGCCAATGTGTTTCAAGGCACTGGGGTTAACCATACTTGGTACTGACATTTAATCGTGAAAAGTGATTAAAATTTGTTTTATTTGATGTTTTATAAATGAAACGAAAGTATTTGCGAATGTTGAATAAGTAACTGTTTACTTATTCAATGTTGAACGCTGCAATGTCGAATAAGTAACGTACTTCAGGTATCTATATGTAATATATCAAACTTAATGACCAAGCCTGATGTGCTGTAGATTTAGTAAAATGTTGTTTATATAACCGAACATGTCCAAATAATATGTTTGTTTATAAAGATCAATTGATTTAATACATATTCAGCATGATAGCTTACTATCAAAAATACTTGTAAATAATTGATATCAAATATGAAACAACAATGACTGACTTAAATAATCATATAGATACTATGGATACCCTAAAAATAAATCTTGATAAACATCTCCTGTTTAGGTAGATACACCTGCCGTGTGTGTAATCAAAATTGAGAATGAAAGGAACACGAAACCATTGGAAGTCAAATATATGAAGCATAATTTTGGATACAGCTGTATATATGATATAAAATAAACAGGCTTAAAATTATGAATAGGTTAAGCTGCATCGGGTGTTTGAAAATATAAATCAATACTTGTGATGTTCTTATCACTAAATTTGTCTTGAAACTATTTTTAATTAGCTACAGTAAAACTAGTCTAGTTGAATTTTAACAGGGTTCGGGTTAGACTGATGTCACTACAGCTATGTTTAGACAGTTTAGTTACTCAGGCTTCAGTTAGACATGCTGTACTAGTCTAGTTGAATTTTAACAGGGTTTGGGTTAGACTGATTTCACTACAGCTATGTTTAGAAAGTTTTAGTTTACTCAGGCTTCAGTTTAGACATGCTGTACTAGTCTAGTTAAATTTAAGAGGGTTTGGGTTAGACTGATTTCACTACAGCTATGTTTAGACAGTTTTAGTTTACTCAGGCTTCAGTTAGACATGCTGTACTAGTCCAGTTGAATTTTAACAGGATTGGGTTAGACTGATTTCACTACAGCTATGTTTAGACAGTTTTAGTTTACTCAGGCTTCAGTTTAGACATGCTGTACTAGTGTAGTTGAATTTTAACAGGGTTTGGGTTATACTGATTTCACTACAGCTATGTTTAGACAGTTTTAGTTTACTCAGGCTTCAGTTTAGACATGCTGTACTAGTCTAGTTGAATTTTAACAGGTTTGGGTTAGACTGATTTCACTACAGCTATGTTTAGACAGTTTTAGTTTACTCAGGCTTCAGTTTAGACATGCTGTACTAGTCTAGTTGAATTTTAAGAGGGTTTGGGTTAGACTGATTTCACTACAGCTATGTTTAGACAGTTTTAGTTTACTCAGGCTTCAGTTTAGACATGCTGTACTAGTCTAGTTGAATTTTAACAGGGTTTGGGTTAGACTGATTTCACTACAGCTATGTTTAGACAGTTTTAGTTTACATGCTTCAGTTTAGACATGCTGTACTAGTCTAGTTGAATTTTAACAGGGTTTGTTAGACTGATTTCATTACAGCTATGTTTAGACAGTTTTAGTTTACTCAGGCTTCAGTTTAGACATGCTGTACTAGTGTAGTTGAATTTTCACAGGGTTTGGGTTATACTGATTTCACTACAGCTATGTTTAGACAGTTTTAGTTTACTCAGGCTTCAGTTTAGACATGCTGTACTAGTCTAGTTGAATTTTAACAGGGTTTGGGTTATACTGATTTCACTACAGCTATGTTTAGACAGTTTTAGTTTACTCAGACTTCAGTTTAGACATGCTGTACTAGTCTAGTTGAATTTTAACAGGGTTTGTTAGACTGATTTCACTACAGCTATGTTTAGACAGTTTTAGTTTTAGTTTAGACATGCTGTACTAGTGAAGTTGAATTTTAACAGGGTTTGGGTTATACTGATTTCACTACAGCTATGTTTAGACAGTTTTAGTTTACTCAGGCTTCAGTTTAGACATGCTGTACTAGTCTAGTTGAATTTTAACAGGGTTTGGGTTATACTGATTTCACTACAGCTATGTTTAGACAGTTTTAGTTTACTCAGGCTTCAGTTTAGACATGCTGTACTGTCTAGTTGAATTTTAACAGGGTTTGGGTTATACTGATTTCATACAGCTATGTTTAGACAGTTTTAGTTTACTCAGACTTCAGTTTAGACATGCTGTACTAGTCTAGTTGAATTTAACAGGGTTCATGTTAGACTGATTTCACTACAGCTATGTTTAGACAGTTTTAGTTTACTCACTCAGGCTTCAGTTTAGACATGCTGTACTAGTCTAGTTGAATTTTAACAGGGTTTGGGTTAGACTGATTTCATAACAGCTATGTTTAGACAGTTTTAGTTTACTCAGGCTTCAGTTTAGACATGCTGTACTAGTCTAGTTGAATTTTAACAGGGTTTGGGTTAGACTGATTTCACTACAGCTATGTTTAGACAGTTTTAGTTTACTCAGGCTTCAGTTTAGACATGCTGTACTAGTCTAGTTGAATTTTAACAGGGTTTGGGTTATACTGATTTCACTACAGCTTTGTTTAGACAGTTTTAGTTTACTCAGGCTTCAGTTTAGACATGCTGTACTAGTCTAGTTGAATTTTAACAGGGTTTGGGTTGGACTGATTTCACTACAGCTATGTTTAGACAGTTTTAGTTTACTCAGGCTTCAGTTTAGACATGCTCTACTAGTGTAGTTGAATTTTAACAGGGTTTGGGTTAGACTGATTTCATTACAGCTATGTTTAGACAGTTTTAGTTTACTCAGGCTTCAGTTTAGACATGCTGTACTAGTCTAGTTGAATTTTAACAGGGTTTGGGTTATACTGATTTCACTACAGCTATGTTTAGACAGTTTTAGTTTACTCATGCTTCAGTTTAGACATGCTGTACTAGTCTAGTTGAATTTTAACAGGGTTTGGGTTAGACTGATTTCATTACAGCTATGTTTAGACAGTTTTAGTTTACTCAGGCTTCAGTTTAGACATGCTGTACTAGTCTAGTTGAATTTTAAGAGGGTTTGGGTTAGACTGATTTCATTACAGCTATGTTTAGACAGTTTTAGTTTACTCAGGCTTCAGTTTAGACATGCTGTACTAGTCTAGTTGAATTAAACAGGGTTCATGTTAGACTGATTTCACTACAGCTATGTTTAGACAGTTTTAGTTTACTCAGGCTTCAGTTTAGACATGCTCTACTAGTCTAGTTGAATTTTAACAGGGTTTGGGTTAGACTGATTTCACTACAGCTATGTTTAGACAGTTTTAGTTTACTCAGGCTTCAGTTGAGACATGCTGTACTAGTCTAGTTGAATTTTTACAGGGTTCATGTTAGACTGATTTCACTACAGCTATGTTTAGACAGTTTTAGTTTACTCAGGCTTCAGTTTAGACATGATGTACTAGTCTAGTTGAATTTTAACAGGGTTTGGGTTAGACTGATTTCACTACAGCTATGTTTAGACAGTTTTAGTTTACTCAGGCTTCAGTTTAGACATGCTGTACTAGTCTACTGTAGAAACCACTGTGGCTGTGACAGTGAAATTCTTTTTATATCCATAGAAAATCAAATAAATTTGAATTAAGATCGATATTTTTCACTTACTTGTACCTAGTCGTAACAGGAAATCTGTATGCGCATCTGCGATTAGCCCAAAATATATCTGCATAGGGAAAAACGTTGGTGCTAAGGGGATTTAACATGTTGAAAAACCATGCAAATTGCGGCTTCTGTTGCGCATATGACGTAAAACGTCACCAAGGGCATCACTTCCGGTGTAAACATCGTTATTTTCGCATGTGTAAAATCCCCATACCGCCAACATTTTCCTTTTTACAGACATACTTTATGACAATCGCGGATGCGCATACAGATTTCCTGTTACGACTAGGTACAAGTAAGTGAAACATATCAAACTTTATTCAAATTTATTTGATTTTCTATGGATATAAAGAGAATTTCACTGTCACAGCCACAGTGGTTTCTACAGTAGTTGAAATTTAACAGGGTTTGGGTTAGACTGATTTCACTACAGCTATGTTTAGACAGTTTTAGTTTACTCAGGCTTCAGTTTAGACATGCTGTACTAGTCTAGTTGAATTTTAACAGGGTTTGGGTTACTGATTTCACTACAGCTATGTTTAGAAAGTTTTAGTTTACTCATGCTTCAGTTTAGACATGCTGTACTAGTCTAGTTGAATTTTAAGAGGGTTTGGTTAGACTGATTTCACTACAGCTATGTTTAGACAGTTTTAGTTTACTCAGGCTTCAGTTTAGACATGCTGTGCTAGTCTAGTTGAATTTAAAGAGGGTTTGGGTTAGACTGATTTCACTACAGCTATGTTTAGACAGTTTTAGTTTACTCAGGCTTCAGTTTAGACATGCTGTACTAGTCTAGTTGAATTTTAACAGGGTTTGGGTTAGACTGATTTCACTACAGCTATGTTTAGACAGTTTTAGTTTACTCAGGCTTCAGTTTAGACATGCTGTACTAGTCTAGTTGAATTTTAACAGGGTTTGGGCTAGACTGATTTCACTACAGCTATGTTTAGACAGTTTTAGTTTACTCAGGCTTCAGTTTAGACATGCTGTACTAGTCTAGTTGAATTTTAACAGGGTTCATGTTAGACTGATTTCACTACAGCTATGTTTAGACAGTTTTAATTTACTTAGGCTTCAGTTTAGACATGCTGTAATAACTAGTCTACTGTATTTCCATTGAGTGCACATGGTTTTTATTATCTATTTCTTTTAATTAAAAATGTGTCCATAAAACTATCAATAAAATGATTTTAAATGCACTGATCTAATTTTAATTAGAAATTTGATCAAGTTTATACACCAAAGTTACATAATGGCATTTAGTGTCAGGTAGGTCATTGTTGTCCTATCAATATAGAGAATGCAACTATTGGTCCTTCTTATATTTAACAACTAGCTTTCAATTCTATTGAATCTCATCAATGTTTATCTCTAAAAGTATCATGCGATTTAATTTTTTTCAGAAATGCGCCGATTACGATGTGTCGGACAAACTTGCATTCCCTACGTTTGCAAGAAACCTTTCCCCCAGCAACACGCGTAGTAAAGCCAGTTATATCACTGTTACTTCATTACAACTGGCGCCGGTTTACTCTTATCCATGGTTCTTCTCATAAACATAAGGAAATAGCAGGAAAATTACTGGAAAGAGCAGAACAGGAAAATATAACATTAAATGGCAACGAGGAGTACAAAGAACCACATATACCACTCACTACGGGCAATCCCTTTCCAGGAATTGTTGAAAGAACATTTGTGGATACAAGAGGTACATCATTCTTATGCTTTCAAATGTTTTAGCTGAAATAATCCATATGAGTTAAATTGTAAGACTGATATTCACCATGGGCCGTGACGAACGCTAATCATTAAGGGTTCAAACCGAATCAATGAAGAGGTTAACGCTATCGGTTGAGTTTTATGACGGACCAGAATCATTTAGTTGATATTGTTATGATAGGCGTTATTGGGTTGAACGACAGACGGTAATCACTGAGTTGAGTTTGAATGACAGGCGGTAATCACTGAGTTGAGTTTGAATGATAGACGGTAATCACTGAGTTCATTTTGAATGACAGACGGTAATCACTGAGTTGAGTTTGAATGACAGACGACAATCACTGAGTTGAGTTTGAATGACAGACGATAATCACTGAGTTGAGTTTGAATGATAGACGATAATCAACATTGTTGAGATGGCAGACGGTAATCAAAGTGAGTTGAAGTTAAATGACAGACGAAAATGACTAGTTGAGTTTTAACGACAGACTATAATTCCAAAGAGTTAAATTTTAACGACAGCCGATAATCACTATGGGTTGAGTTTGAATGACGAACGATGATCACTATGGATTTAGTGGCAGACGATGACAGACGATAATCTCTATTAGTTCAGTTTGATTGACGGACAATAACCACTATGAGTTGACTTTACATGACAGGCGATAATCTCTATTAGTTGAGGTTGAATGACAGACGGTTATTAATACGGGTTGACTTTACATTACAGACGATAATCTATATAAGGTCGAATGACAGATCTCTATGAGTTCAGGTTGAATGAAAAACGATAATTACTATGGGTTTAGTTTAGATGACATACGATAATATCTATGAGTTAAGGTTGAATGACAGACGATAATCAATATTGGTTAACATTCGATGACAGACGATAATCGGTTTAGGTTGAGTTTAAATGACAGGCGATAATCATAATGAGTTGAAGTTGAATGACAGACGATAATCAATATTGGTTAACTTTCGATGACAGACGATAATCGCTTTAGGTTGAGTTTAAATGACAGGCTATAATCATAATGAGTTGAAGTTGAATGACAGACGATAATCAATATTGGTTAACTTTCGATGACAGAAGATAATCATAATGAGTTGAAGTTGAATGACGGACGATAATCAATATTGGTTAACTTTCGATGACAGACGATAATCATAATGAGTTGAAGTTGAATGACGGACGATAACCAATATTTTTTAAGTTTCGATGACAGACGATAATCATAATGAGTTAAAGTTGAATGACATACGATAATCATAATGAGTTGAAGTTGAATGACAGGCGATAATCAATATGGGTTGAGTTTAGATGATAGACGATAATCATAATGAGTTGAAGTTGAATGACAGACGGAAATCAATTTGGGTTGAGTTTAGGTCATAGACGATAATTGCTATAGGTTGAGTTTAGCTGACATACGATAATCATAATGAGTTGAAGTTGAATGACAGGCGATAATCAATATGGGTTGAGTTTAGATGATAGACGATAATCCCTATGGGTTGGGTTTAGATGGCAGACGATAATTAGAATGAGTTGAAGTTGAATGACAAACGATAATCAATATGGGTTGAGGCTAAATTACTTAGCTCAATGCCCTTGCATTATCAAAGCAATGATCCTACCACTATCCCTCAATCACAGCTTGTTCTATAATCGTTTCGAAAGAAACTAGTCTGTAGTCGGTGTCAAATTTAATTCAATTCCTACCGATTTTTTTCCGTAGAATTAAATAGGTATGATTTAAACATGCTTTTCATGTTCTTTTTCAGTGTATGTTTTCCTTGGTGGAATAAATGGAATAGTTGATATCATGACAAACTTACATGATAGAGGTCTATTAGACACTGGGGAGTATGTTGTGATATATGTTGACAACACTATATTTGATCCGTCTGAACCTCTAAGATATTTCAAACGTAAGTTTCCATCTTTTCAAACACAATACTTGTTGTTTACATATCATATTGTCTCCAGATAAAGCTGGTTTTCTTGTTTATTATTATCCCTTGTCTATTTAAAAACCCATATGAAACATACATGTCCTTCAGTATAAACTATCAATATGAAACATACACGTCCTTACGTATAAACTATCAAAATGAAACATACATGTCCTACCGTAAAACTATCAATATGAAACATACATGTCATTACGTATAAACTATCAATATGAAACATACATGTCCTTCCGTATAAACTATCAATATGGAACATACATGTCCTTCCGTATAAACTATCAATATGAAACATACATGTCCTTACGTATAAACTATCAATATGAAACATACATGTCCTTACGTATAAACTATCAATATGGAACATACATGCCCTTCCGTGTAAACTATCGATATGAAACATACATGTCCTTCCGTATAAACTATCAATATGGAAACATACATGTCCTTACGTATAAACTATCAAATGAACATACATGTCCTTCCGTAAAAACTGTCAATATGGAACATACATCCTTCAATATCAACTATCAATTCAAACATACATGTCCTTCCGTATAAACTATCAATATGAACATACATGTCCTTCCGTATAAACTGTCAATATGAACACACATATCCTTATATAAACTATCAATATGAAACATACATATCCTTATATAAACTATCAATATGAACAACATGCCCTTCCGTATAAACTATCGATATGGAACATACATGCCCTTCCGTATAAACTATCAATATGAACATACATATCTTACGTATAAACTATCAATATGGAACATACATGTCCTTCCGTAAAAACTGTCAATATGGAACATACATATCCTTCAATATCAACTATCAATTTCAAACATACATGTCTTTCCGTATAAACTATCAATATGTAACATACATGTCCTTCCGTATAAACTGTCAATATGGAACACACATATCCTTCAATATAAACTATCAATATGAAACATACATATCCTTTAATATAAACTATCAATATGAAACAAACATGTCCTTCCGTATAAACTATCAATATGGAACATACATGCCCTTCCGTATAAACTATCAATATGAAACATACATATCTTTCCGTATAAACTATCAATATGGAACATACATGTCCTTCCGTATAAACTATCAATATGAAACATACATGTCCTTCCGTATAAACTATCAATATGAAACATACATATCCTTCAATATTAACTATCAATATGAAACATACATGTCTTTCCGTATAAACTATCAATATGTAACATACATGTCCTTCCGTATAAACTATCAATATGGAACATACATATCCTTCAATATAAACTATCAATATGGAACATACATATCCTTCAATATAAACTATCAATATGAAACATACATGTCTTTCCGTATCAGCTATCAATATGAAACATACATGCCCTTCCGTATAAACTATCAATATGGAACATACATGTCCTTCCGTATAAACTATCAATATGAAACAAACATGTCCTTCCGTATAAACTATCAATATGGAACATACATGCCCTTCCGTTAAACTATCAATATGGAACATACATGTCTTTCCGTATAAACTATCAATATGGAACATACATGTCCTTCCGTATAAACTATCAATATGAAACATACATGTCCTTCCGTATAAACTATCAATATGGAACATACATGTCCTTACGTATAAACTATCAATATGTAACATACATGTCCTTCCGTATAAACTATCAATATGGAACATACATGTCCTTCCATATAAACTATCAATATGAAACATACATGTCCTTCCGTATAAACTATCAATATGGAACATACATGCCCTTCCGTATAAACTATCAATATGGAACATACATGTCCTTCCGTATAAACTATCAATATGAAACATACATGTCCTTCCGTATAAACTATCAATATGGAACATACATGCCCTTCCGTTAAACTATCAATATGGAACATACATGTCTTTCCGTATAAACTATCAATATGGAACATACATGTCCTTCCGTATAAACTATCAATATGAAACATACATGTCCTTCCGTATAAACTATCAATATGGAACATACATGTCCTTACGTATAAACTATCAATATGTAACATACATGTCCTTACGTATAAACTATCAATATGAAGCATACATGTCCTTCCGTATAAACTATCAATATGAAGCATACATGTCCTTCCGTATAAACTATCAATATGAAACATACATGTCCTTCCGTATAAACTATCAATATGGAACATGCATGTCTTTCCGTATAAACTATCAATACGGAACAAACATGTCCTTCCGCATAAACTATCAATATGGAACATGCATGCCCTTCCGTATAAACTATCGATATGAAACATACATGCCCTTCCGTATAAACTATCGATATGAAACATACATGTCTTTCCGTATAAACTATCAATATGAAACATACATGTCCTCTCGTATAAACTATCATACTAAACTATCAATATGGAACATATATAATATATATATATAATATATATATATATATATATATATATATATATATATATATATGCCGTCCTGTATAACATTTGCGTACTACAGTGTAACAAGTGTATTGATTTATTAATAGATAAGATAATATATTGTCTACACTGTATGTATGTTATATTAAAGAACAACAACAACACACATTCGCACACACAGAAAATTGTTTCAAAAGTTGATTTTATTATAGGGACTATGGATCCGCCAAACGAAACCAGGAACATTGAAGCAGCTAGATCTTTGTTAATAATAACATCTAGTCCACCATCAAACCCTGAGTATGAACACTTCCATTCAATTGTAAACCAATACAACGAAAGAGAACCGTTCTTGTTCCCTAACCCCTTTAAAAGACAGAAAAGGAAGAAAAAGGTAATTTTATTTTGTCACTCATTATTCGTAATCAAAATGTACAGTCAAAACTTGCAATAAAGTATGATATTTTAGGACAGCCAATTCTAATATAGCCATATCATCATATTTTCCGAATATACATTATCTGGGTCAAGATAGGGTACTTTCAATAAGGTTAAAATTATATTTTGTAGTTATTTAGAAGATTTGCTGGGGTTGTTTTTCTTCTTTCTTACCTTTTTTTTATTTAAATATACATGTTATTCTATGAAATTTGTCAACATTGATTTGATCAATAATATCTGTGCTGATTTAACTAAGGGAAAATAGTGAAAATCTGTAAAAATCTTTTCGTCTGAACTTAAGTTTTAGCTTAGATATTTCATTTGTAGCATACTTAGGCCACCTAGTTTTAGATTTGCACAAATTATAGCTATATGGATCAGAATGAGGAAATGACAATGTACTTAATTAAGGGTGAAATTGGGTGAATTTACTACATTTGTCTTTTAAAACTTTCAACTTTTTGTATAGGCATGTGTATTTGAATATTGTAGTTATTGGCATAACAATCATTTTGATATATAAATAAAGGTCATGGATTCAAAGGTCAAGGTGACAGATGCAGACAAATACAGAAACGGTTAATTTTCTCTAAAAGTATAAACTTTTTGTATAGACATATATATTAGAATATATTCTATTGTAAAGAGGTATTAGCCTAACGGTCATTTTGATATTTTGATAAACGCCACGGGTTCAAAAGTCAAGGTCACCGATGCAAACGAATACCAAAATTGTTAATTATCTTGTAAACTATTAATTTTTTGTATAGTACATTGTAGGTATTGGTAACATTTTGGTATATAGTTGAAGGTCATGAATTAAAAGGTCAAGGTCACAGATGCAAAGACCTTATTGTTAATTATTTCGAAAACTATAGACTATTTGTATAGGCATGTATATTAGAATAGTGTAGGCATTGGTCCAGCAAATACTATTTACTATACAGTTCAACAGACAAATATTTTATGTTTCAAACTCTTTTTAACCTGGACTACAAAGTGAGACATATGTTTTTTATTTAGCTCACCTGACTTAAGGTAATGGTATCCTATGGCATAGCACAGCGTGTGTGTATGTGCGTGAATGCGCGCACGCGAGCGTGTGTGTGTATAACACCTATTTTCGACTTCTCTGAAAATACCAGACATATTTCAATGAAACTTGGTGTCAGAAGTACATATGGGCCGGTGCAATGCAGATTTGTTCGTGGCGTTGTCATGGCTACAATAACTAGACCAAGGAGCCTAGGGTGCAAAATCTTTAAAAAATATTCTCCGAAATCGACAATTGGATAAAAAAAATCTGAAGTGATAGTAAGCTTCTCTAGGAACTTAAACTATAGTTTCTTCCTTTCGTGAAATTCTGTTAAAAATGGCCTAAGCGTTTTTGCGTTTTATTTTTTTTTTAAATCGTAAAATAACGCTAAATTGTTATAACAATTGATCAGATAATGGCATGGGGTTTCCAGTTTTGATATAGTCTTGTAATTACATACAAAATAAGGTCAAGATCTATTGTAAAGTTCATGGCATAATCTTTTACCTTTCTGATTTTATTGATACGAAGATCATTTTCATATATAGATGAAGATCATGGGTTCAAATGTCAATGCCACAGATGCAAAACAATACTAAAATGATTAATGTATATTGGAATCTTGTAGGCATTGATACAACGATAATTCTGATGTATACATCATAGGTTTTAAGGCCAAGGTCACAGATGCGAGAGAATTCTGACATGGTTAATCATCTGGAAAACTATAAACTATTTGTATAGGCAGGCATATTAGAATACTGTAGATGTTGATTCAACGGTCATTTTGATATATAGATGCAGGTCATGGAATCAAGGTCAAGGTCACAGATGCGAAATAAAACTGAAATGGATTATTATTTTGAAAACTATAAACTTTTTTTAATAGGCAAGTATATAAGAATGTTGTAGGCATCAGTTTGATATATAGATGAAGGTCATGGGTTCAAAAGTCAAGGTCACAGATAGGAAAGAATACTAAAATGGTAAATTATTTAATTGGTTTTCAGTTTTTTGTATTTTAGAAATAATTCAGCTAACCATTATTTATGTTATTTTTTGTATATTTAGATTACAATTTATGCTGCATATTTATATGATGCTTTTATGCTGTATGCAAAAGCAGCTCATCAAGTTATTTCCGAGGGTGGTAAAATCACAGATGGAAAGTCTGTCATTAAAAAAATTCTTGATTATCGTTATGAAAGTAAGTACAATATGACATTAATCAGATGCCATAATATGCATTAATTTATCACGAGATTAACTTGGTTTTTTAGTTCAGCTGAGCTGATGACATGGTGAAGCATGTGTGCATGCGTCTGTGTTTAAACTTGATCTTCCCCTCTGAAACCACAGGGCCAATTAAAACCGCAATTGACGTGGAAGTCCTTTACGTGTGGGGTAGATCAAAGTTTGTACAAGGCGATCTTATACGGTTTCCAAGATTGCCATCCTTACTATAAATTAAAAAAATCACTGCAAGGCCCATTGTGAATTCAATTTCAATTCGAAAATATCCATAAGATATATCATGTTAATTCCCACGGAATTGTACAAATAAGCCAACTTCAAAGTAAACATTATTACAGGGATTCTGGTTATTTTGTCAAGCATCATAGGGATTCCAAACAAAAATATATTGATATACCATCAACAAAATGTTGGAGTTTTTGAAAGATAACATATATGTTGTGTTTGGTAATATAATTTTTCAGCAAAGAATCGTTATACCTATGGGTACAAACTGTGTACCATTTGTTTATTTGGTTTGTTTATTTATTCTTATGACGCAGAATTTATGCAGAACCTTGTTAAATCTAGAGAGAAGACTGTCGCCATACAACATACAGATATATAGATGACGTTCTGTCAATCCTAAATGTTGAGACCATGTAAATGACATCTACCCTAGTGAGCTTTAAATAAAACATACGTTTGATTCCTCAAGTTATGCTATATATTTAGACTTAAACCTGAATTATGACGCCCACGAAAGGCTACATTTGAAACTTTATGAAAAACGTGATGACTTCAATTTTTCCATTGTCAACGCAAATTAAGATTTACTGATTAAATCTAGTTCCCCTCCCAGACCAAGACAATGCTGTATTATGTGTTATTTTGGTTGAGTCTATATATGGTATCACGTGTAATGCTATATAAAAAGAAAAGAAGTGTACATTATATATATCATTTATATATATATATATATATATATATATATATATATATATATATATATATATACATATTGTATATACATGTATGTTTTATAATGCGTAAATTTTACATACAGTAGAACTTCGATAACTCGAAGTGAACGGGACTTCGATGATGACTTCGAGTTATCGGGGTGTTCGAGTTTTCGAAGTTGAAGAATGACGTCACAATGTAACTTTCATTTCTTTGGGAGAAATGTTGGTTTACAGATACACTGGTGTAATATGTACCGGTATTACATAAAATAATAAATGAATTAAAATCAAATTATTAATTATGTTTTTATAAGGACTGATGGCGAAAACAAACGCATACATGAAATACACAAAATGTGTATTACCAAAACATGACCGTTATGCATTCAAAGAACTGAATCAGATAAACATATCCATGTACATTGCATGTTATAATAAAGAAAATAAGACGCACATTTTATAGAAATTATAAAACTAGTGTGCCTATCACGTGTTAGTCATTAAAACCCAGCTTAAATCACCTGAAAATTTATCGTTGTCGCCAGCGGCACAAAACTCGGCTTCTACTGAGGGGGTACACGGTTACACTTCATCGCCCATTACGGCACAGAGTACTAATCCTTTAATTGATACTCATTAATACAGTAGCAAACCCTTTGATCTGTACCACATCTCCAATCATTAATCGGATTATACGTGTTCTCACTGAAACGATCTATTGGTCACCCATTGTTAAAAATATTTCGAGTTTTAGAAGGTTGTTTTTCCTATAATTTTTAATTTTGCACCTTACAATTACTTCGAGTTATCGGGGGTATTCGAGTTACAGGAGTTTGAGTTATCGAAGTTGTATTTATATAGTTTATACAGAAAATCGGTCGGGACAAAATTATTACTTCGAGTTATCCGTGGTATTCGAGATATCGAAGTTCGAGTTATCGAAGTTCTACTGTACATTGTATGCATTTTTTTTAACCACATTTCTTTGTTGTATGACGAAAGTAATAGAAGGTCAGAGGGTGGAAGGGGGACTGATCTGGCAAGGACGATGTTTCTTGTACATCAGTGTTTTGTGATTGATATTGGACTTTTTAATTAACACGACTTTATAAACTTATGATTTTTAGCTCACCTGAGCTTATGGCATAGCGCAGCGTGTGTATGTGCGTGCGGCGTGCGTGTGTGCGTGTGTGCGTGCGTCGTTAACACCTGTTTTCGACTTCTCCTCTGAACTACTGGACAGTTTTTAATGAAACTTTGTCAGAAGTATATATGGGCCGGTGCAATTCAGATTTGTTCGTGGCGTTGCTATGGCTACCATAACTAGGTCAAGGTGACCTAGGGGTGCAAAAATCTTAAAAAATCTTCCTCTCCGAAAGTACTGATTGGAGAAAAAATCTGATGTGATATTTGGCTTCTCTAGGGTCTTAAGCCTATAGTTTGTTCATTTTGTGAAATTCGGATAAAAAATAGGTTACGCGTTTTTGCGTTTAATTTTGAAAAAAATCGTAAAATAGTTTCAAATTGTTATAACTTGACTATTTGACCAGATAATGACATGGGGTTTTCAGTTTTGACATCTTCTTGTTAGTATCTTCAAAACGAGGTTAAGGACAATTGTGAAGGTCGTGACCTAATTTTTTTTACCTCTGATTATAATTATTATCTCGAAAACCATAAAGTTTTTGTATAAGCATGTATATTAGAATGTTGTAGGTATTGATACAACGATCATTTTGATGTATAGAAAAAGGTCATGGGTTCAAAGGTTAAGGTCACAGATGCGAAACAATACCGAAATGGTTAATTATCTCGAAAACTATAAACTTTTTGTATAGGCATGTATATCAGAATGTTGTAGGTATTGATACAACGATCATTTTGATGTATAGAAAAAGGTCATGGGTTCAAAGGTCAAGGTCACAGATGCGAAAACAATACCGAAATGGTTAATTATCTCGAAAACTATAAACTTTTTGTATAGGCATGTATATTAGAAGTTGTAGGTATTGATACAACGATCATTTTGATGTATAGAAAAAGGTCATGGGTTCAAAGGTCAAGGTCACAGATGTGAAACAATACCGAAATGGTTAATTATCTTGAAAACTATAAACTTTTTGTATAGGCATGTATATTAGAATGTTGTAGGTATTGATACAACGATCATTTTGATGTATAGAAAAAGGGCATGGGTTCAAAGGTCAAGGTCACAGATGTGAAACAATACCGAAATGGTTAATTATCTTGGAAACTGTAAACTTTTTGTATAGGCATGTATAATAGAATGTTGTAGGTATTGATACAACGATTATTTTCATGTATAGAAAAAGGACATGGGTTCAAAGGTCAAGGTCACAGATGCGAAACAATACTGAAATGGTAAATTATCTCGAAAACTATAAACTTTTTGTATAGACATGTATATCAGAATGTTGTAGGTATTGATGCAACGATCATTTCGATGTATAGAAAAAGGGCATTGGTTCAAAGGTCAAGGTCACAGATGTGAAACAATACCAAAATGGTTAATTATCTCGAAAACTATAAACTTTTTGTATAGGCATGTATATTAGAATGGTGTAGGTATTGATACAACGATCATTTTGATGTATAGAAAAAGGTCATGGGTTCAAAGATCAAGGTCACAGATGCGAAACAATACCGAAATTGTTAATTATCTTGAAAACTATAAACTTTTTGTATAGGCTTGTATATTAGAATGTTGTAGGTATTAATACAACGATCATTTTGATGTATAGAAAAAGGTCATGGGTTCAAAGGTCAAGGTCACAGATGCAAAATAAATATCGAAATGGTTAATTATCTTGAAAACTATAAACTGTTTGTATAGGCATGTATATTAGAATGTTGTAGGTATCGATACAACGATCATTTTGATTATAGAAAAAGGTCATGGGTTCAAAGGTCAAGGTCACAGATACAAAACAATACCGAAATGGTTAATTATCTCGAAAACTATAAACTTTTTGTATAGGCATGTATATTAGAATGTTGTAGGTATTGATACAACGATCATTTTGATGTATAGAAAAGGGTTATTGGTTTAAAGGTCAAGGTTACATATGCGAAACAATACCGAAATGTTTTATTATCTCGAAAACTATAAACTTTTTGTATAGGCATGTATATTAGAATGTTGTAGGTATCGATACAACGGTCATTTTGATGTATAAAAAACAGTCATGGGTTCAAAGGTTAAGGTCACAGATGTGAAGCAAAAGAAATGAAATGATCTTGAAAACTATTACCTTTTTGTATAGGCAGGTATATTAGAATGTTGTAGGTATTGATACAATGGTTATCATGATGTAAAGAAAAAAGTCATTGGGGTTTAGTATTTATGTTTTCTTTAAATCTATCAGCTAGCCATTAGTTATCAGGTGATCGTATCAGGCCCATGGGCCTCTTGTAATTATTTTTTTGTGTTTGAATCAACAAAACAAATAGACAAAAAGAACAAAAATCAAAATCCAAGCAAAAAAACTGAAAAAACAATGTTTCAAAACTTTCCTATAAAATTTAATTTACCTTGTAAATCCTCCATTAAATCGTTTTTAGCTCACCTGAATCAAAGGTCATGTGAGCTTATGGCATAGCGAAGTATGTGTATGTGTGTGCGTGTGTGTGTCGTTAACACCTATTTTCAACTTTTTCTCTTAAACTACCAGACAAATTTTAATGAAACTTAGTCAGAAGTATATATAGGCCGGTGCAATTCAAATTTGTTCATGCCGTTGCCATGGCTACCATAACTAGGTCAAGGTGACCTAAGGGTGCAAAAATCTTATAATATCTTCTTCTTCGAAAGTGATGATTGGAGAAAAAATCTGATGTAATATTTGGCTTCTCTAGGGTCTTTAGCCTATAGTTTGTTCATTTTGTGAAATTCGGACAAAAAATAGGTTAGACGTTTTTGCATTTAATTTTGAAAAAATCGTAAAATAGCTTCAAAATGTTATAACTTGACTATTTGACCATTAATGACATGGGGTTTTCAGTTTTGACATATTCTTGTAATTACCTTCAAAATAGTGTCAAGGTCAATTATGAAGGTCATGACCTAATTTTTTACCTTTCTAATATTATTTATTTTCTGGAAAACTATAAACTTTTTATATAGGCATGTAAATTAAAATATTGTTGGTATTGAGGTAACGTTCATTTTGATATATAAAGGTCATTGGTTCAAAGGTCAAGGTCACAGTAGCAAAACAATACCAAAAAGGTTCATTATCTCGAAAACTATAAACTTTTTGTATAGGCATGTATATTGGAATATTCTTGGTATTGATGTAACGTTCATTTTGATATATAGATAAAGGTCATTGGTTCAAAGGTCTAGGTCACAGTAGCAAAACAATACCAAAATGTTTCTTTATCTTGAAAACTATAAACTTTTTATATAGGCATGTATATTAGAATGTTGTAGGTATAGATACAACGATCATTTTGATGTATAGAAAAAGGTCATGGGTCCAAAGGTCAAGGTCACAGTAGCAAAACAATGCCAAAATGGTTAATTATCTCGAAAACTGTAAACTTTTTGTATAGGCATGTATATTGAAATGTTGTTGGTTTTGATGTAACGATCATTTTGATATATAGATTAAGGTCATTGGTTCAAAGGTCAAGGTCACAGATGCGAAAGAATACTGAAATGGTCCATTATCTTGAAAACTATTAACTTTTTGTATAAGCATGTGTATGAGAATGTTGTAAGTATTGATACAGCGATCATTTTGATGTATAGAAAACGGTCATTGGTCCAAAGGTCAAGGTCACAGATGTGAAACAATACCGAAATGGTTAATTATCTCGAAAACTATAAACTTTTTGTATAGGCATGTATATTGGAATGTTGTTGGTTTTGATGTAACGATCATTTTGATATATAGATTTAGGTCATTGATTTAAAGGTCAAGGTCACAGATGCGAAAGAATACTGAAATGGTTCATTATCTTGAAAACTGTCAACTTTTTGTATTGGCATGTATATTGGAATATTGTTGGTATTGATGTAACGATCATTTTGATATATAGATTTAGGTCATTGGTTTAAAGGTCAAGGTCACAGATGCGAAAGAATACTGAAATGGTTCATTATCTTGAAAACTGTCAACTTTTTGTATTGGCATGTATATTGGAATATTGTTGGTATTGATGTAACGATCATTTTGATATATAGATTAAGGTCATTGGTCCAAAGGTCAAGGTCACAGTAGCAAAACAATACCAAAAGGTTCATTATCTTGAAAACTATAAACTTTTTGTATAGGCATGTATATTGGAATATTGTTGGTATTGATGTAACGATCATTTTGATATATAGATTAAGGTCATTGGTTCAAAGGTCAAGGTCAGAGATGCGAAAAAATACTGAAATGGTCCATTATCTTGAAAACTATTAACTTTTTGTATAAGCATGTATATTAGAATGTTGTAGGTATTGATACAATGATCATTTTGATGTATAGAAAACGGTCATTGGTCCAAAGGTCAAGGCCACAGTAGCAAAACAATACCAAAATGGTAAATTATCTCGAAAACTATGAACTTTTTGTATAGGCATGTACATTGGAATATTGTTGGTATTGATGTAATGATCATTTTGATATATAGATAAAGGTCATTGGTTCAAAGGTCAAGGTCACAGATGCGAAAGAATACTGAAATGGTTCATTATCTTGAAAACTATTAACTTTTTGTATAGGCATGTATATAAGAATGTTGTAGGTATTGATACAACAATCATTTTGATGTACAGAAAAAGGTCATTGGTCCAAAGGTCACGGTCACGGTTGCAAAACAATACCAAAAAGGTTCATTATCTCGAAAACTATGAACTTTTTGTATAGGCATGTATATTAGAATATTATTGGTATTGATGCAATGATCATTTTAATATATAGATTATGGTCATTGTTTCGAAGGTCAAGGTAATTGATGCGAGTTGCAAGTTTCATAAATATCTAAATATCAGAGTTATTGCTTATTAAATGTAGTATTTATTGTGTTGTTAATGGCCCAGGTGAGCGGTACAGGCCCTATTGGGCCTCTTGTTTCATAAACGAATTCTGCATGTTTAATATTTCTCGACAAGAACTGTTCAGTTTAGCGCAGAATAATTTGTGATATTTTTGTTATATGAAATTAAGGAAATTAAATTTCATATGAAATTAAATAAGAATTCGACTACTTATTTTTAATGACATACTTCGCCAATTAGGAATAATTACGAAACATTGACGTCGTATCTATAACGTAGTATTATTTACTTTGAAGTTGGCTTGTTTGTACGATTTCGTGAGAATATATGTGACAGCGGACTTTTTAGTATTTTTGACCTTTTCAATATTTTTCAACTTTTCGTTAATTTTATTATAATTTAGAAATTTTCAATTCAAACCGGATTTTACATTCCTTTACCTTCGTCAGTTTCTATATAATATTAACTTTAGAATTACCTTATTCTTAATCCGACATTTCTCTCTTTTGAAATATTGTTCTTGTTGTGACATTCAATTAGCACCTTAATTTGATGTAATCCTTATTTCGTTAATTCTTATTTACCATGTTTGTTTGTTCACGTGTTACATGACTTACAAGTCTTTAAATTATGTAATAAGGGTCTACCCAGCTTTTCGAGGATTAGCCAATCAAGTTATTGTAAATTTATCTTTTCTGGGTAGAAAAGATTTCAGTTAAGAGAAATCCCGAGTGTTAGGGACTTCTCGGATAGCCGGATTACCGTGCTGTTGTATCAAATTTTACCGATCAATCAGTTTTTCATCATATATCTCAAGTTAGCGGAAAACCGTAACATAATATTTGTTTTATATATATATATATATAGTGTGTGAATATTATTGTTACTGAACATTTACATCAGTGATTTGGTCTTGTTTAGCGGATTGACGCCATATTGTTAAAACATTTAATATTGAAAAACAGAATACAGTCATTGTTTAAAGTTTACAGACTCGTTATAGTTATCATTTAAGGGGTCCCGACTCTATCCAGAGTAACAGAGACGAAATTCCCCATCCGGGGTCCGTTGTTGCATATACATAATTATATCTTATTCCGGTTTGCGCATGAAATCTTAATTTTATAGCGTGCATTAACCTGCACTAATGAAAAATATAATATTCTTCCAGTTTTTTTAATACCTGGCCATTTAACAGGTTTTTTTTCTGAGGAATTTTCCATTGGCATTAATCAAGCAAATTATGCAAATAAGGTTACAATTTAAGCCGATTCTCAAAAATCCAAGAAACCAATTGGTCAATAGAAATCAAATTTGGTGTGGAAGGTCCGTAGATAAAATTCAAGATGACCGCAATTACTAAAGATAGTAAAATCACTAAAATGGCCATTTCGGATTCAATTTTCTACCGATTTTGTTCAAATTTAAAAAAAGAAAGCAAATTCCTGACCATTTAACACGTGTAACAGATTTTTCTGAGACATTTCCATTGACCAAATTTTAGAAAAATATGCAAATGAATTTTTCCGGTAGAGCATTACAGACCCTCCTGTGCCTCTTGTTGCATTTTCACTGATGCATATTGTTTCATAATAGAAGAAAATAGAGTTTGTTATTATCCTTGTGCATCGAACTCCTCCTACACGATTAAACCGATTCTTTTCAAACATTGCAGACTTTTCCTTATGCAGATGGTCCCATGACTGTTTAATGTTAGTGGAGCAGATAAAAGCCATTTTTGAGAAGAATCGTGCAAATGATGATACAAGCATCAAATTTTGCACAATTGATCTCCAAGAGCTACTGATAAAAATCTACCCGATTGGCCATTTTAAAATCCAAGATGGTCGCAAAATAGTCGCCTGGAGATGATGATTTGTTTAAAAATATTTGTAGATGGTTAATTTGCATGATCTAAGTGTGGATTCCAATGTTTTCAGAGGGCTACTGATCAAATCTTTCCGATTAACCAATTGAAAATTCAATTTTTGATTTGTTTAATATGATCGCCATAAAAGACGTCCGAACTGATGTTTTGCTTGGAAATATTTGTATTTGTCCAAATTGCATGATCTAAGTGTGGATTCCTATGTTTTCACTGGGCTACTGATGCAATCTACCAGATTGGTCTATTGAAAATCCAAGATGGCGACCATTTTTCAAGATGGCTGCCAAAATAGTCGCCTGAAGTTGATGCTTGCTTAGAAATATTTGAAGTTGTCCAATTTGCATAAACTGAATGTGGATCCCTATGTTTTCAAACCTGTGTAACTATATTTGTCTGTTTAAAACATGAATTAAGAACTAGGAAACATAATTTTTCAATCCATTTATATGTTTATTTAGTGAATTTAGTACGCTTGCATGACTTTGTTGGGTGAAGTGTTGCCGACTAAACCTAGTTTCAGCAGTCAGCATGGGACTCGGTGTCAGCCACTGTTGCACAATATGTAGAAAGTTAATTGGTCTGTCCCCAGTCTTTACAACATAAAGCATAAAGCATACTTCGACTGCGACTTCAGCTCAAACGTATTTAGATATGAGTGTTTCCAATTCCCAACATCTAAACAGGATAATCCTGGCAATGAACATAGGTCACGCAAACTACAGTCAAAAATAAAGGTTAAAATGTCCAATAGCTTCCAGTAGCATAAACTATTACCTATATTCTACATGCTACATCACAAAAAAATCTTCTTCCAGTAGAAAACCTAACCTCACCAGCACCCGAACCAGAATAGAGTATTTGGCTGATGCAGTCATCATCACATGGTCAGTCAATCATTCATCACAGGACCTGATTAAATGAAGTAAGTCCCGTGGTACGGCGTTTTCTTACCCACAGCAGGCACTTGTCATTGCTGCTGATCAACTGTTGCATGTTCTCCAGCAAAAACATTTAGATGTGATTTGAAAATAGTCGCCGACTGGCTGGATACTTGGCTATGTCTGGTGTCTGGAACAGCAACCCAGAAACTTTTGTTTGATAAATAGACAAATTTTTAAACCACTGCAGTAATGCAAAAAATAGGTGATCCGTTTCAAGAAAAATTAGCAGACATGGTCATATTGGATACAAAGAACATTGCAAAACCAACTCTTAGTGAAATGGTACCTGCAGATCACAGGTGAGACATAGAACAGTTTCTATCATATAAGGGCTAGAGGATCGAGCTGAAAGAATTTTTCGATCATCAAATAAAAAAAACCAATGATTCATTTTTCAATCAAGAGCAGGCCAAGAAAATTTCTAAGAAGAAGCACCTTAAGGTCAACTATCAGTTATCCTTGAATTTTTTCATCTAATGGCATAAAAAAGGATTAGTTGCTTCACAATATCCATCATTTACTTGACAATATCCATCATATACTTAACCATACTCATCATATATTTTACAAAAGCCATATTTCAATTGGCAAGACATCATGTACTTGGCAATAATCATCATGTATTTGACAAAATACTATTATTTATTTTACAATATTCATTTTGCACTTCACAAAATCAATCATGTATTGACAATATTATTAAAACTTTCACCTCATCTCAACCAGCATCCAACATTGATTTGTGTTTTTTTCATGCAGAGAATGGAAAAGTTCTTTGTTCTCATGTCAGAACAGATCAGCAAAGCAACTGACGAAGCAACACTAGACCTTTTTTTTTTTTTTTTTTTTTTTTTTTTTTTTTTTTTTTGAGTTCCTGGATGCACCCGTTGTGCAACTGAATTCCACAAGCAGGCAGACGTAAGAGAACATACAAAACATGCAATATACCAGGCTGAGATAATCTGAGTTCAGTCAATCGACTGTAATGCAATCATTATTAGTCCAGCTGAATGGGAGTGGACACAGAAAGAAGAGTTATGGCACTGGATAGCACTACCACTGGTTGCAGCGCTCTGCAGCTGCATATGTGAACAGTAGCAGATCAGGAACAAGCAACATTGAATGCATTACTTTCAAAATGTACAAGCCGGAATGAGGAGAGGAAAAAACAGACATCTCAGTGACAAAATTAATATGTCTCAGAGTGCTTTATAAACATGACCGTATAATTGACCAATTGGGTAGAATCGATTAGTAAGCATCTTAAAAATAGAAATACACACCTTGATCATAAAAATTAGACAACTACAAATATTTCTAAGCAAAACACTTCAGGCGACCATCTTAAAAATTACCGCCATCTTGGATTTTTATTTGAACAATCGAGTAGATTTGATAAGTAGTCTTTTAAAAAACAAAGTAACCCACACTAAGATCTTGAAAATTAGACAACTACAAATATTTTTAAGCAAAACCCTTCAGGCGACTATTTTGGCGGCCATTTTGAAAAATGGCCGCCATCTTAGATTTTCAAATGGCCAATCGTGTAGATTTGATCAGTAGCCATTAAAAATCAATTGTGCCAAATTTTATGCTTGTATCATCATTTACACGAATTTTCTGTTATCTGCTCCGCTATGTTGCTCTCTTTAGAGGGTTATGTTGTGTAAGATAGAGGATCTAAAGCTGAGGTATAATATTTTGTGCCCAGATTGGACTTTAGCGAGATCTTTACTGAAAAAATTTAGACTCAGGGTTTACACTTCATTTTTTCTCACAACAGGTAGTTATTGGCTAGTAATTGATATTTTGCCTACTGGTGATTAATTTTTCAGAACTCCTTAATAATTTAAACATTTCTTTTATCCTGTGTAAGGTTCTGATAAGCTATTTTTACAGCCCTTCCATTTGCCTTTACGTTCTATTCTACAGGTTTATGTTAGCCTAAAAACAAGTTAAAAATTAATAACATTAAAAATGTGACACATCATATTAAAAACGCATTTCAAAATACCATCCCTTCCCCTATTTCACTTTTGACCGAAACAGGTTGCATGGTCACCTATATGACAAACTCTTGTCATTTTTGCTATGTGAAATAGAAAATATGGTATATTCAGAGTTTTTAAAACTTGTAAAATAATCTTTTCGTTAACGTTTTGATTAACTTCCTCTATATACTGAGCAACAAAAGAAACTATACACATGGAAATTATATATTTTTTGAAAAATATCATTTTCGATTTTGACGAAATTTACCACCCGTGATCCTGACACAACTATCGCTTTAATCCAATGTTCAATATTGGTGCTTAGTGGCTTATTTATAAAAAATACTCGTGCAACTCATATAGCATGTCCAATTCAATTCAAAACTGACAAATTTGATCTCCTGACATCAGGTAAAAAAGAAAACATAAACAATTATTGTCAGATATCTAAAGAATCAATGGCTAGATTGACTCAAATACAGCGTGAGCAGGCAACGGGAATGTTTCATGGCGGCACTTGGTTGCACGCGTGTTAAGATTCATTCCCTGGTACGGCGGTTCCAACAAACTGGAACGACATCAGATACCAATTGGAGTGGCCGACCACAATTGAAAACGCAAATGTGTTGATTTGGTTTAGACAGTGTTATGGTATGTGGTGGCATCTGTTTCGGTCATAAAAGTTTTATTAGTGTTGATGAGAATTCACATGCGCAGAAATATCGCAATGACATTTTTGCTGTAAAAGTTATACCATTTTTAACCGTTTTGGACCAGGCCTAACAACATTTCAACATGAAAGTGCTCGTCCACATACGGCAATACTCACTTCGGCTTTTTTACAACAGAACAACGTCAACGGTCTACCGTTGCCCTCACGATCACTGGACATGTCGCCGATTTAGCATATTTGGGATTGATTGGACGAAGAGGAAGATCAAACGATCAAACGCTGGTAGATTTGGGTCGTGCCTTACAACATGAATGGATGAAAATTCCAGGTCATGTGATTAACCGTTACGTCAATTCTATGCGCCGTTGACTTATTGCTTTCATCAACGGAAATAGAAGTCAAGTACGCTATTGAACTTTCGACTGTTAATTAAATAACCAATTTGAACATTATTTACAACTTTACAGCGAAGAAATCATTTAAACGGTATTCAAGAATTTTTCATTTTGACCCTTGCCCTTTTACGCCTTAATATATAGCATTTATCCTGATTGTTTTGATTATATACATATATACTAGGTATTCAGGGTGTAATGTCTTATATGGATGAAAACGGTGACGCTGAAGGTAACTACACACTACTAGCAAGAGTTCCGTTTTCATCTGGTTATTCAATGCAGCCAGTTGGTCTATTCCAGTGGGACAAGAGACTGCCAGTAAGTATCATTTTATGTATTATTTATGCTTTTGGTATTTATTTTGATATACAAATAATTCTTAAAATCATGCATTAAGTAACATTTACATATGTACCCCAGGACAGGAAATGATTATGGAATAACTTCAGTGGTGTTTGGTCAATAGTCATCCACTGATTTTTTAAACATCACATTGCATAACAAAGCGTAAAATAAGAAAACATAGCATAACAAAGCGTAACGTAACATAAAACATAACTTAAAGATATAGGATACAAGGTATTCCATATAAACATTACAATGCATTAATATACATATGTAAAATTCATGTTTAAATCAACATGGTGAAAGCACTGTCTGTTTGGATCATGATGGGTATCATCTGTACCCATTAAAACAACTGAAAATCTAGCGAACGATGAAGATGCACCAATAAGCAATATTTAAGCTTTCTCTGTGCCAAGTCTTAAAAACAAATTTAAAGGTTGATCTTGATGTACCTGGAAGCAAGATATCATCTGACCATCAGATACCGTGCCTTAAGGCCAAGCGGTACAAATGGACGCCAACGTTACGCATGGTGCATAGTGTACAAATCTATTTGCTCTGGTAGTTTTATTCTTAGTCCTTATTTTACGTAACTGCAATATTTTTTATAAATAACTTTCAGGGAATAAAGTATTGAAATTTATTAATTAAAGGAATTATTAAAGAACAAGAGACTCATGGACCGATCTTGAATAACTCACTTAAATATTGAAAGTGCAATGGAAATGATATTGGGGCTCATTTACAATGCAAATTACTCATTAACAGCAGAGTGAGAATGATTTGCATCATGACCTTGAAACATATATAAAAATGACTGTGGTATCCGCACCTATATCATTTCAAAATACATGCCTATTCAAAAGAATTATAGTTTTCCAGATACTGTACTGTATCTGTGAACTTGATCTTGGAACCATTGACCTTAAAATATATTTTGATTGTATGTCCAGTCAACCAGTAACGAGTATCTAGATTTCCGTTGATGTTACATATGAAGTTCCAAGCTTCTAGGCTTTTCGGTTCATGACGATATCTAAGGTCACTGTGACCAGGCAAATTCAGTAAGCCTTAATGCAATGGTGCTATATATGCAGTTTCAAGCCTCTTGGCCTTTTGAAGAAAATATTTAAAGATTTTACCATTTAAGTTCACTGTGACACTGAATGAAGATCAAGGTCAGGCATCTTTACAAACTCGGGTATTATTGCAATGATGCTATATCTGACGTTTAAAGCTTCTGTGCCTTTTGGTTCATCAATATTGTCAATATATACGTCAAGTTATTCAAATAATCTTGTCAATCGACAAGTGTCTCCGTCAATATCATCAATCAACAATTATCTCGATCAATATTGTCAATCTACAAGTAACTCAATCAATCTAGTTTATTGGCAAATGTCTCGATCAATATTGTCAATCTACAATTGTCTCAATATATTTTAATATGGTCAGTCTATAAGTGTCCCAATCAATATTGTCAATCTACAAGTTCTCCATCAATATTTTCTATCTCAATCAATATCTTCAATCAACAACTATATCAATCAACATTGTCAATCACAAATGTCTCCATCAATACAAGTGTCCCAATCAATATTGTCAATCTACAAGTTCTCCATCAATATTTTCTATCTCAATCAATATCCTCAAGTAACAACTACATGTATACCAATTAATATTGTCAATCTACAAATATCTCAATTAACATTGTCCATCTACAATTATTTAAATCAATATTGCCAGTCTGCAGGTTTCTCAATCAACATTGTCAATCGTCAATCTACTAGTATCTTAATCAATATTGCCAAGTATCTCAATCAATATTATAAAGTATCTCAATCAACATTGTCAATCTACAAGCATCACAATCAACATTTTCAATCTACAAGTATCTCAATCAACATTGTCAATCTACAAGTATCTAAATCAATATTTTCAATCTACAAATATCTCAAACAATTTTGTCAGTCTACAAATATCTCAATCAACATTATTAGCCTACAAGTATCTCAATCAACATTGTCTATCTACAAATATCTGAATCAATGGTATCTGAATAAATTTTGTTAATCTACATATGTCTCAATCAACATAGCCAATCAACAAGTATCTCAATCAACATTGTCAATCTACATTTCTTAATCAATATTGTCAATCTACAAGTATCTCAATAAATAGTGTCAATCTACAAATATCTCAACCAATATTTTTATTCTACATATATCCTAATCAATATTGTCAATCAACAAGTATCTCAACAACATTGTCTTTCTACAAGTATCTCAATCAATATTGTCAATCTACATGTATCTCAATCAACATTGTATTTCTACAAGTATCTCAATCAACATTGTCAATCAACAAGTATCTTAATCAACATTGTCTTTCTACAAGTATCTACAATTGTATCTACATTGTCAATCTATAAGTATCTTAATCAATTTTGTCAGCCTACAAGTATCTCAATCAACATTGTCAATTTACAAATATCTCAATCAGCATTGCCAATCCACAAGTATCTTAATCAGCATTGGTAATCTACAAGTATCTCAATCAATATTATCATTCCACGCGTATCTCAATCAACATTGTCAATCCACAAGTATCTAAATCAATATTGTCAATCTACAAGTATCTCAATCACCATTGTCAATCTAGAAGTATCTCAATCAGCATTGTCAATCCACAAGTAACTTAATCAATTTTGTCAGTCCCCAAGTATCTCAATCAACATTGTCCATCTACAAGGATCTCAATCAACATTGTCAATCTACAAGTATCTCAATCAATATTGTTTAATCTACAAATATCTAAAAAAAAATATTGTTAAACTACAAATATCTCAATCAACATGGTCAATCAACAAGTATCTCAATCAACATTGTCTTTCTACAAGTATCTCAACCAATATGGTCAATCTACATGTATCTCTATCAACATTGTCAATAATCAAGTATCTCAATCAATATTGTCAGCCTCCAAGTATCTCAATCAACATTGTCAATCCACAAATATCTTAATCAATATTGTCAGTCTTCAAGTATTTCAATCAACATTGTCTTTCTACAAGTATCTAAATCAATATTGTCAGATATCTACAGATATCTTAATCAATATTGTCAGTCTACAAATATCACAATCAACATTATCAATCTTTAAGTATCTCAATCAAAATTGTCAGCCTACAAGTATCTCAATCAACATTGTCTATCTACACGTTTCTCAATCAATATTGTCAATTTACAGGTATCTGAATCAATTTTCTCAATCTGCTAGTATCTCCATCAATATTCCCAGTCAACAAGTATCTCAATCAGCATTGTCAATCTACAGTATCTCAATCAATATTGTCAGCCTACAAGTATCTCAATCAATATTGTCAGTCCAAATGTATCTAAAACAACATTGTTAAACAACGAGTATCTTAATCAATATTGTCAATCTACAAGTATCTCAATCAACATTGTCAATCTACAAGTATCTCAATCAGCATTGTCAATCCACAAGTATCTCAATCAATATTGTCAGTCCAAATGTATCTCAATCAACATTGTTAAACCACGAGTATCTTAATCAATATTGTCAGCCTACAAGTATTTCAATCAACATTGTCAATCTTAATCAATATTATCAACTAACAAGTATCTTAATCAATATTGTCAGTCCGCAAGTATCTCAATCAACACTGTCAATCCAAAAATATCTTAATCAATATTGTCAGTCTACAAGTATCTCTATCAACATTTTCAATCGACAAGTGTCTCAATCAACATTGTCAATCTACAAGTTTATCAATCAATATTGTCAATATACAAGTATCTCAATATATATATTCAATCTACAAATATCTTAATCAATATTGTTAATCTACAAATATCTCAATCAACATTGTCAATTAACAAGTATCTCAATCAACATTATCTTTCTACAAGTATCTATATAAATATTGTCACTCTACATGTATCTCAATCAATATTGTCAATCAACAACTATATCAATCAACATTGTGTATCTACAAATATCTCAATCAACATTGTCTTTCTACAAGTATCTCAATCAATATTGTCAATCTACATGTATCTCAATCAACATTGTATTTCTACAAGTATCTCAATCAACATTGTCAATCAACAAGTATCTCAATCAACATTGTCAATCAACAAGTATTTCAATCAACATTGTCTTTCTACAAGTATCTCAATCAATATTGTCAATCTACATGTATCTCAATCAACACTGCATTTCTATAAGTATCTCAATCAACATTGTCTTTCTACAAGTATCTCAATCAATATTGTCAATCTACATGTATCTCACTCAACATTGTATTTCTACAAGTATCTCAATCAACATTGTCAATCAAAAAGTATCTCAACCAACATTGTCAATCAACAAGTATCTTAATCAATATTGTCAGCCTACAAGTATCTCAATCAACATTGTCAATCCACAAATATCTTAATCAATATTGTCAGTCCACATGTATCTCAATCAACATTGTCTTTCTACAAGTATCTAAATCAATATTGTCAATCTACAAGTATCCCAATCAATATTGTCAGTCCACAAGTAACTCAATCAACATTGTCAATCTACAAGTATCTCAATATATATATTCAATCTACGAATATCTTAATCAATATTGTTAATCTACAAATATCTCAATCAACATTGTCTTTCTACAAGTGTATCAATCAACATTGTCTTTCTACAAGTATCTCAATGAACATTGTCAATCAACAAGTATCTCAATCAACACTGTCAATCTACAAGTATCTCAATCAAATTGTCTTTCTACAAGTATCTATATAAATATTGTCACTCTACATGTATCTCAATCAATATTGTCAATCAACAAATATATCAATCAGCATTGTGTATCTACAAATTTCTTAATCAATATTGTCAATCTACTAGTATCTCAATCAATATTGTCAGTCTACAAGAATCTTTATTAACATTGTCAATCTACAAGTATCTTAATCAACATTGAATTTCTACAAGTATCTCAATTAACATTGTCAATCTACATGTATCTCAATCAACATTGAATTTCTACAAGTATCTCAATTAACATTGTCTTTCTACAAGTATCTCAATCAATATTGTCAATCTACATGTATCTCATTCAACATTGTATTTCTACAAGTATCTTAATCAACATTGTCAATCAAAAAGTATCTCTATCAACATTGTCAGTCTTCAAGTATTTCAATCAACATCGTCTTTCTACAAGTATCTAAATCAATATTGTCAATCTACACATATCTCAATCAATATTGTCAATCTACAAGTATCTCAATCAACATTGTCAATCTACAAGTATCTCAATCAACATTGTCAGCCTACAAGTATCTCAATCAACATTGTCTATCTACACGTTTCTCAATCAATATTGTCAATTTACAGGTATCTGAATCAATCTTCTCAATCCACTAGTATCTCAATCAATATTGTCAGTCCAAATGTATCTCAATCAACATTGTTAAACCACGAGTATCTTAATCAATATTGTCAATCTACAAGTATCTAAATCAGCATTGTCAATCCACAAATATCTTAAACAATATTATCAACCTACAAGTGTCTCAATCAACATTGTCAATCTACAAGTTTCTCAATCAATATTGACAATCTACAAGTATCTAAATCAGCATTGTCAATCCACAAGTTTTTTAATCAATATTGTCAGCCTACAAGTATCTCAATCAACATTGTCAATCTACAAGTATTTCAATCAACATTGTCAGTCTTCAAGTATTTCAATCAAAACTGTCAGTCTACATCTTAATCAACATTGTAAATCTACATATATTTCAATCAATATTGTCAATCTACACGTATCTTAATCAACACTGTCAATCTTCAAGTATCTCAATCAATATTATCAATCTACAAATATCCCAATCAACATTGTCTTTCTACAAGTATCTCAATCAACATTGTCATTTAACAAGTATCTCAATATATATTGTTAATCTACAAATATCTTAAACAACATTGTTAAGCTACAAGTATCTCAATCAACATTGTATTTCTACAAGTATCTCAATCAACACTGTCAATCTTCAAGTATCTAAATCAACATTGTCTTTCTACAAGTATCTAAATCAACATTGTCTATCAACAAGTATCTCAATTAATGTTGTAAATCTACATGTATCTCAATCAATATTGTCAATCAACAAGTATTTGGATTATTCTATCATGGTCTGCGTTTTCCTTCATATGAAACATGAAAAGAGCTAGTCGCGGGGAGAGCAGTTTCTTAAGAGTTTAAATTTCATATTACCGTTTTACATAAAGTCTATCAACAAAATAATTTATTTGTTTTATATTCCATATACATTCAAAATTATCTGATATGATTTATTTTAAATCTATATGTGATTTCCATCTGATTCCTAGGCTATTCATAAAGTAGCAGAGAATACTTGATGTTTTTGAATACCTCTGTGTTTTTAAACTTGAGGCTCCTTTTTATATAGAAAATACCATTTACAACTTTAATTGACAAAAAAACCAAATTATTCTTATTTAAAATTGATAGATTTTTATGGTGAATAATAACACCTTTCCTGAAAACTCACATAAAAATATTTTCTGTTGCGATTACTTTGAGGTTTGACCCTATTTTTACATATATAGACCGAAGTATTTATTATATAATTCAGCAACTGTGGCACACTTCAATTTACGATGATTTCTCACACCTGTGACCAGAAATTCTACTTATTTTACAAGTTTCCTGTTTTCCCCTGGTTAAGACAAATCACAAGAATAATTTGGCTTTGACTTTTAAGTCCGATTGTATGAAAAATTAACAGGGATTCCCGATAAGACACAATTATTTGCGCACACTAAATTGATGACGTCATAATTATTTTACTCGAGAACGTCAACAAAAATTGATGCCTTACACCGAATGCGTGATGTCAATCAAATGTAACATGTTAAATGTAACCATTTTAGCCAATTATAAAGATGGAATTGATTAATTATATAACGATATGCCAGTCGCTGTTCCGTTTTTAATGACGTACTCCCATAAAATTATTTATTTCAATGGACATAATATCAACAGCCGAATTGTTTCAATGGACCTTTTTGAAAATGGATAGTAAAATGTACTTCCGGTGAAAAAGTTCTTTTCTCACTTGACCGAAAGGTCATGTGAGCTTATGGCATAGCGCAACGTGTGTATGTCCGTGCATGTGTGCGTGCGTGTGTGCGTGCGTGCGTGTGTGCGTCGTTAACACTTATTTTCGACATTTCCTCTAAAACTACGAGACAGATTTCAATGAAACTTGGTCAGAAGTATATATGGGCCAGTGCAATTCAGATTTGTTCATGGCGTTGCCATGGCTACCATAACTAGGTCAAGGTGACCTAGGGGTGCAAAAATCTTAAAAAATCTTCTTCTCTGAAACCAATTATTGGAGAAAAATTCTGATGTGATATTTAGCTTCTCTAGGGTCTTAAGCCTATAGTTTGTTTATTATGTGAAATTGGGACAAAATATAGGTTACGCGTTTTTGCGTTTAATTTTGAAAAAATGGTAAAATAGCTTCAAATTGTAATGACTTGGCTATTTGACCAGATAATGACATGGGATTTTCAGTTTTGACATATTCTTGTAATTATCTTCAAAATGAGGTTAAGGTCAATTGTCAAGGTCATGACCTAATTTTTTTGGCCTCTCATTTTAATAATTATCTGGAAAACTATTAACTTTTTGTATAGGCATGTATATTAGAATGTTGTAGGTATTGATTTAAAAATCATTTTGATGTATAGATAAAGGTCCTGGGTTAAAAGGTCAAGGTCACAGATGCGAAACAATACCAAAATGGTTAAATATCTCGAAAACTATTAACTTTTTGTATGGGCATGTATATGAGAATGTTGTAGGTATTGATACAGCAATCATTTTGATGTATAGAAAAAGGTCATGGGTTCAAAGGTCAAGGTCACAGATGCAAAACAACATTAAAATGGTTAATTATCTCGAAATCTATTAACATTTTGTATAGGCATGTATATTAGAATGTTGTGGATATTGATACAACAATCAGTTTGATGTATAGAAAAAGATCATGGGTTCAAAGGTCAAGGTCACAGATGCAAAACAATACCGAAATAGTTAAATATCTCGAAAACTATTAACTTTTTGTATAGGCATGTATATTAGAATGTTGTAGGTATTGATACAATTATCATTTTGATGTATAGAAAAAGGTCATGGGTTCAAAGGTCAAGGTCACAGATGCAAAATAATACCGAAATAGTTAAATATCTCGAAAACTATTAACTTTTTGTATAGGCATGTATATTAGAATGTTGTAAGTTTTGATACAATGATCATTTTGATGTATAGAAAAAGGTCATGGGTTCAAAGATCAAGGTCACAGATGCAAAACAATACTGAAATGGTTAATTATCTCGAAAACTATTAACATTTTGTATAGGCATGTATATTAGAATGTTGTAAGTTTTGATACAACGATCATTTTGATGTATAGAAAAAGGTCATGGGTTCAAAGGTCGAGGTCACAGATGCTAAACAATACCGAAATAGTTAAATATCTCGAAAACTATTAACTTTTTGTATAGGCATGTATAAAAGAATGTTGTAGGTATTGATACAGCAATCATTTTGATGTATAGAAAAAGGTCATGGGTTCAAAGGTCAAGGTCACAGATGCAAAACAACATTAAAATGGTTAATTATCTCGAAATCTATTAACATTTTGTATAGGCATGTATATTAGAATGTTGTAGGTATTGATACAACGATCAGTTTGATGTATAGAAAAAGATCATGGGTTCAAAGGTCAAGGTCACAGATGCAAAACAATACCGAAATAATTAAATATCTCGAAAACTATTAACTTTTTGTATAGGCATGTATATTAGAATGTTGTAAGTTTTGATACAACGATCATTTTGATGTATAAAAAAAGGTGATGGGTTCAAAGGTCAAGGTCACAGATGCTAAACAATACGGAAATAGTTAAATATCTCGAAAACTATTAACTTTTTGTATAGGCATGTATATTAGAATGTTGTATGTATTGATACAATGATCATTTTGATGTATAGAAAAAGGTCATGGGTTCAAAGGTCAAGGTCACAGATGCGAAACAATACCAAAATGGTTATTTATCTCGAAAACTATTAACTTTTTGTATAGGCATGTATATTAAAATGTTGTAGGTATTGATACAATGGTCATTATGATGGAAAGAAAAAAGTCATTGGGGTTTTAGTATTTATGTTTTCTTGAAATCTAACAGCTAGTCAATAGTTATCAGGTGAGCGTATCAGGCCCATGGGCCTCTTTTTATTTTGATCACTTATATTTAAGTCATGTTAGAATTGCAATGATCGACAATTATCCGTGATATATCATGCGGTGGATATACCATTCGGTGGCACAGCCATTTCGTGATATATTCTCCCGCATGTGAACTCCGGACCGGACCGTGTATTATTCGATGATATACCACTGGTAATTGTTAATTATTTCTTAAGTATCTCAATCAATTTTGTCAATCGACAAATGGTTTGTTCACTATTGTCAATTTACAAGTATCTCAATCAATCTTGTCGTTCTACATGTGGCTCACTCAGTATCGTCAATTTACAAGTATCTCAATCACTCTTATCAATCAACAAGAGTCTCGATCAATAGTATCACTCTACAAGTATCTGAATCACTCCTGTCAACCGACAAGTGTCTGAACCAATCCTGTCAATCGACAAGAGTCTTAATTAATAGTGTCAATCATACAAGTACCTTAATCAATCGTGTAAATGGACAAATTTCTTCATCAATATTGTCAATCTACGAGTATCTCAATCAATCTTGTCAATTTACAAGTATCTCAATCAATCCGGTCAATCTACAAGTTTTTCAATCCTGTCAATTTACGAGTATCTCAATCAATCCGGTGAATCTACAAGTATCTCAGTCAATCCTGTCAATCATACAAGTACCACAATAAATCGTATAAATTTACAACTGCCTCAATTAATGTCGTCCATCTCAAAGTATCTCAATCGTGTCACTGAGCCGGTGTCTTCATCAATATCGTCAATCTACAAGTATCTCAATCAGTCGTGTAAATGGACAAATGCCTACATCAATATTTTCAATCTACATGTACCTCAATCAATCGTATAAATGCACAAATGTCTCCAACAATAGTGTCAATCATACAAGTACTTCAATTACTCGTATAGATGGACAAATGTCTCCATCAATATTGCCAATCTACAAGTATCTCATTCAGTTGTGTAAATGGACAAATGTCTCCATCAATATTGTCAATCTACATGTACCTCAATCAATCGTATAAATGCACAAATGTCTCCACCAATACTGTCAATCTAAAAGTACCTCATTCGTGTCACTGAGCAAGTGTTTTCATCAATATCGTCAATCTACAAGTATCTCAATCAGTCGTGTAAATGGACAAATGTCTCTATCAATATTGTCAATATAAAAGTATCTCATTCGTGTCACTGAGCAAGTGTTTTCATCAATATCGTCAATCTACAAGTATCTCAATCAGTTGTGTAAATGGACAAATGTCTCCATCAATATTGTCAGTCTACAAGTGTTTAAATCAATCTTGTCAATCTACAAGTATCTCAATCAGTTGTGTAAATGGACAAATGTCTCCATCAATATTGTCAGTCTACAAGTGTTTAAATCAATCTTGTCAATCTACGAATTTCTCAATAAATCTTGTCGACAAGTATCTCAATGAATCCGGTCAAACTACAAGTACCTCAATGAATGCGGTCAAACTACAAGTATCTCAATGAATGCGGTCAAACTACAAGTATCTCAATGAATCCGGTCAAACTACAAGTATCTCAATGAACCGTGTAATTTTACAAATGTCTCCATCAATATTGTTAAATTTCAAATGTCTCCATCAATGTTTTATGATCTACATGTGTCTGAATAAGTCGTGTCAGTCGACAAGTGTCTCGAGAGGGCGCGGTGGCCTAATGGATAAGACGTCAGTCTTCAAATCCAAGGTCTCTCACCGCTGTGAGTTCGAGTCCCGCTCGGACCACATGTGGGAAAGTGAATTTTCCTTGCCGTTGGCCTTTACTGATTCACCTGGTATCAGTATAATGGACTGGGGGAGTGGTACGTTTGTCTGCGGCGTACTGACTCTGTGAGCTAGCACGGTAAAGTCGCCCTGAGTGCGCGCTAGTACAAGGCAGACCATACAACACACTCGCACTTCACATGCATACACAAAATTGTTATAGATTAATCCATATAGATTAATTAAATAGTTCTCGTCGCGAATAGCTGAAAAATTGCTGATGCGACGTTAAGCAACATTCAACCAACCAACCAATCGACAAGTGTCTCAATTAATATTGTCAATCTACATGTGTCTGAATAAGTCGTGTCAGTCGACAAGTGTCTCAATTAATATTGTCAATCTACATGTGTCTGAATAAGTCGTGTCAGTCGACAAGTGTCTCAATTAATATTGTCAATCTACATATGTCTGAATAAGTCGTGTCAGTCGAGAAGTGTCTCAATTAATATTGTCAATCTACATGTGTCTGAAAAAGTCGTGTCAGTCGACAATTGTCTCAATTAATATTGTCAATCTACAAGTATCTCAATCAATTGTGTCAATGAACAAATGTCTCCATCAATATTGTCTATCTACAAGTTTCTGAATCAATCGTATAAATCGACAAGAGTCTCAATCAATATTGTCAATCTACAAGTGGCTCAATCAATACCGCCAATCTACAAGTATCTCAACCAATCTTGTCAATCTACAAGTATCTCAATTATTCTTGTCAATCTACAAGTATCTCAATTATTCTTGTCAATCTACAAGTATCTCAATCAATATTGTCAACCTACAAGTACCTGAATCAATCGTGTCAATGGACAAATGTATCCATCAATAGTGTCAAACTATCTTAATCAACATTGTAGCTGTTCAAACACAATCTCAAGTTAAATTTAAAAGGAGTATATTACTTACATACAGTATGATTGACTGTATATCATATTGTTACATCCATTCTAAAACGGAGGTTAAAACAAATCATTAGTTCTTTGCAGAAGAAAACCCTCCAATTTTGAATAAAAATATAGTCAATACCTATTCTTAGGTCTTTATTAGTCTGAATCATATATTTATAGTTTTACTAGTAATTTTCCAACATAATGATTCGCTGGAAATTTTATACCCTATCTTAAATACGTAACGTATGTTCAAGGATCATGTGAACTATTGCGATCATAAGTTGCCCGTTGCTTCTTCATAAACTTTTCGTTAAACCACTCTTTCTCTGAAACAACTAGACACATTTGAATGAAGTCATTCATTTTTCGTGGCATTTCACATATTCTTCTGAAAACCTTCAAATTATTTTTTTGGTCATATCATCACCTAAATCTTTACCTTTTTGTTTTGTGGTTTCACTTTTTTCTTAAAATATGTCAACCAGTCATAATTTATCAGATGTTAGTATCAGGCGTATGGGCCTCTTGATTTAAAACCGATTATCTGGGATATGGTATTTTAGTCGATGTTTTGACAGTGTTTTTGTACATTCAAGCTAAATTGATCAATGTAGACATGTAAACTTATTCTAGACATAAAAAGACACAGTAATGGGAACAAGCTCTACCATAGCGTATTAATTCGGTTACAAATACATCATAAGCAGGAGAAGCAGGTATAAAAGGAAAGTTGACAATTTAGAAAAAATGTCATCACGTGTGTAAAATAGTCCAAACAAAAATATACTGAAGATACCATCAACAAAATGCTTGCGTCTTGATAGATAACATATTTGTTGTGTTTGATATTATACTTTTGTATCAAACATTCGGTATACCAATGGGTACAAACTGTGCACCATTTCTTGCTGATTTGTTTTTTACTCTTATGAAGCAGAATTTCATGAATGAAGCAAAACTTTGTTAAATCTAGGAAAAGTATAATGACGTTCTGTCTCTTTACAATCTGAATTAGGAGACTATGTGAATGTCATCTATCCTGCTGAGTTTGAGATAGAATATGCGACTGATACCTCAAGTTCTGCTTTATATTTAGACTTATACTTAAATTATGACACCCACGAAAGTCTACATTTGAAACTTTATGACAAACGTGATGACTTCAATTTTTCTATTGTCAACTTTCCTTTTCTATGAAGCAATATACCTGCTTCTCTCGCTTATGGTGTATTTATTTCCCAATTAATACGCTAATGTAGAGCTTGTTCCCACTACGGGGACTTCGTACAACGAAGCAGGCTACTTGCAAATAAATTGTTGACTCATGGATATTGCAAGTCTAGGCTAATCAAGTCTGTCAAAAACTTTTATGGCCGTCATCACAGTATTGTTAATAATTTTGATGTCTCTGTGTCCAGTATTGCCCTGGATATATTTGACGTCCCATAGTACCACCTTCCTTTCACCCAATTTTTAATAAACACACGTAGCGGGTGTAGCTAACTAAACAGGAGGTGCTTACCCTTCCGGAGCACCCGGCCTCACTTCCCTGGAAGTTCACGTGTTTAACCTGACATGTCAGTTCCAAAATGTGCACTTTCTGGATTATGAATCGGACATGGATTATTGTTCGTCTTGAATACTTAGAGTCCGTCCTTAACTAAAATCGCTATACTATCATTTGTTTTCTCATAAAATAGCCACAATATATGTGTTTAAAACCAAAAATACTTTCAAGAAAAAAACATGAAAAATTAAAATCAGTACACTGATTTCTGTATATAGAGAAAAAAAATTAGCAAAGTAACAATATCGTGAATAGACTAAGAACTAACACACCCGTTATGGACCTCTTGTTCTAAAACATTGGTATTCATGCCCGAATCACGCCTGTATCATAGACTAATTTAGTTTGTAGATTTTGTCATAATATGTTCCTATTGCTTTTTGTCAAATCAAAACACTTCAAAACTAAATATTTCACGTAAATTGGAATGGATATTTCTTCTCTATGATTTTGTCTAAACCGATGCAAATAACGAATGTTATATTTTAATTTTGTAGACCTTAGTTGAACCTTTTAATATATGCATATGGGGTCAACAAGGGACCACACTACGGCTGAGTTTTATTTAAAAATGTGAAATTTTCTATATGCAGGGAATAACGGATAAAATAAAAGTGAAAAAAAATTAGATTCGCTTTTTGTTTCAAAACAAAATATGAATGACGGATTTCAAAGCTTTAAAAGGTATAATCAAAAACAAACATATTATCCATTCCGAATCACAATCCAGAAGCAAAGTAAAAACTTTGGAAACTGACAAGTTAGGTTAGACACGTGAACCTCCACCAGGGAAGTGAGGCCGGGTGCTCGGAAGGGTAAGCACCTCCTGTTTAGCTAGCTACACCCGTCACGTGTGTAATCAAAATTGTGTGAAAGGAACATGGAACTATGAGACGTCAAATATATCCAAGGCAATCCTGGACACAGAGACATATAAGAGTTATTTATGAAAACGACACAAAAAAGGTGAACAATAGTATGTCTGTTTTGATTAATCATGATTAGTCTATAGGAGAATTGTTTCAAATTTTAAATAAAATATAATATTGATAATCGTCGAATTATGAATTTTATTTCATCAGACCTTGAACATATTCTCAAGCAGTAAAATTGACTGGGTGAGAGGCAATCCACCACAGGACAAGCCTGCTTGTGGTTACAGAGGGGAGAGATGTATACCTCCAAACGTAAGATATACTGTACAAAATCATCCATAGTTAATTAACAATAACAATACGTAAAAGCATTATAAATAATGAAGAAAATTTTGTGAACTACAAGAATAACTAATAATATAGGCCAAAAAGCCAAACATTTTCTGTTCTTTGGAGAACCATTCATCAATAAAAAACAAACATACAAAACCATGTCCAAACCACAATGCCAAAGCAAAGTAAAAACTTTGAAAATGGCAATCTAATTTAAACATTTGAACTTCTACCAAAGAAGTGAGTTAAACTAGTATCTCCATGTGTGTGATCGAAATTGAGAGCGAAAGGAGTATAGAAGTTTTTATATTTAATCTGTTTCTGATCAGCCACTTTATGTTTTATAAAGCTTACTATCTATCATCCTGGTCAGTCGTATTGGCACTTTTGATTTTGTCAGTTAAGTTGAAACTATATCACAGTACAAAAATACGGTTGATAACCCAGGCATGGCCAAGTAATATTTAAGGTTTCCAGTTAATATTTTATTGGGTGTGTTCATGTAATCATTGGTCATGGAAAGTAATGTATTTTCTAGTTTTAATCTAGATAATAAATTACGAAATACCATTCGATTTCAAAATTAATTCAATGTATTTTCAATGCATGTATATTTTTAATTAAGGATACACGTTGGAAATTATCGGCGGGGTCTTGGTGGATTAGCAACAGTTGCAATAATTGTAATTTTGGTGATTTATAGGTAAAGAATTTTCTATATGGACTCTACTTTATTACAATTTAAATAAAACCAGTCCCGTGACTTGTATATTGAAATGTACTAAAAAGTAAAAAAAAAATGTTACATTGATCCAGTTATTTAAAAGCCTAATTGAATATAACTTCATTTACATAACAAAAAATTAGCTGTGCAATCAATCACAATCTATTTAATAAATGTATTAAAAAATTAAATGATTTGCAAATCCAGTATTTGGAACTAAAACGTTTGACAATAGCACTAGTGTTCTCTGTTTAATACAAAAATATGTCTGGTTATAATCTCATAAATACACAAGTAACTTCATTGTATTGACTTGGAATATATTTTATAGAAATTGGAGATATGAACAAGAAATAGCCGGCTTGCTTTGGAAGATAAACATAGAGGATGTAAGGACTGCTACAGGAAAACATCAAACACAAGATGAAAGACGGGCAAGTTTTGGCAGTAAAGTAAGAAAGGGATTTAAATGTAGAGGTGTTTTTTTTCTTTCGAACACTTTCTATCTACATATATAACACTTGACCTGTTTGTTTCACTGCTATTATGAACTGCACAAACACTCTTGTGTACGATTTATTAAATGCTTGATTTAACAAACCTAACAAAGCACACTTTGTAGATCATTGGGACCAAAGGAGTTGTGAGAGGTAATTTTTATTAGGGTAAGATGAAACACTGTGATGATTTACCATACTTTACGGGGTTAAGTAAAACCCAATTACAGTGTCAAAAGTTTAACATCTAGCTAACAAATTATTACCAAACCTGGCTGCCGAGGGGCGAGCTGTTGATAGCTAGTTGCCAAAAGAATAAATTTGTATCTATTTTTCGCCCCATTGAACAGTTGTCAGGTTTAGACTGTCCTAAATTCGGCAGGTCATTTGGCCCCTCGGAACCTTTCGACATATTTTTTATTCGTATTTTGAATTAATAATATTTTGGCTAGAATATTATAGAATAATAGTATGGAATTCCTTCCGGTGTCATCCATACCTAATTATCCATATTTATTATCCCCCACCCTCAAGAGTAATATCGCTGTCCGTGTGTGTGTGTGTGTGTGTGTGTGTGTGTGTGTGTGTGTGTGGACAAATGAGTTTCTGTGCATTTGAAAGAAACCGTACATCCGATTACGCTGAAACTTGGTCGACTGATTCATTGTGGCAATGATTGGTATGTGATTTCTCGACAGCCTTATAGCATCTCAAAGATGACCACCTTTACTCTAAATAGCATAAACATATAAATGACAAATACGGCTTATTTGTGTACACATCTGCCACACTTTGTAATGTTATGCTTATTACAGTGGAAAAAGAATTAAACAATGATCCAAGAACGAACCACAAGACATCTTTAGTAATTATTTCTGATTCAAATCGGATTAGTACCTATATTTGATACCATGGTACCATGATACCTTAGGTGTGTAACCGCAAGCTCAAGTCTACTTAATTTTCGACAAGTTATATGTTATTTCAGCACCTTTATTATCCCAAAGTTAACAGAGTTCGTTATTTAGTCTATGGAACAAAAGATAACTACTACATTTTTTAGCAAATGTTTTTTTTATGTTTTGTAAACAATACCTATAAAGAATCTACATTGAATCCCCACAGATTTTTTAAACTAAAATTACATGCTATAAACAAGGATGCTAGATATGAAATATCTAAGGTCTAGCTTTTGCATGTTAACAAAACAATGTATAGATGTTCCTCTACATTGAGTCCGAAATATCATATTTGTATACTTTTCCTTCAGCTATACCTCATTTATGACACCGACGATAGGCTATATTTTAGCTATACGACAAACGTAATGAATTAAATTTTTCTATTGTTAATTATTATTATTTGCATCAATATACTTACTTCTCTTGCTTAAAGTACATAGTTTCATCAATATACTGCTTGTCTTGCTTATGGTAAATTTGTTTCGCAGTCAATATCCTACTGAAGCTGCTTACAAATAACCTGTAGACACTTGGATAATGCAAGACTAGGGTTATCAGGAACTTAAAAAGGTTTATGAGCGTTATCGCAATATTATTAATAAGTTTGGTATCTGTGTATTCAACATTATCCTTGTTATATTTGAAGTTGCTGTTCAATGTTCCTTTCATTCTCAATATTGATTACAGATGTGACATATGTAGCTAGCTAAACAGGAGGTGCCCCCCTCCTTTCTGGGCACCTGCCTTTCCTTGTCTAGTGAAAGTTCACGTATTTAACTAAATGTGATTTTTGTGGTTTACTTTTGGATTGTGGTTTGAATATTGATTTTCCTATGTTTGGTGTAGTTTTAAATTAACAGGTTTAATGTTTGACAATAAATCTCTCGACTTCATCTGAAGTGCAAATTAATTTTTGCTGAATGGTTTTGTATAAACTGGAAAATTGTCAGACAGACACGGGCAACCATTTGTAACCGTTTCGCAATCAACAATGTCCAAGTAAAAATACTTAATTATCAAGAACACACTAATCCATGTCTGAATTACAATCCAGAAGCAAAGTAAAAACTTTGGAACTGACAAGTCAGGTTAGACACGTGAACTTCCACTATGGAAGTAAGGCCGGGTGCTCCCGAAGGATTAGCATCTCTTGTTTAGCTAGGTACACCCGCCACGCGTGTAATCAAAATTCTGTAAAAGGAACATGGAACTATGGGACGTCAAATATATCGAGGGCAATCCTGGACACGTAGACATCAAACTTATCAACAATACTGTGATGACGGCCATAAAACTTTTTGAGGGCCTTGATCATCATAGGCTTCCAATATCCTTGAGTCAACATTTTTTTTCCAAGCAACCTGCTTAGTTGTACAACGTTCCCGTAGTGGGAACAAACTCTTCCATAGCGTATCAATTGGGAAAAAATATGTTAGTTTTAGATTAAAAACTTAATTACTTGCATTAGATGAAATTATAAAATTTTTCAAAATAATGTAAACATGCTGATCTTCATAATATTCAAATGTAATATGTATCCTCATTCCACAATTTCGTGCAAAAGTAGATAACAAAGAATTTTAAGAATTCAAAAATGTATTGGCTGAAAATTGTACTGATTCGATTATGCAATTCGTAAAGTGTGATTTCCAATTGATTACAATATATATATTATAATGTTGTCATTTTCATTTTACTTGCAGTTTTCCTTAAATAGTCAGATGACCTATGACTCTCGCATGTCATTTACACAAGTCTACGCAAGAACTGGATCTTATAAAGGACAAGTCATTGCTTTAAAAATGTATGAAAAGAAACATCTGGATATCAATAGAATGTTTCAGAAAGAGATGAAATTAGTAAGTTTATTGTTATTCAAAGATAATGACACATCCAAATATTTTATGTTTATATCACACCTTAAATAAAAGGAAAATACAGAAAAGTATATGTCAGAATATTTGTTATAAAACACTAAGCAATTTAAGGAAAATTCATTTATTATATTTAAATTTCACTATTTTTCTAAATCTTTATCTTACTGTTCAATCCTTGACAAATCTAAAGCATCCAAATAAATGACGTCACATATATTCATAATGTTCATTTTTGGAATGGTCTGTTTCTAGCATAATTGCTCTGAAGTATACATGTTAAGAAACAATATCATTACAAATATAAATATGTCATAACAGATGATATGATTTTACTAGGTTATTAGTCTTTCATTTTTGTAAAAATAACGCAACCAAAAGTACTTTAATCATTGATCATTTTATCATTTTATCAGGTACTATTTTGCAGCGTATATTTATCAGTTGTATATATTTATATATTGTCTTAATGTTGACATCTATATTCTTCCGCCTGCTCTTAATACTGATTATATAGTTACGTGTATACATTATTTTATTATAGATGAGAGATTTACGCCACCCGAATGTCAATGCCTTTATAGGGGCCTGTATTCATCCGCCTTCTTTCATAATTGCAACTGAATATTGCTCAAAGGGAAGTTTACAGGTACAATATAATTAGAATGAGAATGTTGCATTTACTCATTTGGTTGTGTATTTTCAGTACGTATTTTAGTTAATGAATGGTTTTAAAAGTCGAAAATACATTATTAGTGCTAATAACTTATAATACTAATATTACTTTTACACCACCAGAGGGCTGCTTTGAAATAAAATTCCACATCAATAGTGTTTTGACCAAAATAGTAAAACCAAAATTTTTTGCAAGGGTTTGAAAAAACATCCAAGGGACCAAAATATATTCAACTCGATATTAGTTTTTTCATCAGGAAGTTTACCTTAGTGTTTCAGAATTTTAAGGTTCTTATTTATGGTTGAATAAATAGTTAATTTCTTTTAATCCCCTTATTCTAGTCTTGTTGATGTTCGGGATACTCGATTGAATTGTTAGGGCAAATATATTTTGTTAATATAAATATAGCTGCTAGAATAAGCGATCACATTGTGTTTAGGTAAAAGTGGCCTTTATTGGTAGGTGGCTTTATAAACAGGTTCATATAAAATGAATTAAGAACTTCAACTGGTCACTATGCACAGGTTGCCCTTATATAGATGTTGCCTTTAAGGCAGAGTGGCTTGTATTTATAAATCCGGTCTTTTGACTGGCAGTGTTAATATTTTAATTTATTTATTTTTCTCTCCACTTTTTTATTTCTATCAAAATTTTATTATGTATGTACTTTTATGTAATATAACTTAACGTCTTCGTCTTTTATACTGACTACAATTATTTTCGAAACCTATACCATACACAACAGCGTCTCAAATGTATTGCTAATTCTCTATTGATTTATTCTGATAGAAAATATGTTACCATGGGTCAATATGTTGTAAACACAATTATTGAATATATATATATATATATATATATATATATATATATATATACTATAGTTAATGATAGATATTAGAATGATTGCCTCCTTTTGTCCCAGGTTTAAGAGAAAACATAAGTATCCAGACTAAACTACCGACCTGTTTAACTATCTGTTCTTAAAAGACTGTCATAAAGGAGTGGATGTTTTATGCACTACGCCTGATAAATGAGATTTAGAATTTATCGCATATGATATGGTACTGCCATCGCCCCATGTCTATTCAGATGATAAAGCTACTATTTAATATTTAAGTTTTAAGATTTTGTTTGTAATAATTAGGAAGTAATCATTGGTACCTTGTTTATTTTTAAATTTCATTGACTAATGACGACATTTATAATAACGAATAAATATTGATCAAAATGTGTTCATATCATGGATTTCGTCCTTATCAGTTAAAGCCTTAATAGTGAGTTGAGCTAATTTAAGAAATACTTCAACATAAACACCGATCAATAGTGATGGTATATGCAGATACACAAAAGTATATTAGGTTATCTGTCAAATCATACAACGTAACGACAGAAAGTATTTTTGCTTTCATTGTATTCGTCAAACCAGAGCAATAAATACTAATAGAATTTGTTGATTATAAAGATTGAGTACAAAATATTCAGATTATTCTGATAAACGGAAAGTTAAACGGAAGTTATCATTCATAACAACATCGATTGCACAAGTCGTGATACGACTGAAAATAAGAAGTACAATATATATATATATTATTATATATATATATATATATATATAATATATATATATATATATAAACTTAAATCTGAATTAAAATGTTTTCTAAGACATAACTGAATTCGTTCTTTATAAAACATGTTTCACTGTTGTGTATGGTTCTTTTTGAAACATATAAATTAATGGTATAAAATAATATAAAATGGTTTTTACATACATAAATATTGTTATGACATACATACTTAACATTAGGTATTCCTTAATTCCTAGTTGATGGGATTATGTTAATCCCTAATACTTTCAAAGGTATCGGAAGTATGTAATTCCAGGTGAATACAGACAAAACGGGATCTGTTGTAAATACTCGTATTACGCTTGATAAGTATGATTATCTATGAACGACTACATTAAATAGGAAGACAAACACAACAAAAACAAGAAAGTTAAATGTAAGGTGCTTAAGAACAAAAGTGGGTAATGCCACTTTATCTGCTAAGTAAAGGTTTAAACAACTAAATGAAACTGTTTTCTTTCTCCTTTTAAAACCACTGTTTTTGTAAAACATTTATAAAAAGGCATTATTGAAAATGTATTATCTAAATCTTTCGCACAGTTTGAAATATGTTGATCGACTAATAAACTATGTCCACTGTTAGGGTTGTTAACGCCACATCGATGTAGTGTTAGTCGATATCTCAGCTCCTGTTCCGTTTCTCCTATGTAATATTTATGACACTTATTACAACTTAAAACATAAATTACTTTTTTTGTGTTACAGTTAAAATTATATCTATATTGAATGTTGTGTTTGCGTTTTTTAAGTAAAATGTAGAACCGGTTTGTATTTCATTGCAACATTTACATCTTCGTTGTCCACAAGCCTTAACGTTTAATAAATTTTGATCAGGAGTTGTGAATCGCGCGTTGGTTAACAAATGTCTTTTGCTGTTGATAAAAGTTACATTATTTGTAAATTTCCTTGGGGTGTTCTGAAGAGAGTAATATGTCCTGTGAATCCCTGAATGTTTTGAAAACATAAATGTTATTAGGGTTTTGTGTTGTGACAAAAGGTATTATTTCATTTGTTTTCGTATTACGTTTTGGTTTTCTTAACTCCTGTAACGGTATATTCGATTCCTATATTAATAGCTTGTAATGGATAGTTCCTGTTTATCAAAGATAAGTGCCCAATGATAAACAAATAAAAAATGGTATGCCTAAGCCCCAGTCAAAATATTTCACTTACATGTATGTCGATGCAGTATAATGAAATGGGGAGAAATAAGGAGTAAATTTATTGGCTTAAAATACAACAAAAACAATCATATATATTTATTTACATTTATTGGCGTAACCTGGCCACGGCGAAAATGAAGGAGCCGAGACTCCAAATGAGTCTGTAATGGGCATCCTTAGAAAATAAAATATATTGTACCCTGGTATCAGTTGTACAGCATAAAATGTATGATTTTTCAATTTATTTTGAATAAATAGGATTGTAGCGCAAAAAATATGCCATTCAAAGTTTTTACATTCAAAGTCCTTACAATGAATTTTAAATCAGTAATCAGTTTCTCCTGTATTTTGCCGTGACGTTATATGGACCAATCTTCAAAAGTAGGTATACATGTACAAGTACCCTGAAAAATAAAGAATAAACAAACGCAGTAACTGATACAATGAAAAGGGAAGGGAAGGGTGGGTGAAAATCTTTATAAAACTAACTTATATTGTATCACATCTTCCCATCCACTTCCATCTCCATTTCAGAAAAAATAATAATGTTTACACATAATAAGATGACGTCATTAAAAATGATGTCATGGATTAAACTATGACGTCATAATAAATTATCTAGTGTCTTGAAAAAGGCTTTTTAAAGCCGAAATATTGACTATATGAGCAAATTTTATAATATCGTTTTTAAAAAAGGATTTTCCCTTCAGGGAATAACGTTAAGAGAGTTTATAAAACTGCCAACTCACGAAGATAACACCGTGCTTTTATACAGAGGCGTGACATAAGAGTTGACCTAAACTAAAGACAAGGACACATGCGGTACTTCCAAATCACGGCGATATATAACACCGTGCTTTTATACAGGGGCATGACATAAGAGTTGACCTAAACTCAGGATATAGACGCACGCAGTACTGCCAAATCACGGCGATATATAACACCGTGCTTTTATACAGAGGCATGACATAAGAGTTGACCTAAACTCAGGATATAGACGCACGCAGTACTGCCAAATCACGGCGATATATAACACCGTGCTTTTATACAGAGGCATGACATAAGAGTTGACCTAAACTCGGGACAAGAACACACGCAGTACTGCCAAATCACGGCGATATATTACACCGTGCTTTATACGGGTGCGTGGCATAGGAGCTGACCTAAACTAGGACAAGGACATGAGGTCCATTAAAGGAGCACCTTAGTTAGATAAACGGATTTAATATATAACATTAAATCTCATTAAAAGGGATGTTTGGGTTTCGTTAATCTTATATCTCTAGTTTCTTCGTCCGACACTTTAGTAAAAATCCTTCTAGGTAGATTAAATGGAACATTGTTTTTTATATGTCGTGGATGGCACGGTCGATAATCAAAGTATTGATTTGTGTCAGTTTCCTTATGGTAAATATCTTTGGTGATATCACCATTATTATCTCTTTTAACTAGGATATCCAAAAATGCTATTTTCTGTTGTTAAATGTCCATAGTGAACTTGGATTTATTGTCAAGAGAATTCAAAAACTTATTAAACATTACAATTATTTGTATTCCAGATAATGAAACAATCATCTAAATATCTTTTGAAGTAATTTTTTACATAATTTGGCACAAGGGATGGAATACTTATGTGTATGGTGTCACACATTCGTTGCTCTAAAAATGTCATTACCAGAGTTGCATATGTTGGGGCGAACTTTGTACCCATGGCGGTTCCTAAAATCTAGAATTTATTGCCAAATTGAAAGGTGTTGTTTTCCAAAATGAGTTTTATGCTCTCTTTTATGAATTCAGATGAAAATTTTGGATCGATATCATGCGGGAATTTCGTTAACCAGTATTTCATAGCTTCTACTCCTAGTTCATTTGAAATGTTGCTATATATGTTACAAATACTTCATTTTGTCCTATAGTACTAGGTAGATGACTTTAGAAACCCATAAGATGTGTTAGTAATGGTTTAATGACGATGTCTATGTAGATGCTGAATCTATGTGTCGGGCATGATGGACCAGCTATAATCGGCCGGAATTTTTAAGCTGTGGGTTTAGTAATATGAATATATTCCGTATTTGAAGTTTTAATATTATTTATAATATCCCCAGATTTGTGGATTTTTTTGTAGTGCATAAAACTGACTTGTTTTGTAGTCAAAGTTTGTAAGATAGTCTCTCTCTTTGTCTGTTAAACCGGATCCTTGTTCTTTGAGCAGTTAATGAATTTTGTTTATAATCTTACGGTCATCAATAGACTCAATTCCCTTGTATGTTTGGTTGTCATTCAGCATTTCTTCCATTTTCAATTGGCAGTAATTAGTATTTATGATAACAGTACATGCGCTTTATCTGCTTATTTAATTATTATGTCTTTGTTAGATTTAAGATCATTAATTGTCTTTTGTTCTGTACCAGAAATATTGTTTTTCACTTTACCTTGGTTATTATTGTTAGTATATGCGTATTATTAACCAAAATGTATACGGTTATCAGAAGAAATCGCCATCCAATTATCTCCATAGACCTTTGTGGTTGCTAATCATTAACCTAAACCATTACTGAAGGTCAGTTTGCACAGACCTGTTAACTATAAGCAGTGTATCATTTTTCTCATACTTTTATTATTTAACTTATTGTTAATTTGCAAGTATTATAGACACCATTGGAGAATATTGGATGTACTTAGTTCACATGGATTTGACAGATATACAAATAGGGGTACAAACAAAAACAAGAGGCCCAATGGGCCTGATACGCCCATCTAATAAATAATCACTAGCTGGTAGCTGAATTATTTAAAAAAAACTGAAAACCGAATGTCAAAATATTTACAGAACTTAAATTTTAAAGATTCTCAAAATAATTCACCATTTCAGTGTTATTTGGCATCGGTGTCCTTGACCTTATTACCCATGACCTTTATCACTATATCAAAGTGACCGTTGTGTCAATACCTACAATATTCTCATATACATACCCATACAAAAAGTTTATAGTTTTCCAGATACAATACCATTTCAGTATTCTTTTGCCTCTGTAACCTTGACATTTGAACCGATGACCTTGGCTTTATATATCAAAAGAATCGTTGTATCAATACCTAATATATACAGACCTATACAAAACGTTTATAGTTTTCCAGATAAATCACCATTTCAGTATTCTTTTGCATCTGCGACCTTGGCTTTTGAACCCATGGCCTTAATCTGTATATCAAAATAATCTTATACCTAAAATATTCTAATTTACATGCCTTATTCGGTATTGTTTTGAATCTGTGACCTTCATTTTTGAACCCATGACATTTTTCTATCCATCAAAATAATTGTTGTTTCAATATCTGCAATATTCTATTCTAACATGACCTGTGTTTTCTTTCAAATGAAACATGAAGAAAGCCAGCATTGGTATTACAAACGATAACTATCGCTGTTCCGTTTTAATAACGTACTCCCTTGCTTATGTTATGACGTCATGCTATGTTCCACAAACAATTGTTGTGGCGTAATTTTTATTCACAAAATCAGTTATTTCAATGGAAGTAATCTCAACGCCGAATTGTTTCAATGGATCTCTTTGCAAATGGATAGAAAAGTGTACTTCCGAAGAAAGAGTACGCAATGTTTATTTCAATCATTTTTATCTAAGTCATATTGGAATTGAAATGATCAACATTTACCCGTGGTATATCGTCGAATAATACACGGGCCGTTGTTAACGTGCGACGAATATATCACTCGTGGCACACCACGGGTAAATGTTGATTATTTTTTAAATATACATGCCTTTACGGAAGTAAATAGACGGCCAAAATGACGTAACCATATCACCGACCAGGTCGGAAAACCCATATCACCGGTCTCGTATCGATACAAGGCCGGGTTTTCTGACCAAATAGATATAATTACATCATTTAACAAATCATCCCACGACATCCTTAAACCTTACAAAGGTGTGCCTGAGGATGAATGATATGCACATGTCGTGAGTGGAATTATTAAGACGAATGCGTTTTTCATCTAATTCAGATGCCAAGTTTATTTTTTGTCATATTCTAGACAAATGTTTGTAATGCATGTACATTGTATTTGTGTTTAAAGTTCAAGTTTATAACAAACATGGTGAAAACCATGTTTTATTTTATATTTCTATATTTTTACATTTAGGATATTCTAGAAAACGAAGACCTCAAACTTGATAATATGTTTATTGCTTCTCTCATTAAGGACATTATACAAGTAAGTATCCATACAACACGATGTTTGCAGAAAACAATGACATTTTCCTCACGTCATACTCGTACTAAAATTTTATGGTCGATATTGCCTATGTCAATGCTAAGTATAATTTATATCATTCATAGATAATTTTGGTAGATCACTTTGAATAATTATCTACTGTATTTCCATAAATGGACTACACACTGTTTTAATTATTGATTTGTTTTATTTGAAAATGTTTCCAGTAAACTTTCAAAATGCGCTGACCTAAACCAATTATATTTTAAATGAAAACACATTTATTTAGTTATCTTTACATAGAAATTTTGGGAAAATTTTCGAAATTTGATCATGTTTATACACCAATTGGGCCTCATTCAAATGTACATCAGGGTATTTGATGTCAGGTAGGTCATTGTTGTTCAGGTTTTTTCCAGGTGTGATAAGCATGAATATTTCAATTATGACATAACATTTATAGTTGTTCCGATTAAGAAGGTACAGAGGGGATAATTTTGACATAGTTATATTTGTTGTTTTGATAAAAACGTCCAAAATTGCTCTATGTACAGAATTAAATTCATTTTTGGATAAATAAAAAATATATTTTCCTATTAGGTCTGTGTATTTTGTATTAAATTTTCAAAATTTTTTGTAAGTTTGTTTTTAAGCACGATTCTAGTCTTGTATTTTCCCTGTCCACTCAATGTGTGGAAATACAGTAGTGGTGGATGTAGCTAGCTAAACAGCAGGTACTTACCCTGTTGGAATACACAGTTTTATTTCCCTGGTGGAAGGTCACATGTTCAACCTAATTAGTCAGTTTCAAAGTTTTTACTTTTATTTGTGAATTCGGATACGTATATGGATTAGTATGTTTGTTTTTTTATTATTGTATTCTGTCATATGAATTAACTTATGTTAAATAGCAGAACAAAAACAAAAAAGATTTGCCTAAATCAATATTTTGCGAGTTTTGATGACATTAGTTAACATCTAGCTGTAAATATAATGGTACCCTGAGAGAAATTCTGTCTTCATAATAACCAGTTGTGGTGTTTTATAATAATCATCATTTAATTTTTTTCTTAGTAATTAATTTCATTGTGATAATATAAATATCTCTGTTAAAGTTTGTTCAGGTTACTCGTGGTCTATTCTTGTTTTCTATGCAAAGTATTACACACACTTAAACTCAACCAGTTTTCATTTCAGCTCTTAAACACTTATAAAGTGAATATTTAAGATTACAAATGTTTATTTCCAGTTACCATATTGCTACCAAATGTGAACATTGATGATCAAAGTTCAACTATCATACTTACTTATCAACAGACAGATTTGAAAACAATGTTTTGTTTTTATTTGAAATAACACAATGTATTTAGATATAACCTAATTAATGTTTCTTACAACACGAGAGAAAATGATAAAACATGTCACTAAAACACATTTTGCACATTGTTAGACTTAGTTTACTTATTTCAGTTTTTAAAAGAGGCATTTTTGCTAGATAGAATTGAAATTGGCCGCATAATATTGTTGTCATATATTGTAAAACTTAACAAAACTTGCACTTAAACATACAAAAAGTATTTTGCATGGGGAAGACTACATAATTGATAGTATAAAAAGGTCAAAAACGAATTTTGGAAAGATGTACTTATCTATAAAAACATGTTACAAGTTGCAAATTTTTAACCATTTTAACCAATCTTCAGAATCTTTTTATCATGGTTATAAAAAGGTATCAATAAATCGATATTTTTGGGAAAATGTATGAAAACGGGGCTTTATTCGTAAAGAATTTAATTGATGATGGTTGAAATTTTCTTGATGTATATGAGTTCCATAGAAACTAGGGTTGTGGTGTAGTTTTTTTTTTAAATACAATGGAATAATATCATCCAAAAACATGTTAAAAGACAATAAGAAATATTGGTTAGACAAATCTAAAACTCCTTTTATACCTGACAATATAAAAAAATTATGAATAAAATTCTTAAACAAAACGACACCCTTCTCACTTCTAAACAAAAATGGAATTTTTGATCAATTGAAGATTATAACACCTCTCACTTTCTCTTTCTCTCTCTCTCTCTCTCTCTCTCTCTCTCTCTCTCTCTGTCAAAACCATTCAATATATATGTATATGTTGATTTATATTATACAAGATATTATTGATGTTGTAAATACATATTGGATGTGAATAAAGAAAAATAAATAGAAATGAAAACACCTCAACAAATGAAACACAAGCACTTTTGTCTCTTCACTGTTTTGGATAAATGATATGAAAACGTTAATTTTTACGTACGGTAAACTGTTATACTTAAAATAGCGTTAAAAGGAAATAGTTGATATAATATAATTTGACAGTGGTAAAAAATTAATTATATACATTAAAACGTCTCTATAACGGACTCTCTCAAGACGAGGCATTTGATGTAGTTTAAAGAGGTCAGGAGAAAATTGTTTTCCTTTTGCATTAACAATCACTTATATAAGTATAAGGTCCTTACGCTCTATTTGGTTAGATAGACAATTAAGCGAAAGCAAAAGTTAAAAGAGCGAAAAAATCGAGCGACAAAGTAATCGACATTTGAGCGACAGAATTTTAATCAATTTGAGCGAAATATATGCTAGACATTTGAGCGACATTTTTCTTAACCTATTCCGTTATAAAAAGTCTGCTGCCACCTGCTCATCGGAGGAAGGTAGAAGAAGAATTTTGTGCAAGACAAAATTTTTGAAAAGCACCAAATAAAATCTGTTAAAGTTTAGCACTAAGTTAAGTGCAATAATATTTTGATACTACAGTCTAGTAATAATAGTAAAGTCTTTTAGTTGTTTGATAAATTTGTTGTGATAGGTTCAATTCAAAATCTATTTTACCAAACTGCATTTAACATACTTAATTTTGTGTGTATGTTTACCAACGACATTTAATAGTGTATTAAATTTTGGTGCTTTTACAAGTCTCATACTTGGGCGATATAAATTGGAAAAGAACCTGAAAACACCCAAAGTATCGTTTTCCATAGAAGTTGCCATGTGCTGATTTAGAACGCATTATTTTAATAAAAATTTCAAACTCCTGGCCTTTGAATTTTAATTAAAAACAGCATAAATAAACGAAAACAAATAATGATTCAAAAGTTGTAACCAAGTTAAAATAAATATATTAAGAAAAATAGTTATTTATATATATATATAAATAAACAAAAAGTCTATTCTTCTAAATAATTAATAAACATAGGATAGGGTATTTTTACATAAAAGAAACAAATCATTTTTTTTTGAAAAAATAAAATTCTTAAAATGAACAATGTCACTGTCCGGTATAGAGAGGTGAGATGTTTCACTGTAGTATACGATAACATTGGGAAAAGACCAGAGAAATATAAAAAATACGGTAGAGGAATAACAAATATTGTTTAAACTGATTCCCTTCAAGGACTTTGAACATAGTTTCAAAATTGAAAACAGGCTAACGGTTCATAATAACTATTGGATACTTAGCTGGTTAATAAAGCTGAAGAACCATTACAAACAATGACGAATAGATAAATAAAATATAAAAAACAATATTGGAATAATGTAGTCATATCAAACTCTGCTTTTCACTTTTTTTCAGGGAATGATATTTTTACACGAAAGTGAATTGAAATTCCATGGGAATTTAAAAAGTTCAAATTGTGTTGTGAACAGTCGTTGGTCTCTACAAGTTGCTGATTTCGGATTATTAGAAATCCGAGCCGGGACATATAAGCTGGAAGATGAACATGCGTTTTATAGAAGTATGTATATTTTCAATACATGAAGAAATATTATCTGTAAATGAATCCTAAGCAAAATGATAGTATATTTTGGAATAATGGGCATTTTTATTTTTCAATAAAATGCATAAGACTTGTTTGTATTTGACAAAAATTATACAAACGTACCATAAATTACAAAATTAAGAAAAATCATCATGGTTAGTTAATTTTACAGACTTTAATCACGAATAGATGTTATACTGCGATGCAATTTCTAGAATTTTCACTGAACTCAAGCCCAAACATGAGATGATATATAGGCGAATAGAGAAGTAAATATAGGCATCTTGGTACGTTACGACTGCTCCTATATAACCCCTCAGTTTAAAGTATTTATAGTGTAGCTAATTGCAAACAAAAACATAAAAATGAAACACAACTTTAATTTGCCTTTCCTGTCCGTTAATGTCACCGTTTCCTACAATAACTCACACTTGCTCTGAATTTGGATCTTCTCTGTAATTTGTACAAAACTAGTAGACCATCCAATCCAAGTGACTTTGGTGCCAAGTTTAATCAACATATATCTTTAGACATGGAAGATAATAGCTGACACGACATTGTGACGGCGGACAGGGTGATTCGTAAATACCCCCTAAACTTCATTTGCGGGGGAATATAGTATAGTAACCATTCTGTACGGATGGACAAAACACGTTGTATGTGGCTGACAAACATCGCCATGTGCTTTCTAAAGATAGAACTGCGAGTTCACCATCCAAATGCAACGCGCGATCTGATTGGTCAATGCAAATTAGTAATGTCTTCACAATGCGAAAGTGACAGAGAGCTGAAGAGACATCAGAAAAACCTTGTACTTCTACCGATATCGATGGATTTTAATTAAAAGTTAAGCATGGATCGGTAGAATAATGTTTTAGGAAGTGTTTCCATGTTGTCAGCAAGAGCGAGGTAAGGAAATATTGGAAGTTATCGACGCGTGTTTTTCGTTTCTGCCGTTTTCGCCAGAATTTTCAAGAATTTAATAATGGAAGCTGTCAGACCACAAACCTCCAACAAGTCAAAATATTAAAATGGGGGTTTAGTGGTCTGATTAGTCGCACTACTTCTATTATTATAACCCGAATAACTTGGTCGGCAATGCATTACCGTGTTTCTTCTTGTTCTTGATAGTTCTACTGACTGGTTTTTTTTTTTTTTTTGTGTCCCTGGTTGGGTTATCAATTCCGCATCGCTCAAATGATGTTCTGCACTTTCTTTAGCATTTCCTTGGCAGTTAAAATTATAATAATAAACTACTAAACTAAAACGTTGATGTCGGCACATACCCACCAAAATATCTGATTTTACCCAATTTCTAAATAATTTAGTATTTTAAAAAAAGATGGATTGTAACTGATAAAATTCCATATTTTCCTTTGAAAGTGCTTGGTAATCACTAAGTTTTATAGCCCTTTTCAGTATTTTCTATTCCTTTAATCCACATTTGAAGAAATTGGATTTTTTTCCAAATCTGTTCATTTGTTTTATCACTCGCAGTGCACTAAAGCTGATTTTTTTTTTAATTATGCCATTCGAAAAATATTCTATGTAGTATATGATAATATAGTCTTTCCGCAACATATGTTAACAAAAAAAATCAATTGCTAATTAATAATAAAATTTCGTTGATTTCCAGCAATATTATTGGTCAGAATTTTGCATCCAGTTCCCGATAGACAAAAATTAGGTCCGGAACTACTTTTTTGTAAACCGGAAATGAACGAATCTACTGCAATATTAATGTAAACCAACAAACAAAAACAAAAAAACGCAGATCTTGAAAAAAATCCTAACTCTATCACCAATAAAATTCTTCCGATATTTCTTTATGTAATTATTTTGAGTAAATTTTATTGAAAAGTAGAAGTAAAACACCAAAAATAATAATGCATCAATATAATAATAATAACAATAATAAAAATAATAAAAAGGCAGAATTTTGGATATTTTGGAAAGAGTAATCGTCTGCTTTCCGTTTTCCATGTTCTCACAATGGCGACAGAACTAGAAATTGGAAATTTCAATCTCGGAAATCCATTTAGTGATGTTGATCTGCTAAATTCAATTTTGAAGAGTGGGAACCAACAACATCTGGGTCTAATGCAACCTCAGTTTCTGAAGCAAATAGAGAAATGGATTTGACAATGAAAGACCCCCTGCAACCGGTACCATCTTTGGCAATGTCATCGACAAAGAGATTTTAAAAAAATTCGAAGAGGAAATGGAAAAAATAAAGAAGTGCAGAACTTCGGACTCAACAAAATGCAATACAAAATGGTGCGTCAAAATTTTCAAGGTAGTTTTGTCAAAATTATTTTGATAAATAAAAATTTATATAAAATAATAAAAATAATAAATAAATATAATAAATAAAAATTATGTTAAAAGTATATATATAATAATAATAATATAATAATAATAATAATAATAATAATAAGTTGAAAAGGCAAAAATAAATCAAGCTTAACCCTTTTTCAGATCAGGACTTGAACATGAACCGACTCAACTAAATGCCAAGTTGCTCTCCACTGAGCTATCTGGATGTATCTGGACCGACTTGATATTATAGTAGAACCATAAGAACTTTCTAGCAAAACAAATAATAAATAAATTTAAATATTAAATAAAAATCTCACAAGATTTTTTTGTTTAAAATATTTTTAGAATGGTGTTTAGAAGTTCATGGAACGAAAGTTGATTTTAAAACAGTTTCAGCTGAAACGCTGAATGAATATTTATCGAAATTTTACTTTGAGGCAACACCAAAGAATCCAGGAAAGAGATCAGGAGATTTAACAATGGAACAGGCAGCTGAATATCACAAAAATTCTTTCAAGTCAATAAGATCTGCTATTTACAGACATCTTAAAGACATAAACAGAGATGTTGACATTGTTCGCGGATGGGGATTTAAAACTGTTAATGAAAACTTGGACAGAAAAAATCAATAAGTAACACACTTTCAATACTTTCTTCGCATGCTTGCGAGTCAGACGCCATTGTTTCTGTTCTGCCAGCACGTCCCTAGCCATTCATCCCTTTCCAAATCGGCACCTCAATTTCACCTGAATCCTCTTCTCAGACCGTTGTTCATTCCAAAATTCAGTTTTATTAAATCCTAATAATTTTCAAACATCAGGGTTTATGTCCAACTCAACATTCAACTACTGTACATTCCAATTCGAAAACAATTAACTGTCTGTAAGTTTAAAAATTGGACGTTTTAGCTGTTTGACGTTGTTGGGTGTATGTCGTCGGCGGTTGCTATGGCGGTTGTAACCAAGCGTATGAATTCTTACGGTCTTAAAAATGTAGCCGATTAAAAATGTTGAAACATATTTTTTCTTTTTCTTGTCTTTTTAAATTTAATTATAAGCAATTACAAGAATATGTAAAAACTGAAAACTTCATATCATTATCTGTTCAAATAGTCAAGTAATAACAATTTGAAGCTATTTCTCGATTTTTTTTCACAAAACTGAATGCAAAAACGCTAACCCATTTTTTTCCAAATTTCACAAAATGAACCAACTATAGGCTTAAGACTCTAGAGACACCATATGTCACATCAGATGTTTCTCTCCAATTGTTGTCGTTTTTTGTCACCTGGATCTAGTTTTAGTAACCATGGCAACTCCACAAACAGATATAATATGCAACTGCCAATGGATACTTCTTACCAAGTTTCATTGGAATCTATCTGGTAGTTTCAGTGAGGAAGTCGCAAATAGGTGTTAACGACGCACACACACATGCTCACAACGCGCACACAAGCACATAATTATTTCTATTCTATGACAGTGATTATAATTGGTGTTTTATGTCTGGAAAAGAAAATGTTTAATTGTTGATCCAAAAGTGAAAGGGGCAGGGGCATTGATACATACTGTATTAATTATAGATTATCTTTTAACTTTTCAGACTAAATAATTGATCAGTGAAATACATTTCGAAATATTGTAGGTTAAATTTTAGTTTTTGAAATTCCATAACACTGTTTTATATCAAACTGAAACTTTTCTGCTGTTTGGATGACTAAATACAAATCAAGTGTTTAGAGTACATGTAATTGTAGTATAAAATATCCATCATGGAACACAATAAGAACATTTCGCTGTAATACATTCATAGCACGTTGCCGATTGACTTGAAACATCAAAATCCTTTCTTCCTTTAATTAATTTTATGTATATATTTTACTCATTATGAATCTCTTTCAATATATTTTCGATTAATCAAACATATACATTTATTTTTTTTTTCAAATTAATAGATGCATATCCGAAAGGGTTATATAGAAACGTTCACGGTAGGCTATGTGATTAAATAATGTTTTAACACAAGGTTTTAACGCACAATGAAACGTTCACACATTCTCCATTTGAGTGCACTTTAATTTATTAAAACCACATTGTCAAACCTATTTTTCATATCGAATATTTATGAAAGCTTTCTACCACAATAAGTATTTCCAGAGTAAAACATTTTTATAATGTGTCGATTGGTATCAATTAACATAAAACCAAAATTTTCTTTAACCAATTTTCTATTGCCTTTCACGGAGTTTGAGCACAAGCATTACCATAACGGTTGTGCACTGTTTATTGCATATGCATTAATTAATTGATGGATGGATTGAATCGTGTTTTACGTCCCTGTCGAGAATAATGTACTTATACTGAGACATAACCAGCTATAGGTGAAGTGACAGATTTTTTTCCTTTTACAGTGCGCTCAGGATGGGTTCCTTAACATGCATCGCCTGTCATGACAAGGGACACCTGTTTTTAAGGTATCTTCTGATGGACCCAAGTCTATCATTATAACCCCCGCAAACTAGTTTGAGGGGTTAGATAGGAATCACCATGTCTGTCTGTCTGTCTGACTGTCTGTCCGTGTAAAATTGTGTCCGGGCCATATCTCATAGCTGCTTTAGATGACTGTCAAAAATTTACACGAATAATCGTCATGGTTCAAAGGTGTGTCATGAATTTGGGTTCGAACCCAAATGGATCAAGCACTTTACCAAATGAGCTACCGAAGTGGTATATATGATCAGTAGAGGAGCATAATACAGAAAAGAAATAAAAAAGATTATATTTTATGGGTAATAAAATATTTTATAATGCATACATCGTTTTAATAATGATTTATTTTTAATGGGTTTTAGAATATTAGCAGTCAAACAGTTTCATCTTTCTGCGTTATGGAATCAGAGCTTTGAATCAACTATACTGAAACTACTTGACAAAAATAATCAGACTAGCTTTCTTTACTTTTAAAACATTTATTTAAATGATTTAAACAAAACCTTTGATATTTAATATTAACAGATTTGTTTTGGAAAGCACCAGAGTTGCTGCGGGGTTCTCATAAAAAGGGAACACAAAAAGGCGATGTATATTCATTTGGAATCATTCTTCACGAAATCATAGGAAGGGCTGGACCTTTTGGATTCTGTAATATTGAACCGACAGGTATTTCTTCAGTATTTTATGCATGCTTTAACGATGTGAATAGACATTTTAACAACACACTAAGTATATTGACATACAAATATGAGCCCACTGATAAAATTCTATGAATTATTTAAGAACATATTATACCAGTTTTAAGACATTACATTACATGTAGTTATATAATTGAAAGAGGTATGGCGGGTTTGATTGTATTTTATCCTAAATGGACCGTTTTTGGTTTTTGAAAAAATAAAAGTTTAGGTATAATTGTACTTAAATAAAAAGCAGCAGTATTTTATGTGAATTTTCAGATTTTAGCTCATACAAAGGTATATTTTACAGGCATTTTTCTTAGTAAGCCCATATTTGTGCTCTATTATGCTAAAATATGAAAAATGAGGAAGTTTTCCCGTCTTTGATAATTATTTTTAAGTATTCTCCTTCGAAGACCAACTTTTACGTTCTTGTTTCTGAAAATATTTTCAAAACGCAATTTAACGAGGTTTTAAAAAACTGGTCCTTTTAGGAGAAAATTGTCAATTTTCGAAAAATAGGAAAAATTAAAATTGACCACTGCGAATATAACTGATGTTTTATTTTAACACTCTGACATTAACTGCTATGGTTAGCTCAGTGCACTGTAACCTGTACGACATGGGTTCAAATCCCATTCGGATATCTTTTTCTTTCTTTTTTTTAATTTTATCTTTTTAAAATACTAATGTTAAATTTTGCTCTTTGTAACAAATATGTGTTTTTAAAAATGATAATTTTCTTTATCAAAACACACTACTTACTAACAAAGCAAGCCAGGTACATGTATTACATTTTATACAATGAATCTACATATATCGCCCATGAATTCTTAGTGTGGTGCTTGGTAATTCTTTTATTGTTCTATTTGTCTGTTTATTGTATAAAGATGAAAAATAAAGATTATTAATGTAGAGGTTTGTTCAATATCCTTGGCTTTTCTAGGAAAAAAGAAGTTTACAAAAAGAGACGCTTGTTGTTGACATACCTGGTCAAATTATAGAATGCGAAATCCTCAAGTGTTTAATAATACATCGTTACGTCATTCATCCGTTCAGGCAGGGGGCAATGAAAAAAGCGCCACACTTATTTACATGAAACAACTATTCTTCCATCTTTCTATGTTTGATATATAGAAACGATGCTGAACACGCCTTCGTAATATCATTGTATTACAAAATCTTAGGAACAAAAATTAATAAAAAGGTGCAAGTTTTATAGTCATGAGACCTGTACTTTGATTAATCCAATTCGGCACGCGACACATCATCTTTCCATAATGTATAGATCTTGTTCATATCACTTTTATACCCCGTTTTATAAGAAGGTTTAGGAGCAGAAACGGATAAAAAATGCAACTTTCAAAGTTTTTATAGACGTGGACTTTCACCTTGATTACCCTTGGTCTTGTTGACTCTAATTTGGTATGCGACACATCTTCTGTCCATGCTACATCATTGAATATGTCTCATAAGAATATTTCTGTTTAATTGATTAAAATTCTCATCATGATAAAATCATTGAAGATCGTTGCTTAGAAAAATTTGAAATTCACGTTATCAGAAAAGGCTTGATTAAATACCAATATTATATCTCATTTGCTTGATATTAAGCAAAACTATCAATGTTTTAACGCTTTTGTCAAACAACATTATTTGACAGTATTTTGTTGAAATTGTATATTTACCGGTAATAAGTACAAAGATCAAATCCAACAACAATTAAAACGTACCAAATTCACCATTCTAAGATGACCAGGTTAGATCCTTCCATTTACATTTTAAATAATTATCCGTGTTGATTTATAGACGTGATACAGTATGTTAGAGATGGCCATATGCCGATATTCCGTCCAGATACGAAAGAACTTGATTGTGAACAATATATAATAGATTGTATGAAAGAGTGTTGGAGTGAAGACCCAGATAACAGACCTGATTTTAATACAGTTTACAAAAGTCTGCAACCCATGAGAAACGGATTGTAAGTTGGTATTGACATGATCTTTATACACAATTTTCTTGGGGAAATCAACGTTGTAGATAGCTCAAATAAATTCTTTTTCAATAAATAGTTAACAAGGGTAAGATGTTGGATGACAATTGATCTATAATTAAGATGCAAAAAATCTATTATAACTGTAGGATGGGATAGTGTCACTTATGTTTTGTTTTCTTTTTACATATTTATTAAACATACAAGTTTTTCTGTTGATAAATTAGAGGCGGGTCATACAGAATCAGCAAGGCAACAGTAAAAAAGAATCAATATGTATATGTCTGTGTTTTCATGCATCTTTGTTACATATCAACTGTTTAGTTATGTTTTTTTCTGGTGCATGTTTGTTAGCTGATTGTATGCCGTCTTATGTCGGAACAATTACTTCCAAGTGCAAGTTGTTAGTATGGTTTATTCTATTACGATAAACATGTTTGCGATATCTCATACAAACATGGTATAATATGTAATACACTACACTACAGTAACGAATCAACCAGTAAAAAGAAACAAACTTGTAAATGTGTTATGTTATATCTTTAAAAGTAGAAAGGTGTTTTTATTATTTCTAACGCCATTTATTCAAATTTGTATTACAGAAAAAGAAATATATTTGACAACATGATGGCAATGATGGAATCATACCAACACCACTTAGAAGAACTCGTTGAAGAAAGAACTGTTGAGCTATCAGAAGAAAAGAAGAAGACTGAAGCTTTGTTACATCGCATGCTGCCTAGGTTACATTGCTTTCTGTCAATTTTAATGTTCTGTATTTAAATGACATAATAAGAATATATTAAGTCTATAAATGCACAGAAATATGAATGATTTATTGCATAATCAATAAATCGTTTTGCTTTACATGATTCATCAGAAAAATATTGTTTTAATTTCCTGTTGTAAGAGTTGAGATTTAATTACTGACCGCTTCAAATGATATATAACATTAATATACAACTAATCAGATTTTTCAAAATCAGCCCAGTTATTTGGCCAACGTGTTAACATGAGTCTGAAGTTCACAAACCATTTTGAACAAATATGAAAATGTATACAATATGTTAGCATTTCAAACATTGAATAATAGTAATTTTGGCGGAGAGATGTGAACATCTGATTACAAACATTTACACAGAAGTGTAAGAAGTTATTCAAACTGTGAAACTTGAGACAGCTTGTGCTACTACGTGTATTAATATTATTCAGTATTTTCATACATAAGCAACCTTTCCACGTGAAATAAATTAAAAACAAATATACTGATCACAATCCAGAAGCAAAGTAAAAACTTTGAAACTGACAAATTAGGTTAAACACGTGAACTTCCACCAGGGAAGTGAGTGAGCCTGGGTGCTCCGGATTGGTAAGCACCTCATGTTTAACATATTTTGTAACCAGTGAATGAGTTTAATTTAAACTAATCTCCTATTGGTTTTTTTCTAAATGAAATGAGGTCAGCATGTTTTAATGAAATGTCTTCTGAATATTTTCATGAGCCCGCTTTGGCTAAGTTGACTGGTATCTTAGTTATTAATCTTTTTAGCTCACCATGACCGGGTGAGCTATTGTCATCACTTGGCGTTCGTCGTCGTCTGTCGTCCGTTAACAATTTTTCAAAATTCTTCTTCTGCAATACTACTGAGCCAAATTTGTGCACTTTGATCTTGTCTTGCTATTTTCTTCAAAAGATGTCAAGGTCAAAGGTCAAGGTCTGTCCCAGTTTTTGACCTTTGATAAAAAATGCTATTTTTAAACAGTTAAGGTGTTTATGGCATGGGATTTTCAGTTAATTGTAGGTATTGACATGACAACCATTTTGATCAAGATCAAGGTCATGGGTTCAAAGGTCAAGGTCACAGATGCACACAATATACCAAAATAGTTAATTATCTGCAAAACTATTAATATATTGTATAGATATGCATATTAGAATATTGTAGCACAATGGTAATTTTGATATATAAATAAAGGTCATGGGTTCAAAGGTCAAGGTCATAGATGGGAACGAGTACTGAAATGGTTATTTATCTCAAAAACTATATACTTTTTGCATAGGCATATATATTAGAGTATTGTAGGTATTGGCCTTACAGGCATTTTGATACATGAAGAAGGGTATGGGTTCAAAGGTCAAGGTCATAGATGCGAACGAGTACTGAAATGGTTCATTATCTGAAAAACTTTAAACTTTTTGTATAGGCATGTATTATGGAAAATTGCAGGTATTGGTCTAATGGTCATTTTGATACATGAAGGTCAAGTCTCAGATGCAAACTAATACTGAAATGGGTAACTATCTCAAAAAATATGCTTTTTGTATAGCCATGTGAATTAGAATATTGTAGGCATTTGCACAATGATCATTTTGATATATGAATGAAGGTCATAGGTTCAAAGGTCAAGGTCATAGATGCAAACAAATACTGAAATGGTTCATTATCTCAAAAACTATAAACTTTTTGTATAGGCATGTATATTGGAATATTGCAGGTATTGGCCTAACGGTCATTTTGAATGAAGGTCATGAGTTCAAAGATCAAGGTCATAGATGCAAACAAATACTGAAATGGTTCATTATCTCAAAAACTATAAACTTTTTGTATAGGCATGTATATTGGAATATTGCAGGTATTGGCCTAACGGTCATTTTGAATGAAGGTCATAGGTTCAAAGGTCAAGGTCATAGATGCAAACAAATACTGAAATGGTTCATTATCTCAAAAACTATAAATTTTTTGTATAGGCATGTATATTGGAATATTGCAGGTATTGGCCTAACGGTCATTTTGAATGAAGGTCATGAGTTCAAAGGTCAAGGTTTCAGATGCAAACAAATACTGAAATGGTTCATTATCTCAAAAACTATAAAATTTTTGTATAGGCATATATATTGGAATATTGTAGGCATTGGCCTAGCGATCATTTTTATATATAGATGAAGATCATGGGTTCAAGGATCAAGGTTACAGGTGCAAACAAATACCGAAATAGTTAATTATCTCGAAAACTATTTGTATAGACATGTATGTTAGAATATTGTAGGTATTGGCCTGATGTTCAATTTGATATATAGATTCTTTAGCTGTTTAAAAATTATATATTGTAGCTAGACTTTAGATATGTTATATGTAGCATTCTTAGGACAAGCTATACTAAATTTGCAAAAATCCTTGCATATAATTGGCTCTTACTGCTGAAAATTGGGACTTCTTTTTAATTAATGTCATTGACCATTGAACCTCTGCATGAGATATGTACTCAACCTCAGGCGAGCGTTAAGGCCCATGTGCCTCTTGTTTTCATATTAGCCCCATTTATATATTGGAATCTGATATGCTAAATTATTCTATAACAACATGTGTAATTTCTAATTATATGTTATATAACATTTAAAAATAAATACACATGATACATTGTGTTTTAAAACGCTGAATTTTTAATCCTTTACATTTCCTTGAAATTGAACAATTTCTTAATTTGCAGAAGTATTGCAGAACGCCTAAAGAAAGGTTATGCAGTGGAACCTGAAATTTTTCAATCGGTTACTATTTACTTTAGTGACATTTGTGGCTTTACAAAATTGTCAGCTGAAAGTACGCCGATGGAGGTATGACAAAAAAATCAAATACTAATATTCATTTGATTTTCATTTAAAGATAATCGGTTACCAAATAATTATTTTTCTTTTTCTGATATATTTCGAAAAATTGCACAATAAAATTTAGTTAGTTTTGTAAAAAAAAAATGTTTTAAAATGAGTTCTTATTAAATCGTAAAATAATATCTAACAACAGTCTCTGTTTGATAGTTTGAATGTGCAAAACATAAGTAAATTGTTATTATCCGCCAATGTAATTACGGTTATCAAATGTTTCTACGTAGAGTCCTTTTTCAAGATATGTATTTTTACAGCACAAATATCAAATACGGGTTTAAAAACCGTCTGGTTGACGTTTGTAAATATTTACCAAATTCTTATTGAAATCAATATGTTCCTAGTCCAAATACTGTTAAAATAAGTGATTTACTTGTGATAAGGCAATCATTGGGTAAGTAACACTCATCTTTGAAGACATTAAAGGTGGTTTTATATCACTTAAATGAAGAGTAGTTCTGATTGGCTTTATATTTATCCATTTACTTAGAATGTATACCTACTACATTGGCCTTTATTTGACACTCAAACTTTTAACCTACTTTTTATTGTTGAGTGAGCATTCTCAAATTATCTTAAATTTTTGGATTGGGGACCTGTTATTGAAATATATATCCTTTAAGTAAACATCTTCTGTCAGGCTACAAAATATTGTGAAAAAATGTTATATTTTTTTGTCGTTTTGTGGGGACTTCGGGTTCATCTCATGTCCCAATTTTATCTTCAAATCTGTTTCACCCGGCCGGCATCTTTGTTGCTTCGACGTTTCGGCCTCCATGTTTCGAGGTCCACCCCCGAAGGGGCGACTTTGTGCTGGCCCGTTTCTCGGGTCTCTAGTGGTTCTAAAATGAAATTAACAATCAATAAAATATTTGTTTTTATTTCTGGAGTTCAGTTCACAAAGTCTTAAAATAAAACATTACAAATTACCATATAAAACAAAGCATGAAATATGAAATAACTTCTTTAAGTTGACCAATCAGGAATTTTCGCTCGAATTACTTATTTAAATGACTTATTTTAAACATAAACTTATATTAAACTTTTTTAAACTTTAACATTATTTAATCAAAGTTGCTTTATTTATATATTTTAACTCACCTAAAATGAAATTAACAATCTAATAAAATATTTGTTCTTTATTTCTGGAGTTCAGTTCACAAAGTGACCAATATCTGAAAATCTTGCCAATGCTCACTTTTGGTCAAGTGACTGAATCCACTACGACAACATTTTAATTTGACCAATTGAATTTTAAGATTAATTAATTTTACTCACGCCTTTGTTCACATGACCAGGCAAAAGGTCACGCCCTCTACCACTTGACCAATGCAAAACATGACGCGTGAGTTTAGCTAATAACTAAGAACTTGATTAAACATTTTATCTGAAACTTTTTTGCCCGTATTCACACCTGTGTCTCAGGTAAGAAAAGATTACAGTGTAAACCTGGCTTAGGAAAATGGGGTTTTAAATCACAGTTGAGTAGAAATCACACATGTTTTAACCATGTTTCACACTGAAAATAAAACAGGATTTACCTGATCCTAGATTCAGGTGGTATAATGGCTGGTAGGAAAGGACCAAATTTTAGCATGCTACAATTATATGTAAAGTCACTTGTACTTTCACAGCACAAATGTTGTTGTTATCAAATGTCCCACTGTCATGGGTGCTCCCTGGTCATCTTGCATCAATGTTTGTGAAATTGCATTGATGGTCACAAATTGCTTGCACATTTAGAGAATAGAAACCCTTCCGGTTTCGATATAACTCTGCATTCATACCTCCGGGAGACTGAATAGGTATATGTGTACAGTCAATTGCACCTACAATATCTGGTATACCTCCGATATCCATGAAACCCCTTTGTACATGAAGAAGGACGTTGCCCTGATGAAAACGAATAACTTCATTATAGTGTGAAGCAATAACTCCGGAAACTCTCTTTTCAACCCTAGAAATGGTTGGTTGTGACACCCCAAATAAAACACCATCAACTAATTGAAATGTCCCTGTTGTATAAAATCGTAACTTTATCAAAAGTTGTTGAAGAGGAGTATCTGACACCCTTTTTTGTTGTTTTAGTACAAGTGCATTTCCTAAAATTTGCATAATATCCAAAACGTTGTGCTTGGGGAAACGGTATCTATTGAAAAAGTAATCATCATCATATAAAACAAACAGGTCTGTTCTATCACGAAAAACCTTCTTCTGTTTATCAGATCAATCATATCAAGCCTCTCAATCGCATCAATGTAATCTTCCATTGTAATTCTTATGGTAATCAGTATATAAACCTACCTGCTACCAGGTTTAGATTTACCTTGATATTTGAGATGAGCTCACACTTAAGAAACAAGTGTGAAACAGGTTTAAAAGATTTAAGCTGTTCTCAGAGGTAAACCTGTCTTAAACACAGGTGTGAATACGGGCATTTGAGTGAAAACGGATACTTTATTTCTGTAAAATCATTTGCTATATTTTTCGCAGTACAAATCCCTACTGGAATGCGTTAATTCCGTATTTCCGAATTAAGGCGGAAACAACACAAAAGATACCGACAAGACGATTGCGTTAAGGCTGATTTCTTAATTTGTAACATATGGCATTTCTTTGTTCCAAGTATTTGAGAACTTTATTTACAAAAACTATTTTATTTACAATTACCTATGGATTAACTTATATTAACAAATTATACTTTTCACCAATTTATTTATTCATCTTCTTTTCTTTCTATCTTTCTGTCTTCATTTATTCTTGTTTTAACTTATTTATCAATTAATTAGCATTTTGTTTTGAATTATTTTTTTATTATCAATTAATTAAAAACATCCCATTTTCCAGCATAACAGTATATTCCCCTGCTTTGAAAAATTCGTCCCGAATTTTAATTGAAACACCATTTTATTTCGAAACAAAATTTATATTTTTTTAAACTTTTTTGATCTTATAAACTTTATTTTATAATTGACGTATTTAAAGTTGACAAATGTCTACTACTTTTTTTATTATTTTTTAAATCTGTCTTTTCTTTTTCAATTTTATTTTTTTTGCAATGTATTAAGGAGTTATTGTGGAATTATTCATTTAGGATATGCTACATGCTTAATCAAAATCTACATCTACTTTGTGCAGTCTATGCAAAATTACTACAGCATTTGACTTTACAGTCAATCAATTTTGTTTAAAACAAAAGCTACTCGCAGCAAACCTTCTCCAATTAGAATGAGTCAAGTTAGCAATGGTTGCCGGATCTCATCTAAATTTTGAAATAACATACGGACGTCTCAGTAAATCATCTCTAAAATTTCTTATGACTCATTATAATTTTCAAAAGGAAACTCAGAAAAACTTTTAATTAAAAACATTTGACTAGCATTAGCGTAAGTCGCTGAAAGTATACACAGACAGTCGTCATTGCGACTTCGCACAGTTTTGCGTAAACGGTCTTTTCTCGTAAACGGTCAATCTCTATGCTTTGTCCTGATGGGACAAAAATAAAAGAAAAATAAGCTATACATTATTGCTATATCTTTACTGTATAGAAACGTTATGATATCAGGTTTTCAAGATAAGGTCATGATCTATGTTTTTACCTTTGTCTAATTGCAACACTTTATCAATAGTTGCATATAGTTAATATATCAGAAAGAATATGCAGTCGCAAAAGAGGTACTTAACAACAAAGTCAAATAATACAAGACAACGAATAACAAATATATATTTTCATCACTATTTATAAACTTTTTTTCTAATTTAGAGCCGATACTACCTATAGATGAAATATACAACTGTATGGTTTAAATACTATTAAGGGTCACAAAGACTTTCAAGCTTATCAGTGCAGATTTAGACAGATACATGTTCTTTTAAATGGGTTCAAAATTTGAAAGCGAAGGTTGACCTCCAATTAACCTTTTGTCACATTTTCCTTGTTTTTGTATTTAATTTGATAGAAATGATAAGTTTTAAATTGTTAAAGTAAACTATCTAAAGGTAAATCACAATGAAATTCAGTTTTGATATTTTCTTGAAGTATCCTTCAGAATTAATTAGGCCACGTTCAAGTTTGTATTATTAAAATCAGATGTACTTTCCAATTGTACACAAAGATTTTGCAAGTTCAAATAGTTGTTTATTTGTTTTGGTGACAAGTAATAAGGGATAGACAGATAACCAAATTTGATGAAAACTGTAAGGTTTGTTTTTCTGTGTCCCTTCCTTTAGGCAGTAAAAGAGGACAATATATCATTAACATTACTGTAAAACTGAAATATATTTAATTCAATAAAATGAGCATATTTTCCCTGGGCAAAGCCGTTTTTATTTTCAAAGTGATTTGACTGTGAACTTCATTCAACACTGACTTTCAATTATGAAACCTTAAAACATCTACAAATAAGCTTGAATTTAATTCATTAGGTGCGCTTGTTACATATCAGTGATTTTCTTTGGCAACTCCGATTTTCTTCATAATCCAAGAACTTGTGCTTCGTTTGGTTTATATGTGTATACATTTTTCAGTAAGCGTCTAGGTACATTTCAAACAATTTTCTGAACGTTCCGATGTCATCCCATGCCCGACACTGATTTGTGCCATTTTAATTTAGATCTCCATCAAAATTTGTATTTTAAGAAAAGGGTCTTACACCTTCTACATGTTTCTTTTTCTATCTTGCTTACACATATCCATATATGATTTATATATATTATAGGTTGTGGACTTACTAAATGATTTGTATACAGCATTCGACTCCATTATACAAAATTATGATGTCTATAAAGTGGAGACCATCGGCGACGCATACATGGTTGTAAGTGGCCTGCCAATACGAAATGGTGATTTCCACGCAGGGGAGACAGCTTCAATGGCATTGGAATTACTTCGTGCAATAAAGTCCTTTAAGATAAAGCATCGACCACACGATACTCTTCTACTGCGCATTGGCATTCATTCCGGTATAGTCTTTACACATTTGTTTTATATACCTCTTTGATATTCCATAATTTTATCGAACAGGGTAGTTACAGTCATAAGGTTACTAAAATGACGACAATTTTCTGTATTTCTCTCTCTAATTGATATATAAATATACTAGTATATATTTAGTGATATGTTACTAGGGAATATTTTGCATAAATATTCAACAATTAAAACATTTAACTCAACTGTTATGTTATGTCAGTCGGCATTATAATACTACAATTTATAAATGATACTGATAATTGTTGAGCCAAACTTAGACAGATTTGTTACACAATGATATAGCGAGATTAAAAGTAAATTTGCAAATTATATAACACTGCAACATTTTTTTAAAGATCACAATATCTGAATATCCCTTTATATTCCCCATACACTAAGTTTAGCATTAGGGGGTTTTGCAATGTCTGTCTTTAAATGGTTAAACAATTTAACAAATTTGTAAAATACTAAATCTTAAATAAAATTTAATTCTATACCTTTACTGCCTTTGCATATGAGAGATATGAACATATTCACCCACAAGTAATGAATACATAGTGTAAATTTGGTGAATCTTTTCTTTAATTTTTATACCCCCCGCTTAAAAAGTGTGGGGTATATAGTGATAGGGGTGTCCGTCCGTGTGTCCGTCCGTCCTTCCGTTACACTTAGGGTACCTATCTCTTATCCGCAACTCCTCCTAAGCCCTTCAATGGATTTTCATGCAACTTTCACACAATCTTTGTGATATAATGTAAATGTGTACCTCCTATTTAAAAAATTGATCCGATGTTGTTTTTTTTATGTTGGGGGAGCGGGGGGGTATTTTTTGTGAGCTTGTGGCTCACAGTTTTTTTAGTTTTATACAGTATAGACTCTGAAAACTGATAATCCTCTGGACCGAGAAAAAATTTATTTTGACAGGTTTCAGTTGATAAAGGTTTAACCGTGAGTTATGTGCCCCTAATGACTATTGACGAATTTATGGAAATTACTTTGCCCGGAATGCATCATTGCCGTACGTTGTGTCTACTGTCACTCTGTGGACAGGTATTGTCTATTTATTAATAAAATTGACAGTTCTACGTGAACTTGACATTTTATTTTTATAAATGTAATTTGAAATAAAGTTTTCAAATAGTATTTTCTCGTGTTGAGCTGTTATGGTACCATATGCATTGTGGCATTATTCATATGTCGCGATGCACATTTGAGCAACAGATTTTACATATTACCTGTATTTTACGATGGACATTTGAGCGACAGTTTAAATATACTCACTGCTCCAGTATGAAGGGTAGAGAGAAAATTTGATCGGAAATATGCAAATGGTGGAGTCGATCACTCAGATTTACATGTACCCTGGGATAAATATGGGGCTAGAACAGATATGTGAATTTACGTGCTTTTCAAAAACTTTATCCTGCTCAAAAAACTATACTTCCTGTGACATATCCTATGTGGACAGGGGACAACTGACTTCTAAAAATGTCGTTCAAATGTCTACCATAAACATGTACATAAATTTCGCTTGAATGGGTTAAAATTCTATCGCTCTAATGTCAAGAACTTCTCGCTCAAACATGCGTTTATTTTCGCTCTTTGGTCCTATCCTGTCGATCAAATGTCCAACGACGGCTCGAATACACAGTGACATCTTTAAACTTTGTTCGATTAAAAATTGACGTTTACAAGATAGGTTTGTGTGGGTTTAAATATCTTTTTGACCGATCTGTTGTGTTTTCATTTTATTGTTTTTTTTAACCTTTCTTAATTAATTGGAGATACAGTTTGATGTGCAGTCTATGTTGTTACAAAGCCTCAAGGGTGCTTTTGATTTTTCAAATGTTTAGATACACAACTGAATGTACACCTGACCTGAGTAAACAAGACAGTTCCCATATTCAGAGGTTCATTCATCCTACTCCTACTTTTTGAAAATCCATATTCCACCTAAACAATAGATGTTATTTCAACCAATCTTGTTTTCCTGTCAATAAGCCATACAGATGAAATTGCAAATTACTTTAAAGTTATTAACGTGATCATATCTTTTATATTAAATTACAAAAAATAATTATAAAATAGGATGTGCTTTATTAATTTTGAATACTAATTTGATTTATATTTTAAATCTTACTTACTTAATTAAAACTCATTATGTAAAATATATAGATAAAAATTTGAATTAATATGTAATAAACTTAGTTTTAGTCATTTGAATTAAATAGATTTACTTCATCAATAATCAATTATATTATTTAATTAATTTAATCAAAAATAAACATACTAATCCATGTCCGAATCACAATCCAGAAGCAAAGTAAAAACTTTGGAACTGACAAGTTAGGTTAGACACGTGAACTTCCACCAGGGAAGTGAGGCCGGGTGCTCCGGATTGGTAAGCACCTTCTGCCTAGCTAGCTACACCTGCCACGTGTGTAATCAAAATTGCTTGAAAGGAACATGGAACTATGGGACGTCAAATATATCCAGGGCAATCCTGGACACAGAGACGTAATGAAAATAATTATTTTGAAAATGATCTTTGCCTATGCAATTATGCTACTGCATTCACAGCACAATTTTACTAATGATGTATTTATTTAATTTAATCAAAATCAACCATTCTAATTTTTAGCCAAATGTTCAGTTGAGCTATAGCAATCTATCACCGTGTCCGTCGCCCGTCTACCGCCATGTGTCGTGCGTCGTGTGTAAATTTTACATTTTAATCTTCTTCTCCAAAACTGCAGGACCAAATTTGATGAAACTTGGTGATGATTACGCCTGGGTAACAAATTGTGTTCGGGTTCGGCGACACCCAACAAGATGAATGACGTTATTAAAAAAAGCCGAAAGACAAAAACATATTCTTCTCTGAAGCCAAAAGGTGCAGGCTAATTTCGATTAGATATTCGGATTTAAGATACATGTACCTGGGAACATTAAAATTGTGTTTTTATGAAAGTTGGACAAAAAATGGGTTACGCATTTTTGCGTAAAAATTCGTAATTTTTAATATGAGACATTATTGTTAGACCACAAATACGGCTGAAGATAATTGTATGAAGTTTTCACTGTTGATTATGTCTTGCTATTTTCTTCGTATTGAATTCAAGGTCAAAGGTCGAGGTCATGACCCAATTTTTATCCTTTGATAAAAATGCTATTTTACATTTCAGTTGATGATGGCATGGAAATTTTAATTGATTGTAGGTATTGACACAACAATAATGTTGATGCATAGATCAAGGTCATTGGTTCAAAGGTCACGGTCACAGATGCACCGAAATAGTTTATTATTTGCAAAAGTATTAACTTTTTGTATATGCATGTATATAAGAATATTGAAGGTATTGCCCTAACGATCATTTTGATATGTTAAGGAAGGCCATGAGTTCAAAGATCAGGGTCACAGATGCAAATGAATACTTAAATGGTTAATTATCTTGAAAAGTATTTAAAACATTATAGGCATGTATATAAGAATATTGTAGGTATATGTCTAACGATTATTCTAATATATTAATAAAGGTTATGTTACAAAGGTCCAAGTCACAGATGCAAACAAATAATTATCTCAAAAACTATTAACTTTTTGTATAGGCATCTATATTAGAATATTGTAGGTATTGCCCTAACGATCATTTTGATATGTTAAGGAAGGTCATAAGTTCAAAGCTCAAGGTCACAGATGCAAATGGATACTGAAATGATTAATTATCTTAAAAAACTATAAACATTTTGTATAGCCATGTATATAAAGATATTGTACATATTGACCTAATGATCATTCTAATATGTTAATAGAGGTCATGGTTTAAAAGGTCAAGGTAACAGGTGCAAATGTATACTGAAATGTTTGATTATCTTGAAAACTATAATTTTTTTGTATAGAAATGTATATTATAATATTGTAGGTATTGGCCTAACGACCATTTTGATATATTAATAAAGGTGATAGGTTCAAAGGTCAAGGTCATAGGAGCAAACAAATACCAAAATGGCTTATTTTTTACCTTTGTACTTGTTTCTACTATTTTAGCTGTTTTTAAATTCTGCATTAGAATTTAGATGTAGCATTCGTAGAACAAGTTTTAATTAATTAGAAAACTTTTGTATATTTGCCCCAACTACTGAAAATTTAGACATTGTTTTAATTAATGTAATTGACCATTGAACCTTTGTATGATATATTTACACGCCTTCGAGTGAGCGTTAAGGCCCATGGGCCTCTTGTTTGATATTTTGTATAGTTCACTTGACTCAACTTTAGATTTAAAATAATAAAAGTTACCCAAAATAAAGAAAAACTTGTAAAATCATACAGTTTTAAGATGAGAACATTTAAGGATGAACGTCAAAGCTCCGGAAAAAACCGAACTAAATATGGAAGGTTACTGTCATACAGGACATATTATAGCAGCATTCTTGTTATGCACCAACATTTGACTGGAATACTTTCCTGTTCCTGGTAACCACGAAAAAGACCATTTGAAGTTTTGCATGAGGCTTTTCATTTGGTTTTTAACGTACTTAACAATTATATACAGTATCATCAAATTCTGAGATTTCAAAAATAGTGTCTTCCCTCAATTCCTAAATTTGAAAAAACAATATTCCCTCTATTCCTACATGCGCAATACAATACGGGTTGGTTTATATTTATAGTTGTTAAGAATTTTTTCTTCAACTTAATAAATGTCCATTTCGGATCAAGTACAAAAAGAGCATTTTAATATTTTCAACTTGAATATTTATCAGATTTTTATTATTTGAAACTTAAATATTTTTCAATTGATTTTAATTATAATTAATAATTATAGTTTCTGTTTTACTACTTAATCTATTATTATTATTATTATTATTTAGGCATACCCCTATAGACATCCCTCTTAACATGGTAACAGATTTTTTCCTTTGAAATTATAATGAAATGCAAAATATGAATCTTTTTTTGAATATACATGTATATGATTTAGTATTTATCTCGACACATATATTTGGTGTTTTAACACCTTAATAGAGATGGGGATTAAAGGGCCTTTCAAGAGTTCTTTTACCAGTAAATTTTCCTATAATTTACCTGTAAATTTACCTGTAAATTATCTTCAGCTGATTTAAAGTAATACAAAAATTACATAAATACATGTAATGCTATAAATTAAGAAAATTTAAGAAAATTTGTATCAAAAAGTGATCAATAAATTTAATTTACGAAAAATTCGTAAATTGTTATTTTGCGCTAAAATTATCACTTTTTCGGAAAACATGTCAATCAGTTTTATTAAGTTATAAATCAAAAAAGTCAAAAAAAATGCTAAAATAGAAAAATAGAATTTAAATACCATATTTAGTTGTAAGAAGCACCTTATTTAAATTTTGCGAGTTGTGTATATAATTGCAAACTGTTTTGCACTCCACAATTTTTCTCCAATTAGCCATTTCATGAAATTTTAGCATTCAATGAATTTAATAGAAATGAAAATAGAATTTAGTTGTTAGAAGCAAATTTTGTGATTTGTGTATTTGAATGCAAACTGTTTCGCAACCTAAAAATTCCTTCAATTACCATTTCATAATATATATTTTAGCATTCAATGATTTTTAATTTTTGGATATATTATTCTGCTTTGTCTGGATAGTTACTTTGATTAGTCTTATAGTTTCTTGATGCTGAAATATTATATTTCAATACTGACCTACATTGTTATATAGGAAGTGAGCCGAAATGACTGTAATTTTCTTGTAAGTTTTTGAATTAAATTGACACTTGAACTTCATAAGTAAGGCAGATACCAACTTAAGTATCATTTTTAAGAACAGAAAATTATAAATAGAGCAAAAAGTGTGGAACACTTTAACGGATTGAAAGCATAGGGTTACACTATATGTCCCGGCATGTTTTATTTTGTATCCAATGTATTTCATATTCTTTGTATTTATTCAAAGAAAAGGCTTTCAAAAAACTTAAAAATTTAAATACTTTAAATTCGGTATTCAACATTTTCTCTCGTGATAAATAAATAAATAAATTTAAATGTATATTTTTCACTTTGTAATATACAGTTACTTTATTGTGCAATATGATAATTTGTGTATAGTATGACGTTACATGTAATTGTTAAAAAATTAATTTATAACAAGATACTGAATAAAATTATTGTTTAGCATGAATTCGAATTCCATTTTATTATAAAAAATTAAAATATTCTATTTTTTTATTTCCATTTAAATTAAAATGTTTATAGGTTACCAAGTTGAAATATAAGTCCGTCAAGAAGGCCTCTTAATCACTAAATTAACAAGAGGCCCACGGGCCTTAAGGCTCACCTGAGGCTGAGTACATATCTCATGCAGAGGTTCAATGGTCAATGACATTAATAACAGAGAATTTCAAAATTTTCAACAGTAAGGGACAATTTTATGCAAGTATTTTTGCAAATTAATTAAAACAATATTATATAAGAATGCTACATATAACATATCTTAAGTCTAGCTACAATATATTGTTTATAAACAGCTAAACATCTTCATTACGCCAATACCTTCAATATTATAATACATGTAATATACATGCCTATACAAAATGTTTACAGTTTTTGAGATAATTAACCATTTAAATATTTGTTCGTGTCTATGACCTTGACCTTTGAACCTATGACCTTCATTCATATATCAAAATTATCGTTACGCCAATACCTACAATATTCTAATATTCATGCCTATACAAAAAGTTTATAGTTTATGAAATAATTAACCATTTCAGAGTTCGTTTGCATCTATGACCTTGACCTTTGAACCTATGACCTTCATTCATATATCAAAATGATCGTTGTGCAAATGCCTACAATATTCCAATATATATGCCTATACAAAAAGTTTATAGTTTTTGAGATAATTAACAATTTCAGTGTTCGTTCGCATCTATGACCTTGACCTTTGAATCTATTACCTTCATTCATATATCAAAATGATCGTTAGGCCAATATATCAATATATATGCCTTTACAAAAAGTTTATAGTTTTTGAGATAATTAACCATTTAAGTGTTCGTTCATTTCTATGACCTTGACCTTTGAACGTATGACCTACATTCATATATCAAAATGATTGTTGTGCAAATGCCTACAATATTTTAATATACATGCCTGTGCAAAAAGTTTATAGTTTTTGAGATAATTAACAATTTAAGTATTCGTTCGCGTCTATAACCTTGACCTTTGAACCTATGACCTTCATTCATATATCAAAATGATCGTTAGGCCAATACGTACAATATTTCCATATATATGCTTATACAAAAAGTTTATTGTTTTTGAGATAATTAACCATTTCAGCATTAGTTCATGTCTATGACCTTGACCTTTGAACCTATGACCTTCATTCATATATCAAAATTATTATTGTGCAAATGCCTACAATATTCCAATATACATGCCTATACAAAAAGTTTAGAGTTTTTGAGATAATTAACCATTTAATTATTCGTTCGTTTCTATGACCTTGACTTTTGACCCTATGACTTTCCTCTATATATCAAACTGATCGTTGTGCAAATACTTACAATATTCTTATATACATTTTATAGTTTTCAAGATATATTGATAAATACATTAATTTTAGCAATTTCCCCCTTAAGTACCTTGCCATTTCCCCATTTTGGCCCCCACAGTTATGATTTGTGCAAATCTGAAACAAGGTGCCCTAAGTATGTTTCACATGAAATATCTAAGCTATATCTCTTGTAAGTTTAGAGGAGATGATTTTTAAAAATTTTCACAATTTTCCCCTTAACGGGGCCCCAAGGGGACATAACTCCTTCATTTGTGCAAATCTGAAAGGCCTTCACCTAGGCATCATAATCACTAAGTTTCATTAAATTTGGCTTGGTAGTTTTAGAGGAGGTGATTAAAATATACAAAGTTAACGCACGACGCACGACACACGACAGACGACGGACGGTGAACCATTGCAATAGCTCATCTGAGCTTTCAGCTCAGGTGAGCTAATTACTTGTTTGTTTTAATCGAGTAGGCGTTGAGGAAATAAACCATTACTACATGGAATTTCTTACAATTTGTAGGAATTTATCAAATGTAGGAATAGAGGGAATGAACCTCCAAAATCTTACAGAGAATGAATCTTTATATGTAACGCTTCAATTCTGAAATACATTTTCATTTGTTAAATCATTTAAAAAATAAAATGATAAAACTAAATATGATTTTTTTTCTTCATTTAAAGTGAAATTTACCTGTAATTTAGCAGTTAGTGTTTGTTTAGCTTATCTCATGCTAATCTCCAATCTTTACGTCAAATTCCGCTTACTCCAACTTCAAACTTAAGGTTTCTTACCATAATTTTATAATAGATAAGATAATAAGATAATAAATAGTTTATTTAAGTGTCACATATCATAAAACATATCTATACATATACATGATATCCAGCCTAAAAGACTTATGAGACACTGTATGTACAGTTAAGAAAAACAATTATAATAATAATGATAATAATAATGATCACTTTTGTTTGCATCTAGCTATATAAAGCTAATAGCACAAACATAACATACAATAATAAAGATAGCGGCAGAATAAATAAATAACATATACAGCTACAGATATACAATAACCTGTGACATGGAAATCCCGCGTTTTTACCCATGTGGCATTTCCTTGTCTCACCCTAGGGTTGAGACAGGCTACACGCCGAATTTCCCGCGTAGTTATACCCGCTCTGGATTTATCTTTGAAAGGACTTAATAAGCTGAGAAAAGTTTCGAAGTCAACCAACAATTTCTCAACGTCACAATCACTTACACACGCTTAATTGATGACGTCACAATCATTTTACGTGAGAACGTCAACAAAAATTGATTATGTCATTTTCAGCAGGCACGGATGGTGACATGAAAACTTAACATTTTATGTAATTTTATGTTTATTAATCATGTTTTATGTTGCAAATGTGTGAGAAAAAAATCCTACACCAGTAACAGGGTAAGACAGAGATATCTCAAACTCGGATGAATATCTCTGTCTTACACTGTTACCGGTGTAAGATTCTATTAATAACACATGTTTTGATAGAATATTCAGTAAGCCATATTACCAACAATTTCTTTTCTTAATTTATATACGTGAAAAACATATATGACTAATTTAAGTAACAATTGTGGTGAGCTTGAACTTTATAAATGATGCTATCCCTACTCCGAGACAATGTTTTAACTAGTATTTAATTTAACGCTTTTTTTTAAATTTTAAAAGTTCATGACATCATTCTAGAGGTATGGTGGATACGGGCGGGCCAGAGTGCTTATTTTTAAACGATTAAGATCCCCACCCTGAAGCTATATATTTTCTGGTTCTGTTTAATAAGTAAAATAGAGTGATACTGCAGAAATACCCATGACATCATTCAAGAGGTAAGGTGGGGACGGGCGGGGCAGTGTGCTAATTTTAAACGATTAAGATCCTCATCCCTAAACTATATATTTTCTGGTTCTGTTTGAAAAGTTAAAAAGAGTGATAGCGCAGGAATATCCATGACATCATTCTAGAGGTATGGTCGGGACGGGTGGGGTTGGGTACTAACTTTTAAACGGTTGATATTCCCACCCTGAAACTATATATTTTTTATTCTATATAAATGGAATGAGACTAATTTAAATAGGAGGATGGGGACAGGTAGGTCTAGGTATAACTTTGACATCTCCCCATAATTATATTTTCCTCATGGGATGGGTACTACTAGTATCATATTTTTTTAAAATGGGAAAGGGTCCGATGAAATCTGATTAAAACAATAAGCAGGAATTCTCATTGTGACGGATACTTAAGTAGTCACTGATCCTTGTCCAAAAGGTATCAAGAAAAATATCTTTTTATTAGCGATACTAATTGCCAGTTTGCCCAGAGGGATGATTTATTATTCAATTTTATATAGTACTTGCATTAAGTTACCTTATATTAACATCAGTATGACATTTCATGGGTAATTGCTTGAATAAATTTAAATCATCATTGATGCCAAACAACTTTGCCTATTGTCTGGATTTCATTCAATTAGTTTCATGTACTACTTCTTATATCTTTCGACAGCAAGACAATAAATTAGAATATTCATTAATCATGAAAAAATTTATTTTCTAATAATGCTTTAAACAGAGATTCAAATTGAGTCATATTATTTCATAAAACAAAGGAAATAAATTCAATCAATGCCATTCAAATTTTCAGGGTAGGTTGATGTACTCTAGAATTATTGTGATGTGAAATTTAAATCACAGGGGGTTCATTTGCGGAGGGGCAGGAGGGCAGGATCTAAAAAACAATGGTCACCAATTTTGTCATAGATTCTTTATTTCGTATTGAAAACCATGCATATTCGTGATCAGCATTTTGAGATGCACAAGTCTGTATCCTAAGATTTCTCCGGGGGTTTCATGGAGGGTGGGGACGGGTGGGCTAGGTGCTAATTTTAAAACTGTTGATATCCCCACCCCTAAACTATATATTTTCTGGTTCTGTCTGCAAAGTTGAATAGAATGACACTACCCATGGCATCAATCCCGATTGAGGGTGGGACGGGCGGGGCTGGGTGCTAACTTTAAACGGTTGAGATCTCCACCAATAATATATACTTTCTGGTTCTGTTTGCAAAGTTGAAACCATTGCATCAGTCCAGAGTGGGATGGGGACGGGAGAAGCAGTGTGCTAACGGTTTAGATCTCCACCCCTACACTATATATTTTCTGGTTCTGTATGAAAAGTTCAAGAGAGTGATACAAAAAAATACCCATGGCATCATTCCAGAGGAATGGTGGGATGGGCGGGGCTTGGTATTAATTTTAAATGGTTGAGATCCGCACACTTAATCTATATATTTATGGTTCTGTATGAAATATTGAATAGAGTGGTACAAATGAAAGAATTCTATGGTCATTTTCATGGATGGAAGGGTAAATGCTTGTATCACTCCCAAACAACTCTTTTTCACAATGTCAAACCACCATATTTTAAACATATTCAATTTCCATTCCTCTAGGCAAGCTTATACTGCTATAGGATTATAATTTATCTGCAAACACATAGGTCTATTGAAAGATTTGAACAGAATCCTACAATTACATCTATTGCGTTATTTCACTTTATTTCAAATAGTATGATTAGCCAATTAACTGTGAATTGTGAAGTTCGCATTCAGCTGAGGTATGTCAATAAAATGATTGGACACATTCTCTCTGTTGAATAATTGACCAATCAAATGCAACATATCCCTTGGATATTTGATTTTTTTAACTTTTTAATGAAAAAAATTCAAATGGAATTAATCTTATTAATCTTAAGTTAGAATCTACTACGTGTGAATAATAATGTTTGATAATAAACTAAAGATTTTACAGAATTTTCAAGATAACTAATAATTTTGGAAATGATATATTTAGAACAATAAGTCAAATTTCTTAGAATAATCTTCTAGAGTTCTTATATAATTGTAGTAAAGAATAAAGAAATGAAGATATTTAATGTTGATTAATACTGTTTACTTAAAAAGCTCTACATGTCATACAGTTTTTACTATGGTTCATCATTTTCTAAAAATCAAAATATGTTATGTGACTTTTTTCAAACCTAATTTTTCAAGTGAATAAAATTATCACATTTAAACTGGGATGTGTTACCTACTTCTGGTGGTCATAGAAGGGTGAAAAATGTTTGGGTGGTGGAAGACTTTCGTCATTGTTCTTGTCACAATTCAGATCTAGTCATTATTATTTTTATTTGTTTCCTGATCACTTTTTGTCCACCATGTTTCTCTTAGACGCATCAATAATTCCCATTCAAATTTTCAGGGTAGGTTCCTGTACTCTTAAACTATTGTTATAGCATAAATAAACTCCAGGGGGTCATTAGAGGAAGGTCAGGAGGGCAGGGTAAAAAACAACTAGACATTGCTCAGTCGCTAGGTAAGTCAACCCAATGGTGGCAACCTTGTACATTAGAAAAATATTGATAGGGTTAATAGTATTCAACTGAAGATAAAGGTGTAATAACTTCTGAAAATTATTGTTATTTTTTATGCACAGATGCTATATAATTATGATGTTTGTAAAATGATATGCGCATTCATAACAAGACATGTAAATATCTTACTATCTAAGGTACCGCAACCTACAGGGAAAATCACTGGGCCATGAAACATACCGATAGGTCCAATGACCTACTTTGTGTTGAAACACATAAAGCATCTGAAGTTGTACTTACAAACCAAGTTCCATCAAAATTGTCTTATTAAACTTTATAATCACTGGACCATGAACCATACTGGTACAACATGTAGAGCATCTGAAATTGTACCTTTAAATTAATTTTCATCAAAATCGTTCAAACAGTTTCTTTTCTAGAACAGAAAATCAGTAGAGTGTGACATCGTTATTATCTCCCTTTCAATTTCAACCAATGAGATGTGACCCTAAAAGGCACAACTACGTGTCATAGGGAATAAGCATCACATGTCAACAAACCGTTTTTGAGCTATGCTGTTTACAAAAGTGTGGCGGAAAAATACGGAATAATAATAATAATAATAAAGTTTAAAGTGATAAGTCATCCCAACTATGTTGGGGGGACCTAACGGTCTTCAATTTTGCTATAGACACTTTATTTTGTACTACAAAATCATATATATTCATAACCAGCGTCTCGTGATGCACAAGTCTGTATTACAAGATTTCCTGGGGTATCAGGGAGGAATGGGGATATACGGTTTATATTCCCACCCTTAAACCATACATTTTCTGGTTCTACATGAAAAGATTAATAGAGTGATACTAAAGAAAAATCAATGGGGTCATTTCATAGTGAGGGTGGGGATGGGCGGGGCAGAGTGCTAACTTTTAAACGGTTGAGATTCCCACCCATAAACTATATATTTTCTGGTTCCATATGAAAGAATGAATATAATGATACTAAAGAAAACCCCATGGGGTCATATCAGAGTGAGGGTGGGGACGGATGGACTGTTTCCTACTTTAAATGGTTGAGATCCCCACTCCTAAACAATATATTTTCTGGTTCTGTTTGCAAAGTTGATACTAAAATAATACCCATGGCATCAGTTCACAGGGATGGTGGGGACGGGTTAGGACTGGTAACTAGCTTTTAAACGGTTAAGATCCACGCCCTTAAACTATATATTTATATTTCTTGTTTTGTATGAAAAGTTAAATAATTGCATTTCCATTCCTCTAGGCAATCTTATACTGTTATAGGATTATAATTCATCTACAAACACATAGATTTGCACAGAATACTACAATTGCACCTATTAAAAGTTAAATAATTGAATTTCCATTCCTTACATATTTTACTCTTTCAAATATTATAATGGTCTTAATCCCTAAGCCAATTAATTAACTGTGAATTGTGAAATTTGCGCTGAGATAATTTAATAATAATAACCCTCTTTCTGAAATAATTGACCAATCAAATCCAACATCTTTTGGATATTTGTTTCATTTAACTTTTGAAATAAAAAATACAATGTATGCCTTAAAACTGGAATCCATATCTGATGTGTCTTAAGTTTAAATCCACTATGTATGGGTAATAATGCTTGATAATAAACTAAAGATTTTACTGATTTCTTAGAAGGGTCTTCTAGAGTCTTTATATAATTGTAGTAAAAGATAAAGAAATAAAAATATCTTTAATTTTGATTAAAACTTTTGATTGGGTTACATATTGTATTTGCTTTAAAAGTCCTATATGTCATGCAATATTGGCTAAGTTTTTCAAATTATGTTATATGATGTTTTTGAAAACCTAAATTTCCAAGTGAAAAAAATTGTCACATTTGAAATTTTAATGGTTTTAGGAATGTGCTAGCTACTTCTGGTGGTCATAAATGGGTGAAAATTGTTCGGGTGGTGGAAGACTTTCGTCATTGTGCTTGTCACAATTACAACTCTAGTTATTATTAGGATTCCCCACCACCGAAGGTGGGGAATCATATTGTTTTTGTTCTGTGTCTTATCATTATTATTATTATTATTATTATTATTATACCACTGCCTATCTGTATGTATTTCATTAATGTAATTATTTATTTATACTTATAAGTTGTAAGACTTTCGGAATAAAGTTTATTTGTAATTGTATAGTACTTTGAAGATTTGAAGATTTATTGTTTTGTAAATTGATTGAAATAAAATTACGGTTGACAAACTGAGTTACAACTATTTCAGGTCCATGTGTGGCTGTGGTTGGATTGACTATGCCTCGGTATACGTTGTTTGGTGATACTGTTAATACTGCTTCTAGAATGGAATCAAATGGTGAAGGTAAGCATTGTGATTTAATGGGCCTGATATGCTTATGTGATAAATAATGGCTTGCTGTAATGTATCAAGAAAACATAAAAAAAACTGAATAATCAGTCAAGATTTAAAGCATTTTCCAGATTATTGACCATTTCAGTATTTTTCCCATCTTTTCCCTTGACCTTTACATCCCTGATATTAATCTATATGTCGACAAGCAAATTGGAAAAATTAGTCCCCGAAAGCACGTTCTTTTTTGAAACAGTTTTTTCATCTAATCAGCGCCAGCAGCGTTTGTTACATTTTAGGGCTTTGAGATAGTTAAATTGTCGATCCCAAGGTTGAGCTTGATAGTTTCAAATTATAAGTTATAAAAGGAAGAATGTGGCAGGCTTGGCCAACTTTTCTACAAAACCTTGTCTTTCTCATTTTCTTATCATTATTGGCGCTGACGAGATAAAAAAAACGATTTAAAAATTCTCGCTGTTCGCGGAACTTACCAAATTTCATCATCTAGTCTGTTGAAAGACGTCCAAGGAGTTCCGAAAGGGAATCTCACTTCTTCATCGGAGGGAATTACAAGAATAGAAAACGATTTCCGTTCTGTGTTCATGATGTTGTTAATCGAAGAGTAAATCAAAATTCTGGGCAGAATATATTCTTTCAAATACATTGAATTGATTGGTATTTTTCAAATACATTATGTATATAGCGATATTATTATGACTTTTTAACCTACAATTACAATTACCTATCAACATCATTTATTGTTGTCTTTGGCTCTTGGTCTTACTGCTCAGTCTTGCTTTGGCTCAAAAGCTTGATCCCACAGCCAATTTAGCATGTGTCTCCACATAATTGAACTGTGTTGTAATAGTACAAAGTCCTATAATATCCAACAAATAATTTGATTTTTCAGCATTAAAAATCCACTGCAGTAAAGAATGTAAGTTACTACTTGACAAGTTGGGAGGTTACACCCTTGAGGAACGCGGTTACGTAAATATGAAGGTAATGTATCAATTTTTCATTCAATTATTGCTTGTCGGATGCTAGATTCATTCAGACAATACTATTTAAAAGACACGAATTTGCCAGTAACAAGTTTTTTTTAGTTGTTTTGAAACATATTTTAAAATGAATACTATTTAAATATTAACCTTTGAATCCTTGCAGATTTAAATTTAGAACATGAAGAGGAAAGGGGTTTTTTTTACTCTGTTGTCAATATGACACGTATTCCCCGCTTCATTTATAGTAGATTGAAGAGGATTTACTTTCCCACTCACGATTATTTCACTTATATCAAGACATCATCAGCTAGAGTGAGTGAGTGAGTAATGGTGTTTAACGTCCCAGTCAAGAATATTTCACTTATATCGAGACGTCGCCAGCTGTAGGCGAAGGTGCAGAAATTTTGCCTGTGCGTTGCGCTGATGGCATTTTACAGCAGGGTTCTTTATCGTGCCAAGCCTACCAAGACACGGGACCTCGTTTATTTTAAGTTCCCATCCGAAAGAACCGTGACTTTCATTTCGTAATGCCGAGTGCTTGGCGAAAGAACAGTCACTACCCACTTTTAAATCTTGGGTCAGACGCGGCCGGGGTTCGAACCCACGACCTCCCACTTACGGAGCGAGCACTCTACCAACTGAGCTACCGCAGTGGTTCATCATCAGCTAGAGGCGAACCCTAAACACAACAGCTTCATAGAAACCTTAACTCTTTGCATTGTGTTTTACGTCTCAAATCACTACGTAATTAACTCGAAAATTCTTTTAAATCTACCGTGTATAGCTACAAATACATGAGAAAATTTGCAAAGGATCCCAGTGACATTTTTCACTTGTCTAAATGATGACAAACAAAATACTGCTGCTTAGTATACTTAAAGTTATAGTCAGGGGGCAGATCCCAAAAATGTGACTCCCCCTAAACTTTTTTGTTAAAAGCAGGAAACATATTAGATCTTATTGCCCTATATGTACTTAGTCAGGCTAGGTATGTTTCCACATTGACTTTTTCCGTTTAATGAAAATATGGCTGCCAATCCAAGATGACCGCCAAAAAATATAATTTAAAATAAAAATTCAATATCAAACCAACCACTTTACCTTTTCAGTTGAAATTTGGTATTTTATCAATTAAATATTTATACTAATTTTCCATGAATACATATTGGTTGTAAAATTCAATATGGCCGTCAGTTTCAAGATGGCCAACTTATAATCAATCGTGCTGCATTTTAAATCAAATACAACAAAGGATGTCATTATTTTATGACATAAAACCAATATACATACGGAGCTAGGAGGTTGGCGCTGTTTCGGAGCTTGAGAAAAAATGCTAAGACAGCTTCCTTATTGTATGCAATGTATAAATTTTATAATCGAGAGACGCTGTGGAGATATTTTTGTTGAAATTAAGTAAGTTTTTCCTTCAAAATATTGTATTTTCACCCCATTTCTAGTCTAATCTGTCGATTTTTTAATTACTTCCAGTCTGACATATTTGACTAGCATTCGTCCCGCTTCGATTACAATTTTTGCATACAGAAAATTTCATCGTGTATTTTGAACACAATAGTCATGCTTTTTTGCCTTATTTGTCATGTATAATTGATCTACATGGATGTCGAATACATAAGATACGCATGTGTTCTAATTTTACCCATATGGACTCGGATCTGTACCACTGTGCAGTGCAACCTGCTAATGTAGGGCTAGGAAGAGACTCAGAATTACTGAACATTATCAACTCATTTTGCTTTGCTGGCAAAATATGAACAGGACCCGCCAGCCATATATTATGTATGTAAATGGGTCTTGTTGGTTACTATGTCAAATCATAGAAAACTTTGCTAACACTCTAGAGTCCATATTTTTTGTCCAATATTCATATAATTTGTCCAGAACAATGTTCAAGACAAAAACTAGGTCAAGTTCATATTAACTAATAATGAACTCTGTTAACCCATTTATTTATGATATTATTGGAAAATGTGTAGAATTCAATTTATTTTCAGGTGAGCGCCCAGGTCCTGATGTCCCTCTTGTTTAAAATCATTTTATATCATTCTTTTAGATTACAATATCTCTCTCTCTCTCTCTCTCTCTCTCTCTCTCTCTCTCTCTCTCTCTCTCTCTCTCTCTCACACACACACACACACACACACACACACACACACACACACACACAGAAAGAGGGGGCTAGGAAAGAAGACCCTAGACATCCAGATAGAAAATCAGATTTAAAGTTACAGTCAGATTGGATGTAAAGTCGTATTTTAATACTAGAAGAGATATTTCTAAATCTTTAAACAATGGCTATGTTTATTTAAAGTGATACTTCAGTTTGTATTGATTTTAAAGATGACCACAAGTAATTAAATCAAATGTAGCGTGAACTAGTGACACGCCTACAAAAAATCTGCTCTGTGTTAGTCGTAGAACTGTAAAATTCCTATTTTCGCATAATGTTTGATGTGACTTATAGGTCTTTTAGGCTGGATGTAAAAGCTTTTATTTATGAAGTATGTAATAGTTTTATATACATATATGTATATTGTGAGTTTTATATATGACAATGTTAAATATGGCCCACTAGGGCCTTTACAATGGGGTCATTTGGCAAAATAAAGGATCAATGGCCTCCTTCTAGAATGAACATAGAATATATACATGTAGTTTTTATTTATTTTATCTATTTATCACAACCAGGCCAACTAGAAAGTACCATCTCCATATAACAATCACCTGTTTGTGTAGTTTCTAAATTAAATTAATTAAATTTGATAATTTAGTCCTTTTAAATGCTATATTATGGCCCACTTCAGACCACTTGTCATTTATTATGATAAAATTTCTAACTATCTGCCTGTTCATGAAAGTTTTTAACTTTTTAGTAATTTTATAAATATCAAAATATAATATCAAAATATTTGTTTTATTTATTTTTACAAAAAAATCTGAGGTTACTCTCTCCATGGTACCCACACCACATCCGTTTCATGCTAGTACCTTGAGGAAAGACAAAATGCAACTTATTTTTATCCCTATTTATTTATTTATTTATTTATTTATTATCATCACTAACCTGCTCAACATATTGTGTCCCAGCTCTAACTTATTTCTTTGTACAATTTCTGATTTATTTATTTATTTATTTATTTATTTATTTATTTATTTATTTATTTATTTATTTATTTATTATCATCTCTAACCTACTACTAAACATATTGTACCCCAGCTTTAACCTAATTCTCTGTACAACTTCTGATTTATTTATTGTGTGTGTGTGTGTGTGTGTGTGTGTGTTAAATTGGCTGCTTGAGAATTAGCATGGATCATTGTCACCTAAATGTGATTATCAATTTAAAAACCAAATTTATTTTCCCTACTGCATTTCAAATCGCTATTTAAAAGTGAAAATATAAAATGATTTCTTTTTAAGGAGTAGAAATTCCAACTGAATCTGAAGTTGTGAAAATGAAAAGTTTGGTTTGTGAAGATTGAACATCACTCATTGAAAACTTAATGATGTGCAACAGTCTCCGATACATCTGAGAACCAACCCATTTTAAATGACCATAATATTTCAATTGTAAATACATGTATATCTACTATTGGCCAAACTGGTATAAATTAAGACATGGCAGATTGACAGCATCCATCTTTTATAATATTTTACTAGAGTAAATACACATCTTGAAAATCAAAATGCAGACATGACATCTTTTAAAAGTGTCGACTGTTATGGGTTACTCAACACCAAACCAAAATCTAAAAGCCTCATAATTTGAAAGGGAGCCTGAACCCATTGCTACAATTATGTATAAAAGAGAATATGAGAAGTCTCGCAGTGAAACCTGCTTTTAGTAAATGTTGCATTTTTCTTGAGGCCGATAACTCATATTTGGCAGCAAGCCCTGATATGTTGGTGTCATGTAGCTGTTGTGGTATGAGTACTACTGGTATGGCTTATTAGAAGTAAAAGCCAGTAGTGTGAAACTTGTTTTACATTTTGCTCTTGCAATTTACCATTTTTGTGTATAACTATAACAATTTTTTAAATATCAAGAAAAATCATAGGTACCAGTATTTTTGTCAGATACAGGGTCAGATGGCGATAACACATAGAGACTAGTATGATTTATTGGTGTATTCTGTCAATGGTTCCTTTAAGGAAAGGGTTTATTTTGACAAGGATTGTTATGGTAAAGTTTTTGTCAATTTGAAATATTTTTTCAAAACATTTGTTGCTCCTGAAATATTGTCTAAGATTATATAAAATTGCAACCAGAACCTAAGTCAACTGAACCAATGAACCAATGGATGTGGAAGCCAATACGTATTTTGTGGGACTGTCAGATTCAAAAAACAGAAAAAACATTAAATCATTTGGGGAAAGAAGTATCTGCTATGACATATGTGATAAATGGTGTTAATATGACAAAATGAACTTTGTGTAAGATCAGCAATTGGATTTGTCAAACTTGCAAGTTTACTTTGACAGTGAAAGCATGGCCTGTATTATGTATTTATTGGTTAAAATGTGTTTTACATCCCAGTCAAGAATATTTCACCTATATCAACACATTGCCAGTAAGAAGCAAAGATGAAGAAATTTATATCCATACACAGTGAGGATTCTTATTGTGCAAAACTCTACAAAGACACAGGGCCTAGTTTAGTTTTTAGTGTTGATCTATGAGTAAGTTTAATCAGCAGTCTAACTGCAGTCTAACTGGATTATATAGTTACTTAATTATATATGATCCATTTTTTTAAAACTATGCATAGATATTGAGCATCATAAGAACATGTGCACCTGCCATTATCGGTTTCATCACATGTATTTTGCCATATTATTAACATTTCCATACACAGAATTTTTCACATTACAATTTGGCCATACATACAATTTGTCCCCAGGTCAAAAGTTGGGAGCGGGGATATTAGCCTCTTTCAAAGACAGTTCTAGTTAGTGTGACTTTACATTAAAGATTTTGTCACTTATATTAAGGCGGACAGTTCTTGGATTGTGGGGAAAACTGGAGTACTCGGAGAAAACACCGACCTTCGGCAAGCGAACTGCGTCAATTGGCAAATTTTCTCACCCTAAATTCTGCCCAAGTGGGGTTGAAACCTATGTGGTGAGAGGCACTGTGAAAAATGTTTTATTACATAAACAAAGTTTTCATCCGTGATCGTCATTTTGTTTTAAGAAGTATTATTTATTTCTTTTCCAGGGCAAAGGTGATCTCTTTACTTATTGGTTGACTTCTGAAAATGAAACGGTGCGACACGAGAGGTTAAAAAAGTGTAGTGAAACACTCCGATATAATTCTCCATGGGCAAGAGAAAGTCGTCGTGCATATTTGTATCATAAAAACTCACCGGACATATCAGATACAGAACGCATTCCTTCACCAGTCCATGAAAACAGTTCGAACATGTTGTCTTGTCCCCAATTCCTTGAAATTTTAAGATCAGAACCTAAGGAATGTAAGCACATTCGTAGCGATTCGCCTAAAGCTATGATCGCAACGCCTGAACGTAGTGAGTCGCCATTATCAAATAAATTATTGACCAAACTCAAAGTAATTCCAAATGGGCTTATAAATGAAGACAGAAGATATCATACTGGTTCTGGACATGATATTTATGAAAGAACTGCTCTAATCTCCGATAACTACGACCGTGAGAACTACTTGGAACATTCATTCAAAAGACACCCATCTTTGGACAATAACAAAGCTAGAAGCTTAACAAAACCAATATTATCAGTAAGACCAATTAGTGCAGGATCACGAAGACTTAATAACAACGCTGTTGTTGGTGTCAGTTGTCATGATGATATTTCAACAGACGATATTATAAATTTACCCGATAGAGAATCTAATTTACCCGATAGAGAATCTATAGTCTAAATTGTATTTGATAACTTGAACAAGTCCAACTAACTAGATGCGATTTTGCTACCATATTGTTTTTATGAATGTTTCACAGTTGTGATCAATGTTTTTCTAGATGTGTTGCACCAATAGATTATACTAATTTTTTGCGTATCAGGAGAATAAATGCAAAAGTACATCTGTCAAATGATATGGAAGAAATATTTGCAAAAAAAGCAATTAAAAAATAACCCAAAGTCGTTATTCTGCTTCAAATGTTACCTGATAATGTTTTGGATATGTGTTACTGTATAGTCTTTACCTATTATTAAGTACTCACAACCAACAACACAGATGTTTGATGTTTGATTAATCACGTTTTCCGACAGAACTGTGCATATCACGTAATAGACATAACTTATAACATAATTATATAAGGAAAATCAGGAAAGGGTATGTACTCAAGAAGAATTTCGTTTATGTAGTGAAAATCACTATGTCTTAAACTTGTAACCATCAGCAAGTCTGGAATTCTACCAAAAAATGAAATTGATTTGACTACATTATCTTGTACTAGTATGTACTCATTATATTTTTACTTTGCAGTAACTTCTTTTCTTAATTTTTTGGGACATTTAACCATCACTCATCTGAATTTTGTCCTTTTAACAATTCAGTTCATATTTAATTAACCATGTTCTTCATTTTCAACGAACCTTTTCCTTGTTGTAACACATTTATGTTTACGGTATGTGCGCGTTGCAAAAGCCTGATTATTTATCGCGGCAGTATACTGATTATCTTAGAAGTTTTTAATCATTTTTTCCGTAAAACAGGATTTTACCAATGATATATATCATTACGTATTTCCTATATCTTCCAGATTGAGACTTTTGGCATTCATAGGACTATAAATGGCAAATGACCGCATCACTGCGTTTGAATATAAATATCGGCAATACACATTCCCGATGAACTATAACCTGGTGAACAAAATGACTGTCCCATGTCCCCAGGTGGTTTACTTCTTCTACGTCTTGTAGTATACGTATTACGCCGTAAACATTCGGGTGACTCTTGCACGTTCAGTTTCGTGGTCGAAACGCTCCAAAATATGATCCCAGAATCGGATTCGCCCCTGAACCAGGTGATCTCGTTTGTGTGGAACGATTTGGAAAACGTCAACGTCACATATTTCCGGAATGACGTCGTTTTTACGGGAAAATTTCATCTTTCGCGATTCCATATCCATTGGAAGTAAGTGTTCTGCACAAACGTTAGAGGTACAGCGGCGAACCCTATTGAATGCAAATTAATCTTCAAAAATGAATTCCAATTTTTTTATTAAAAAATATTTTTAATCAAATTATAATAATTGAACTGTTTTTAAATGGCGCTCATAGATATGAATGCCAAACTTTTGCACGACAAACTGAATAATCCGCGATATGAACGCCATTTCAAAACAGTTCAATTGTTAAATGTATCCATGCATGTATTTTTTTTTTTTTTTTTGTAAACTACATGTACATTTGTATGTGTAAAACATTCTCTGTGTGTAAATAACTCGGAGACAAAAAAAACTCATTTTTAGCTCACCTGACCGAAGGTCATGTGAGCTTATGGCATAGCGCAGCGTGTGTATGTGCGTGCGTGCGTGTGTGCGTGTGTGCGTGCGTGCGTGTGTGCGTCGTTAACACCTATTTTCGACTTCTCCTCTGAAACTACTGGACAGTTTTTAATGAAACTTTGTCAGAAGTATATATGGGCCGGTGCAATTCAGATTTGTTCGTGGCGTTGCTATGGCTACCATAACTAGGTCAAGGTGACCTAGGGGTGCAAAAATCTTAAAAAATCTTCTTCTCCGAAAGTACTGATTGGAGAAAAAATCTGATGTGATATTTGGCTTCTCTAGGGTCTTAAGCCTACAGTGTTAATTTTATGAAATTCGGATAAAAAATAGGTTACGCGTTTTTGCGTTTAATTTTGAAAAAATCGTAAAATAGCTTCAAATTGTTATAACTTGACTATTTGACCAGATAATGACATGGGGTTTTCAGTTTTGACATCTTCTTGTTAGTATCTTCAAAATGAGGTCAAGGTCGATTGTGAAGGTCGTGACCTAATTTTTTTTACCTCTGATTATAATTATTATCTCGAAAACCATAAACTTTTTGTATAGGCATGTATATCAGAATGTTGTAGGTATCGATACAACAATCATTTTGAGGTATAGAAAAAGGTCATGGGTTCAAAGGTCAAGGTCACAGATGTGAAACAATACCGAAATGGTTAATTATCTTGAAAACTATAAACTTTTTGTATAGGCATGTATATTAGAATGTTGTAGGTATTGATACAACGATCATTTTGATGTATAGAAAAAGGTCATGGGTTCAAAGGTCAAGGTCACAGATGTGAAACAATACTGAAATTGTTAATAATCTCGAAAACTATAAACTTTTTGTATAGGCATGTATATTAGAATGTTGTAGGTATTGATACAACGATCATTTTGATGTATAGAAAAAGGTCATGGGTTCAAAGGTCAAGGTCACAGATGTGAAACAATACTGAAATTGTTAATAATCTCGAAAACTATAAAATTTTTGTATAGGCATGTATATTAGAATGTTGTAGGTATTGATACAACGATCATTTTGATGTATAGAAAAAAGTCATGGGTTCAAAGGTCAAGGTCACAGATGTGAAACAATACCGAAATGGTTAATTATCTCGAAAACTATAAACATTTTGTATAGGCATATATATTAGAATGTTGTAGATATCGATACAACAATCATTTTGATGTATAGAAAAAGGTCATGGGTTCAAAGGTCAAGGTCACAGATGCGAAACAATACTGAAATTGTTAATTATCTCGAAAACTATAAACATTTTTATAGGCATGTATATTAGAATGTTGTAGGTATTGATACAACGATCATTTTGATGTATAGAAAAAGATCATGGGTTCAAAGGTCAAGGTCACAGATGTGAAATAATACCAAAATGGTTAATTATCTCGAAAACTATAAACTTTTTGTATAGGCATGTATATTAGAATGTTGTAGGTATTGAAACAAGGATCATTTTGATGTATAGAAAAAGGTCATGGGTTCAAAGGTCAAGGTCACAGATGCGAAACAATACCAAAATGGTTAATTATCTCGAAAACTATAAACTTTTTGTATAGGCATGTATATTAGAATGTTGTAGGTATTGATACAACAATCATTTTGATATATAGAAAAAGGTTATGGGTTCAAAGGTCAAGGTCACATATGCGAAACAATATGGAAATGTTTAATTATCTCGAAAACTATAAACTTTGTGTATAGGCATGTATATTAGAATGTTGTAAGTATCGATACAACAATCATTTTGATGTATAGAAAAAGGACATGGGTTCACAGGTCAAGGTCACAGATGTGAAACAATACTAAAATGGTTAATTATCTCGAAAACTATAAACTTTTTGTATAGGCTTGTATATTAGAATGTTGTAGATATTGATACAACGATCATTTTGATGTATAGAAAAAGGTCATAGGTTCAAAGGTCAAGGTCACAGATGCAAAACAATACCAAAATGGTTAATTATCTCGAAAACTATAAACTTTTTGTATAGGCATGTATATTAGAATGTTGTAGGTATGGATACAATGGTTATCATGATATAAAGAAAAAAGTCATTTGGGTTTAGTATTTATGTTTTCTTTAAATCTATCAGCTCGCCATTAGTTATCAGGTGAGCGTATCAGGCCCATGGGCCTCTTGTTGACCTATGGCTCAGGTGAGCTATTGCCATCTATCTTCGTCCGTCGTGCGTCGTCCGTCGTGTGTTTAATTTTTTCACATTTTAATCAACTCCTCCAAAACTACAAAGCCAAATTGGATGATATTTGGCAGTAATGATGTGTAGGTGAGGGGCTTTTAGATTTCCACACATGAAAGGATTATGTCCCCTTGGGGCCCCATAAAAGGGGGGAATTTGAAAATCTTTAAAAATCATCTCCTCTGAACTTACAAGAGATAAAGCTTAGATGTAAAACATACTTTGGGCACCTAGTTTCAGATTTGCACAAACCGTTACTGTAAGGGCCAAAATGGAGAAATGGTACTTAAAGGCATATGCTATGAAATAGAACCACCATTCAAAACAAGCTAATTTTTTCACTGTTTGTTCTATATGAACATGCAAACAAAAATATGCAAAAATAATGGTAGGTCATCGCATTAAATTTTTTAACATCTCTCGTTCAATATATGCACTATTTCAAGGATTTTGCATTATTACCAAAACATCGGTATAAATTGAAAAATCAACCTCAAATAAACTCAAGAAATTCATTGAAATGTTATAACCTCCTAAAATACAACATAACCATTTTTAACGTGTTAAAAATGTCAAAGTTGGCAGTTCAATGCACATTTATTAAAATAATTGCTAAAAAATACATTGGAGAAAGTGCTCATTTTACAGCCTTTTTCTCAAAATTTTCATACATTTTCATGTACAGAAAAAAATCTACCATTGGAAATCTTATAAAAATCTGCCAAAGTTTAACCAAACTATGTACTTCACAAAAACAAAGAAAAACTGATAGGTCACCAGGGTATTTTTGAATTTAAAAATAAAAAATTACCCCTACCCCCATGATTTTTTTCAAATATACCATTGAAATAATTGAAAGAAATTTCCAAAAGATTTTCTCTTATCAGTTAATTCAAATATTAGCGTCAGATTCTTGACAATACACAAAACAAAGTATATTTTTACTTATTATTTACAATATTAATCAATGTTTTATAATCTGAATATTTAAAATAGCTTCCTTATTATCGTAAAAATATCTGCGAATCTCATGATAGGAATTCAAAAACTCCAATGAAGAGAACAAAATGTAACAGTTTTGTTCAACCATCACAACATTCTAATATCTCTTGGAACTTAGATGAATTTCAATTAATTTGTGGTATGGTCAAAGAGAGAAAACTCTATACCATGGTTAGTTTACATTTTGTGCATCTGTGCTAGTCATACTCGGATTATAGGCCGTACCGTTTTTCGTTTTGGATTATACAAGATAGATATAACCTAGTTGCTGCAACGTTGTGATGAAATTTTGACAATTCACCGTTGTATGGTTCCCATTTGTTTATGTTTACTGTAATAGACATAATTTAATCAATTTTCGAAGCAAGTGGTTGAGAAGTACGTTCGAGCAGAACAACGTTGTAACAGTTGGTCCAGATTTGTTTACTTGAATCATGCGGGCAGAACAATACTTCTCGCCTTCTCTTCTCTGATACTTTAATAAACAGCCCTCTTCTTCTAAGAGGCATTTTGATAATTAATTTTACAATTTATATTGCCGAATACTGATTAAAAGAAAGCCGGATGTTTACAGTTGCTACGAGTCGACCTTCGTATACTGCTAGTATAATCCTTCATTTCATATGTCGCACCACTTACACAGACAATAACGTTAACAGAGTAGTCTCCCCTGGATGCTCGGATTCGGTGCGCAATGAAAAACCCGAAAATGTCTTTAAGGGGGAAATTGCTACAATAAATGTATTTGTCAATATATGTTTAAAACTATAAACTTTTTGAATAGGCATGTATATTAGAATATTGCAGGCATTTGCATTACGATCATGCACTTCGATCATTTTCAGTGATGTATGAATTAAGGTCATAGGTTCAAAGGTCAAGGTCATAGATGCGAACGACTACTGAAATGGTTAATTATCTCAAAAACTATAAACTTTTTGTATAGGCATAATTATTGGATTATTGTAGATATTGGTCTAGCGATTATTTTGATATATGTATGAAGGTCATAGGTTCAAAGGTCAAGGTCACAGGTGCAAACGAATACTTAAATGGTTAATTATCTCAAAAACTATAAACTTTTTGTATAGGCATGTATATTAGAATATTGTAGGTATATGCACAATGATCATTTTGATAAATAAATGAAGGTCATAGGTTCAAAGATCAAGGTCATAGATGCAAACAAATACTGATACGGTTTGTTATCTCAAAAACTATAAACTTTTTGTATAGGCATATATACTGGAACATTGTAGGCATTGCCCTAGCGGTCATTTTAATATACGAATGAAGGTCAAAAGTTCAAATGTCAAGGTCATAGATGCAAACGAATACTGAAATGGTTAATTATCTCAAACTCTATCCACTTTTTGTATAGGCATGTATATTAGAATATTGTAGGCATTGGCCTAGCGATCATTTTGATATATAGATGAAGGTTACGGGTTCAAAGATCAAGGTCACAGGTGCAAACGAATACTGAAATGGTTAATTATCTAAAAAACTATAACCTTTTTGTATAGGCATCTATATTAGAATATTGTAGTTATTGGCCTATCCAACATTTTGATATATAGATGTTTAAGCTGTGTATAAATAATATTTTGTAGCTAGACTTTAGATATGTTATATGTAGCATTCTTAGGACAAGTTATAATTAATTTGCAAAAATCCTTGCATACAATTGGCCCTTACTGCTGAAAATTTGGACATTCTCTTATTTGATGTCATTGACCATTGAACCTCTGCATGAGATATTTACTCAGCCTCAGATGAGCGTTAAGGCCAATTGGCCTCTTGTTTGTTTTGTTATTATTATTATTATTATTATTATTATTATTATTATTATTATTATTACAGTGCTTACGGCAGTAGCGGATCTCAGTCAGTAGCGGATCATTTTTTAGAATAAAGTTAATTTTTTCCATATCATTTCCATATCAATAAAACTCGGATATATTTCTGTAAAGCTGGTATTTTTACTTAATTCTACGTTTCATTTGTGTTGATAAACGTCCTATTTTTTTAAATTCTCGGCTTTTTAATGCGAATGTCACAAGCGTCTCGGCGACATAGATGTGATTTCCAAAACCTAACTTTCGATTTGACTAACGTACTCAATGCTTTCAAAGGTAATTTGAAATGATTACAATAGCTCTTTACACTCGTTAACATGTCTTCTTTCACGACACAAACCTTTATTGAGCTTTGTAGCAACCCACTTTGAAAAAATTACGCACTTTGAAAAATTTTTTCAAATCGCGTTAAATTCGGGACAAGCTCAACGCACTTTGAAAAATTTTTTCAAAGTGCGTTAAAAAATGGTTCAGCTCAACGCACTTTGAAAAATACTTCAAAGTGCGTTAATGAGGTACATATAAAATTCGACCCACTTTGAAAAAATTACGCACTTTGAATTTTTTTTTCAAACTGCGTTAAATGCGGGACAAGTTCAACGCGAAATGAAAAAACAAACAAACTGCGTCAATGAGGTACATTTAAATTTATTTCACTTCGTTCAACGCATATTTTCATTTGTGATTGAACAATCTACAACAGCCAACACAAGTATAATTAATAGCAGGGTTAGCGTTTGTATGTCGCTGAATGTAAAAACCGGTTTCAAAATGTGTTCCGCAGCCTAGGGTGTCGGGGTGAGGAGGAGGGGGTTTACAAGGAGGGATATTTTGGGAAAACACCTATCTTTGCGATATGTAGCACCTATACCATACATATCCTGACCGTAAACCATGTATATTTACAATGAAACCACTGGGCCAATTTGAACCAAATTTGGTGTAGAAGGCCCATGGTTTGTAAAGATTAAAAGTTGTGTTTGGCGTTCCCGCGCCATATCCAAGATACCCGCCGCTACTATAAACGCATAATCGGCCGTTTTAGTCTTATTTGTTGTCCGATTAGTTCAAATTTGAAACATGGAATATATATATAAGTTTGGTCATTGAACACATAAACCAACACAAATATGTATTCCTTTCTCGTGAAACTAAATAGCTTGCAAATATGTGTAAGAAATGAAGCGCGGACCTCCAGACAGACCTGGAAGTGAGATCAGGTGCTCCGGGAGTAGTATCTCCTGCTCTAATGCGACACCCGCCACGCATTCATTATAGTAGTACTTGTATGTTCAAGAGAGGAAACTCAAATATTTAATTGGTGTTAAAGATGTCTAAAAGTTGTGGAACTGGACAAATGCCAGTAACCAAAAGTTCCACCCCCCCCCTAAAAAACCCACCAACATCAATAGACAATACAATAGAAATTTAAGGTCCGTTGCCATCATGGCACGACTTGGACCTACATTCGATATAAAGGGGTGGTGTGGTTAACATGTTTATGGCGGGCTGTGAGACCCTATATGTAGTAACTACCTCAAATGTAGTAACGAACCAAAAATGTAGTAATAATTTTTTACCGCAAATGAAGTAAATGAAAACCGATATATTTAGTAACAAAATTATTGAATTATCGGCGTTAGAAATCAACATTTAAGGTACACTCTAACCCAACAGAAGTAACTTTTAACATGAAATACGCGTTAGACGATAGAAGTGAATTTTATCCCGTTAGAAGTGGCTCTGGTTCCAATAGAAGTGACTATCATTAAACCAAACCAATTAACAAAAATATGTGTATATATTGCTAATTTCATTGTTTTTATATTAGTGTCACATAAAGCAATACATTACATAATTATCAACATAACATCTAATCGTGATGTCAGTTTTATATGTAATATAAAACTATATAATTTTGTAATGAATTAATTAATACTCATCGGTCTCTTGTTTTCAATATGCTTCGGTTTGTAAAGTGCATTTAGTTTTGATGGACGCTCTGTATTTTGACAGATTCAAGTGGGATATTTATTATTATACTCCACGCAACTCAAGTTGCAGGAGGTATGATGCTGTTTCCAGTCCCTCCAGTCGTCCATCAGTCCGTTTTCCGCATTTTTCCTAAACGCTTGCAGATAAATATATTATGGCGAGTTTGTTTTATGCGAGTCAACCATAACGAATTGCAGATCAGTTAACATTCTGTTCCAAACCACATAGTTTTACGATTCCGAACCTTTGTGTTTGAAAATTTGATTCAAATAACAGTTTACCGCAGTTTTTTTTTCGAAACGCTTGTAGATATTACACTAATATTTTGTACAATGAGTTACAGAATGAGTTTTCGTTTCGTCCCGCTCTGTTGCTTTTAGGGAAATTTGGGAAGTCTGCAAGAACAGTTTTTCGAACTTTTTTCCAAAATACTTGCAGGTATTGGTACTTGCATCATACCAACTGATTTTTTGCAAGTTGGTCTGGTACTCTACCACTATGTGTTACAGGTCAAGTTCACGTTTCACTTTGCTCCGCTGAAATTACGTGTTTACGGTTATGGCAGCATTTGACTTAGTCCAATATGAGAGCGCTAGGTATGTGAGGTTGCTCACAAAGATTTTTTTTCAAAAATTTTTAAAAATGTGTGAAGATGAAGAAACTTTACCAGAAATTTTGCCTTTGCGTTGCGCTACGCTGATGGCATTCTATAGCAGGGTTCTTAATTGTGTCAAGCCTATTGTTACATGGGACCTCATTTATTTTAAGTTCCCATCCGAAGGAACCGTGACTTTATTTTCGTAATACCTAGTGTTTGGCGAAAGAGTAGTCACTACACACTTTCAAGTCTTGGGTCAGACCCGGCCGGGGATCCAACCCACAACCTCCCACTTCCGGACTGAGCACTCTACCAACTGAGCTACCGCAGTGGTTTAAAGTCAATGTGCTGCATTTTATAAAATTTGTTATTGTCTTCAGTCTGTAATATGGAACCTCTGTGATCATATATGATATATATATACCCTAGCTATTTAGTGGTCTAAAGGCGTTTCTCATAGAATAAATACGTACCCAATCCGCTAGGAACAGATCATACTGTAATTAGGTTTTTAAGGGTACCTCTTTTTGTCAGCAGTTTATTATAAGTGTTCAAAACGACTCAAGACAGTTTTATCATGTTCTAAATTTTTAGCTTGTTAATATAATTAACTTGCATAGCTATAGGTGTCCAGTTGCCTATTGCCGAAATGCACTTGTCGGTTTCTATTGAAGATTGCAATTTGACCGACCAGATGAACAAAAAAAAGCAGTACCGTAACTACCTATGAGGCAACCGAGGCAGTCGCCTCGGTAAAAATTTAACCAAGTAATTTTTCGAACAGAAGTGTGGTATTGTGAGAGAAATTTTTTTAAACGAGCAGTTCCTACAACTAGTGACAGTTTACATGAAACTATTTTAATGATTTAATAAAGTGATTGTCACATTAAACGTTCACATTATTATTTAATTTGTCATTTTTGGTAACTAGTTGTATTGCGGTACTGTCCGATTTTAGCATTTAGCGTCTTGTCTTGTGTAAATCTATCAAGTGGTCTTGCTAATGAAAATGCAGAAATATTCTGAAAAATCTAGGTTAAATGATAGACCGATTTTGTCCGATACCCACCCACATACGATTTAAGCTTTTAAACTATCCTCTGACCTGGATTAAGAGTTTTAGTGGTGTGGTTAAACTAGTTTTATTGGCACAAAACCATCCCACTTATTTTACAACAGCTGTCTAGTTTTGAGTTTTCCTACTGTACTCTTACATGTGAAAGATAAAAAACATTGAGACTCTGTTGGTACTGTATGTCATTATATATATATATATATTGCTCTTTAATTCTTGCCTCGGTTTATTTAAGGGCGTAGTTACGGTACTGAAAAGATATTATATTTGGTATTTTCCGATTTTTTAGTTGCGGTTCTCATTTAGACAGAATATTTTATTTTGTCATTGCCTAGTTATATACGCATCCAACCACCCACCACACATACACGGGTTCATCTGATCACTCTTTATGTTTGCACTACAAACTGTCCATTTTGATTTGTACAAAGATTATACGTGTTTAATACTTTTGATAAACAAACAAACCCTTATATCGATCCCACGTCATGTTTTACTTTCGAGAGAATCGATCCGGTAATTTAATAAATGTTCCACTTATATCAAGATTGCCCCAGCTATATTCGAAGTGACAGAAAGTTTTACCCATGGAGTGCACTTTATCGTGTAACACCTGCGTCGACATGGGGCATCGGTTGTAAGGTCTTATCCAAATTACCCCAATGGCTTTCATTTCACAATATCATTTGAAGTCTTGGTCAGATCCTGCCGGGGTTCGAACCAGTGATTTCTCACACACGGAAATTACCTTCCGTGACAGAAAGTAGATTATTAAACATACCATAACAAAAAAATAAAATAAAATTCAACCCATCGAAGATGGGGCGGGGGTGACCAATAACAAATCAAAAAATTATATCTTCGAAGCGGCGACTAATAAATATTCTGGGAACGTGAAATTCATCTCGGAACTCCCTTGTAGTACATATATAGTAGCCTTGTCACAGCTGAAAATGATTTTTCACATATACATGAACCATGACTAGCCGAGATATTACCAATTTTGAAAAAAATACATTTTATCATTATTTTGCTACATTTGTGAACAACATTTACTACATTTGTGACCAAACTTACTACATTTGTGGTTCGATACTACATATATGACACTTTTTTATTAATTTGTAAAAGTTACTACATTTGTGGTAGTTACTACATATAGGGGTCAACACGCGGCGCGAAACCTCCCACTTTTCATGTAGTAAAGCGCATTATTAATTTTGCCTGCTGCATCAATTGCAGTTATATCGGCTATAATTGCCATTGTTCCGACGTCCTGACTGCTTAACTATCAAGGGTCTAAACTCTTCTTATGTCGTTTATTGTTGTATTCCAGACCTGTTTATATTACTAGAATATGCTAGCACACACACACACACACACACACACACACACACACACACACCACCAAATTGACAAATAGGCAAGTAGACAGGTCGACAAGTTGGCAATTCGTTTTCTATTAATAAAATCTCTCTTTCTCGTTCGTTCTCTCTCTCTCTCTCTCTCTCTCTCTCTCTCTCTCTCTCTCTCTCTCTCTCTCTCTCTGTGTGTGCTTTGCTATTTTGAAAGTACATGTACTGTCTATCAAACTGCCTGGTGCACGTTTATTCCTGTTGGTTATTATCGGTCTCCCTTAAAGAAGACCTCCAAGAAAATTGTTGAAATCAAAGATGTTTTATGGTTGAGAAGAAAATTTTTCAAAGTGCGTAATTTTTTCAAAGTGGGTTGTCACAGGTGTTTTTTAACGCTGTTTGAAATAAAAAAAATTTTTTTTCAAAGTGCGTTGAGCTGAACCATTTTTTAACGCACTTTGAAAAATTTTTTCAAAGTGCGTTGAGCTTGTCCCGAATTTAACGCGATTTGAAAATTTTTTTCAAAGTGCGTAATTTTTTCAAAGTGGGTTGCTACAGAGCTTTACAGTTCATGACAATAAAAAATAAACCAGTTTATGCAGGGTGCAATTACGGCAATAACGGATCAGCTGCTGTCTACAGGGGACCTCTCAAAAGGCTAAGAAAAATATGGCATGTACCCATGTCTGGTGCTTTCAGAAAAATAATAAATTCTGGTGGGTTCAGTTATGCAGAGGCTATTGGAGAACCAGTGCCTAGCTTCCCTCCATGGCCAGTACCCAATGAGAAAGATGGGGGCATTGTCATGCCACTATCTTATTTATCATATGATAAGACCAAATCAATGGGCATTTTAAAGAAGCCACAATTGTAATGCTTGAATGATAATCTGTATGAGATTAGAATATACATGTAATTTTTTTTTTTTTTTTTTTTTTTTTTGTTTAAGACAATTAAAGTTTTATTCCGTTCTATATTTTTGTAACAATTAAAGACCTATGATGTACAGTGTACAATACCAATAAGTATCATTGTATGCAATGATATGCAATGTTCTTGTCAAAATAAAATCTTCATGGACAAGAGTATGTCATAATATTTATAACTTATACAGTATTCAAGACAATGTTGATTGACTTAATTTATCAGGGACATTGCGATGATTTGTTTTTTGTTATTTATTTCAATCATGACATTTGTTGATATTACTATTAAAACTCTTTAATGATTAGTATTTTTTGCAATTGAATGATGGAAACTTTAAAGTAATCATGTTTTGAGTTAATCGCCTATCGTTTTCTTGACACTAGGTGGCGCGATCCGCTACTCACAAATTGATTCGTTACTGGCGTAACTACATGGGATACAAAACGTAGATTGCCCATACTAATAGTAGGACGATTTTTATCATCTAATTATAAATTGAAAGAGTGGAGAAATGTCAATTGATAGTACCAAAAAATAACAATCGGCAGCGATGTTTTTCTAAGAGAGCAGTGAATATTGCACTAATGATCCGGTACTGCCGTAAGCACTGTATTATTGTTATTATTATTTTTTTTTTTCTTTCTTTCCGACATTTTTTAAATTTAAGTGATAGTTGATGCTAGATGTGATAAGATTCTAATATATAATATTTAACTAAGTATTTCATTATTTCATGTTTTTATTTATTCATTTCAAATCTATTACTCCAATTTATTTATTTATTTATTTATTTATTTATTTATTTATTTATTTATTTTATTTATTTATTTATTTATTTATTCGTTTATTTATTTAGTCTCAGAGGTGGATTTAATTTTCTTGTATGGTAGTGAGTCGTCGGCAAACAGTCGGACATCAGATTCTGTTACTTCGGTTGATAAATTATAGGAATAGCAGTGGTCCAAGAAAATTCCTTGATGTACGCCGGAGATGAAATTGGCTATGTTTCCTCCAGTTCAACTTTCAGGGTTCTATTTGTTAAGAAATTTGCTATCCATTTATGTGTCTCACCTCTGGGTGTTGAAGTCTATCACTTGCTCGATAGATAATTCCTCGGATAAATTAATCAATCTTTCATTAAATGATCGTAGATCGTTGTTACTTTTCATGTTACTTGCTGTCCAATCAATATCTCCGCCTAGGATAAATGTTGTGTATTTGTGCCTTGATCTGATAGAAGTAAGTTCAGATGTTAAATTATGTAAGCATCACCGTGCATCTTGGGTGGCCGGTAAAGTGATGAGATGACTAATGCTGCGATTTTTGGCAGGTCCACTTTAATGGTGATTAGTTCACACGGTCGATTTAGCTGCAATCAATACACCATAATGGTTGTCTTGTGGTCTGTCATTCCGTTTTACTTGGAAAGAATTCAGATGAAAACTCAGTTTCGCCCAACTAAGTTTCTTTAATACATGTTTCAACTAATAACTACAGTTCATCAACTTTGTTTCTTATGATATGAAAGTTTATGGATAATTTTCGGTTATTAGGTCTTTGTTTTTATGAAGTGATGGTGTGGCTGTTTGGCTATCAATTGAGCTAGACGATGAAATTAAGGCTAGTTGAAAGTTTTAAAAGTTCATCGTACGAGTTTGAAACTTGATAATGTTTTACATAGCGTTTGGTCCACTTGCCGGAATACATAGAACTTATGCTAGCCAGGTGAATAGAACATAAACCCACATGAACCCACAACGTTAGGGCTCTTATTACGGGTGCATTATTCACACAGAATACGAAATCAAAGTTGAAAGGTGACTAATTCGACTTCGTCTTGGGGCACATTGATCTTTGACAGGGTACAACATGCCCAAAACCCTGTGTAACTTATAGTATAGAAGAAGCGTAGGCATGTCATATCAATTCATGCAACAACAATTAAACTGTATTTATTTAAACTAAAACTTCATCTTAACTGTTACTGGTTATATAACATGTTTAACGTTTAAATACAGTTATTCTATAATTGTTCGTATATTTTTCTTTACAAAATGAAAGTAAAGTGCTAGCTGAATCATAATAATTTAATTGAAATATTTATTCTCTAGTACAAATCTTGTTGTCCAGTTGGAACAAATATTTCCTTTTTTATATTTTATGAGGTCACATTAAAATTTTGTTTTTGCTTTGGAAACAGCAACAGCACGGGAACTCAGGGGTTCAAGATGTAAATCTTCATTTATAAAAAAAGATATTTATTTATTAAAATACAATTTTAATTAAATTATTTATTGAATTATCATGTTGTTTGTGTTTACATATTCACTTTATTTAAGTAGCTAGTGATAAGCTTCCGATTGGGACTATTCATGGAAAAGTTAAATTCAGCATAATGTCACTTGTCAGAAGACATTTTGAGGAAATTTAAATTATCGTCTATGAAATTTTTATCGAAATTGTTCCAGCAGAAGCGGTTGGCGATAACTTAAAATTATGGATTAAGTTTTACGATTATTTTAAATCATCGCCATCATAAAACAAATCGAAGCTTTCGTTTTAGATTTAAATGTTGGGCATATAAATTGGGTATGTCTCTTTTTTGCACGGTGTTTCGAAATAATAAACATGCTGTATTTGTGTTTTATTTAAGATTACGCATGTGTGTTAAATATCTAAAACAAAATACTGAAGACACTTATACCAAGCTTAACATATATTTGTTTCAAAGAAAATAATAATTATAATAAATAGCCAATTTGCATTTTGGTATTAAAGGTTTTAGGCGCATACATAATGTAATGTGGCATACAGATTTTTGTTCCGGATATGACTGAACCATCCTCATTTTGTGTTTTATTTAAGATTACGCATGTGCACAATTGCACAAAATGTGGTTATTTAACCCCATCGTTTGAATGAAAATAAGAATTGTATTAAAAAGTTGATGAGGAATTGTATTCCGAAACGGCCGTCTAGTGCTGTAAAAATTAAAACTGGTATAATATGGAATTTAAACCCCTGAGCCGATATCTCTGCTGGTGGCTGGTGCCCCGAGGATATCACCAACTCAGTAGGCAATAATTTTGTATTATTGTCAGAAATATACTATAATTGTCTAAATTTCCTGAAAGTTAAAATTTGAGTTTCTCAAAAACTAAGGTATACTCCCTCATGCAAAGTATTTCCTTAGCTTAATTTGGTAAAATATATTTTGGTCCTTTGGGTAAGTTCTTCAAAATAATCTTGGTTTCATAATTTTGGTCCAAGCACTACTGATGAGGAGTTGTATTCCGAAACGGCCGTCTAGTGCTGTAAAAATTAAAACTGGTATAATATGGAATTCGATAAGAACGAATATATAACGGTTAAATGTCTATAACAAAAATCTAAATGCCATGGTAATCGTTATTGATAAATTCAGATACATGTATTTGTATCACGAATGCAAGAATATAAAAATCCATTATGAGTATCCATATAGGATAGGGAAATCTCACCAGAGAGGTTAAACAAAACTTAATGTTCAATCCCGAGGATGTTAACTTCATGACAATAACAGATGTTATGCACGAAAGAGTAAAAAGCGAGTAGTTGTCTACCTGTGATGATAAAGCCCACAATTGAAGAGTATATGGTTTATAGTTGAAATGTGGTAAACCGGTGGAGATTAGGGATTGTTTAGAGTTGTATTTTTTCTGGCAAATGCTATTGTAGAAATAAAGGTAATTCACGATTTCATGGCAAAAAAAGACACCAATTATATTTATTATAACGGTAATTATAACAATTAAAGCGTGAGAATGTGTAATTATATGCATTCGGTTAAACGGTTGAAATTCATGAACGCTATCATCATTTGGTGAACGAACTGTATATACATGTAAATCGTTTATCATGCAAGTAGGTTTATGTTTGCAATTTTGCTGGTTGTTTTAGTATGTAAATCATGCTTAAATGTTTTCGGCTTAGAACTTTTAAGTCAGAGAACAATGAACATCCATCTCAGTTTGTTTCAAGGCAATTACATTTATCTAATATTAGACAAGTTTTTGTGTCTGATTTGGCGAAATACAAGTTTTGTCGAACACGCATGATATAAATAAAATCTTGGCGGTAAAGTACACGTGCACTTTCTCATTGTCAAATGTAAATACTGACGTCATTACTACAAAACATTTTAGTTCAGTGTTTTCTGAGGTAAAATATAATTTTTTCATATAAAGTGTTGTTTTTATTATAACCTAGTTGGAAACGTTAGATAAAAATATCATAAACACAGTGTATATAATATGTATGTATTTAGATGGGCCTGGCTACAATTCCGCTCATATATGGGACGCGCCACAACAAAAAGGAACAGTTCTGCAAATTTTTCGAAAATGAGATATTTACTGTTCCTAATCCGAAATTTTATTTTTGTATGTCATTTATTAAGTGTGAAAATTATGACGTCAAACACGTCGCACAAAAACTACTCAAAATCATAACCTTCCATTTGAAGTTGATCCTTTATCCTTCATGGATACGCTACTTCTTGGAACTCGGGCAGTAAAAATTGTCTGACATGTCTATACAGATAGTTTTGCTTCGTCCTCTTTACCTTGCTGCTTCAATGATTGTCGGTTCATTATTTCTGACGAACTGTGTCAGTGAATGGGTGTATAGAACAACGCGATATACATTAGACCAAACTTCTTTTTAACGTCTGACGAACTGTGTCAGTGAATGGGTGTATAGAACAACGCGATATACATTAGACCAAACTTCTTTTTAACGTATAGTCTAGAACTACCGGAAATCCCTTTTGTATTTTCAGAAGCGCTATGTGGTCAGCCATTTTTTCTTTTTTTTTTTTTAATGAAATATTCTGTCAGAATATTGCCTTAGTTCTTCAGATTGGCACAGTTTTTGCATATTGACCATAATCTCATATTGGCCCAGTTTTGTGAATTTATTGGCGATGAAGATTTTTACGTATTGTATCAATTACACATGTTGTTAAATAATAATCAGTAATACAACATTTTTCAAATGTGTAACCATTAATGAGCGTGGATGAATTTTCTGTGAGAAAATTGTGAGAAAATTCACGGTGTGGAAACGTTGAGCCTTGAAGCGAGAGAGAAAAGAAAAGTATTTTGACAAATTATTATTGATAAAAATTTTGTTTATTAGACATTCCTTAGATTGAGACCCGTACCTTTAATCAATAGGATGTGTTCTTACAATTAACAAAATTGATTGACAGGTGTTCGGATAGTAATTTTTATGACACCTGTAAATATACTATCTGAATCGTTTGATGTTGTCTTGGATTTAGAATTTCACATAGGTAAATTGATTGTGAAAAGATAATTATGTGAATAGACTGATAACTGACAATATTATCTAATTTTGAAAAATAACATTTTAAATAAAATTTAACCACCCGTCATTTAATTTTTAATGTTTAATAAATAAATAAATCAATCAATCAATCAACAATCAATAATTTTTAATTTTTAATTTTCAATTTTTAATTTTTAATAAATAAATAGATAAATAAATAATGGTACATCATAAGCCAGTTCAGGTATTGATGTTTGATTAATATTATTTGAACGTGGGTGACCAGACGGGTATTTTTAAATGATTACAGCATTTACTTTTATCAATTTTCTAGTTTTCGTTTTCTTCATGATCGGGAAAAATTGGCCTTTGAAATACATTGTAAGGAAATCTGGACCCTTTTCGAACTTAAAATTGTCAACATCAAATTTATTTATTTATTTATTTATTTATTTATTTATTTATTTACTGAACATTTTGTCAATAAGTCAACTTAGTAAAAATCTTTAATTGCGTGAACGACTGCCTGTGTTGTATTTGAAGCCGGTGCCACGTTCCACGATGTTTGGTTGAAAATTTTGCAGGGTGTGCAGGTTCTGCATGATTTAATATTAGAATTTAATTTATTTTACAATTTTAACAAATGACGATTAATTTTCGTATATTTAATAAATAATATTCGTCTCACGTGTTTGGTTATGTCAAGGCTAACATTCAGAACTCAGTTTAATCGCATTCTCGTGGTCTGTTTCTGGATAGAATAAAGACAACTGAACGCCAATTTATCAATTGTAAGGTTTTCTATTTCTTCCCAAAATAATTACGAATCATATAACATATACAGGAGCACCTCAGAGTAGTTAAATTATTATACGTCAATACATCAGCATTATTAGTACTGTCCACCATGTTAGTTACTACAAAGGTTACTTAAATGACGTCCCACTCGGATCAGCCTCGATATGGGTCGTTTCACTAACAGCTACCCAGAAAAGGCCAAATTCAAGGCCTTCAAACCACTATAACTTTCTTATTTAGTCATCAAGTTTGATGCGGTTTTCAATATTGTGATATTAAAATGGTATTTAACATAAATATGAAATAAAAAAATTTCGTTACAGTTACTCTTTAATTGTCGTCATTTATACAAGAGACCATTGCCCCTGCACCTCTTACAAATCCCGCATAATTGTGTATTAGTTGATTGAAAATATCTTTGGTGTACTGCGTATTGGTTAGACTGTGTACGGGTTGACAATGTTTGTTTCTCAAGTGTACGGATTGCTGATTTCTTTCAGATAATTCCTTTGAAATCATTAAATTAGTAACCACTGTCACTTTATTACATCCATAGAAGCTGTCGCTTCTTTGAATATAATTATTGGGAGGACGTGAAGCAAGTTACATTTTCAGGTGTTTCTGTGGGTTTTTTTTTTTTTTGTATTCATCACTTGTTACCAGTATCTAGTGCTGAACAGGGATTCTGGTTATTTTGTCAAAGCATCATACAGATTCCAAACAAAAATATTTTATCAACATAATGCTGGAGTTTTTGAAACACAACATATTTGTTGTGTTTGGTATTATTATTTTCCACATACAATCAGTATACCACAGGGTACAAACCACCATCGTTTGCTGATTTGTTTTTTTTTCTTAGCAGAACCTTGTTAACTTTGACTGTCACCAAATCTTTCGGCCACATGCAGACATATAGCTGAAGTTCTGTCTCTTAACAATCCTAAATTTGGAAACTATGTGAAATCTATTAAACCTAGCGAGCTAAAATAAAAGATACCAGCGATTCCCTAAGTTCTGCTTCTACCGGAATTATGACGCCCGCGAAGGGTTACATTTGAATTTTTATGACAAACGTGATGACCTCAATTTACCTTTTCTATGTAGCCTGCTTCTCCTGCTTATGGTGCATATTTCCCAATTAATACGCAATGGATCTTGTTCCCACTAAGGGGACTTTGTACAGGCTGCTTGCAAATAAATTGTTAACTCAGGGATATCAAAAGCATAGGCTTATCAAGGCAAATCAGTGATATCCGGTGGACGTTTCCACACCGTGAACTTGTACCTTGAATTCATGGCCAGGGCAAACTCCCGTAATAGCATACGAAAAACCCTTATTTGCCATTTACAAAACAATACATCAAAACAAAGTCTACAATTTAGGCTAGTTGGGTTTAAAATTGAATGTAATTTATGTTACTTGTCTTTTGTATCTTTGCAAAAATCAGATATGACCAAACAATGTTCTCGTAGTTTTTAAAATCACACTAGATATTTGGGATACTGGACAAATCAAATGGCAGCAATAAAAAATGAGTGTTTAGCCTAGGCTTGTAATATCCCTAGATCAACAATTAAGCTGCGTTATATTAAGTTTGCGTATGGCAGCCATGACCGACTGCTACTGTTTTTTGTTTTCGGAGTTGTGGGTTCGAACCTCAATCGGGACTTGTAAATTTTCTGAGATGATTTTTATCTCTTGTCGATACTACAGCTGTAAAAAAGCTAAATACTAGTAGTCTTTCGAGTTAGTCCTGTGTCTCGGTGCAAGCAATATACCCCTCTGTAGAGTTAAAAAAGAGTAGACCACCTGTGACCGCTACAGAAGACGCATACATCAAGAAGCAATAGAAACAGACTAAGCAAGAAAAGGATTAAGAAATAAGAAGTTATGGGAACAAGCTCTATCGTAGCCTGTTAACTGTTAAAAATTTACATGAAGTCAACGTGTTTGTCATATAGCTTCAAATGTCACCTTTCGTGGGTATCATAATTGAGGTACAAGGTAAAATATGAAGAGAAACTTAAAAGAGAAAATGAAGACGAAAAGTAAGAAAATAAAACTAAAGTATTTGGTTTCTGAGGGATAAAATTTTATCTTACGCATTTTGGTTAAATTTATTCATTCTTCAGACAAGGGTTGTCTGATACAGAATTTTGTATCAGACATATCCATCATGAAGGCACAGTTTCATGCGTTTGTTCACGGACTACTTCAGATTCATAGTAATTAGATTAGAATGTTACGTAAAAAAAGATCAGGGGTTTCCCCTAGATTCTATCTTGGCAAGACAAATGAATGTAGTTAAAAACAACAATAAATCGTAAAAAATATATCAGTACATAATATATTCAATGTTCTCAAATGATTCATTCGTGTAAATTTTAATTGCAGAAAAAATAAGTTCAATAAAAAAGTTGAATAAGTAAGTAATACAGTTCAAAAACTGTCAAAATAAATAGTATAAATAAAAGATAATCGCCATTTCAATTTTCCAAAGATTCAATTGTCTACTAGCTTTGTTGATCACACGACCGATGTCTAAAATAACGTCCTATGGCGCCCGTCAACTGTAATCCGTGTTTTATACTGTGACATTACACACACCGGGTTTTCATCCAAAAAATAAATACAATGTAGTACTTACATTTAACTCCATCCATAGAGAGAGCCTCTGAAGGCATATGACATTTCAGACAAGCTAGTCAGAATGTTCAAACTTTTCTATGAAACATTCCAATGTAAAGGCATAGAAGATGGTGAAGAAACTGACTGGTTCCGGTTAACAACAGGAGTGAAGCAATGTCTGGGTTCCTTTTCTTATTAATAATTGACGTTGTAATGAGAAGAACCACGAAAGGAAAATAAACAGGAATAAAATGGACCTTTACTTGAAGATCTAGACTTTGCAGAAGATCTTGCTCTACTTTTATCGAAATTTCAGGACATTTAACAAAGACGCAACAACTACACGAGAATGCAAGTCGGGTTAGACTAAAGGTAAACATAAAGGAGAAGCTGACGAAGACATTCCCAACCGACTTTGTAAAGCAAAATCACAATTTAGTAGCTAAGATGAATCTGGAGCTCATCGAAATGTCCCACCCGAACAAAAATTAAACTATTTACCAGCTTGGTCTTGACAGTACTTTTGTATGGAAGAGAGACATGGAAAATTTCAGAGAGAGAAAAGAAAAAGATAGACACCTTCTAGAATAGATGCCTTAGAAGATTCCTGAGAATAAGATGGCAAGAAAAAAATTAAAAATAAAGAACTTTTCAACAAAATAAAAAACAAAAGAGGAAGTCAATAATTAGAATAAAGAAGTGGAGGTAGATTGGCCATGTTCTCAAATGGAAAGCAGCAGAATCTGTTATTGTTCTTGCTATAAACTTGCAAACTCACCTTTCGGACAATAAAAATTCAACAATTTCACAAAAATTAAAAAACAAGTACGGCCGAACCCGAAAATGTCATATTATATTATATATAATTACATCAAATCAGTCAGTTGTTTCAGAGAAGACGGATAGATAGACACTGAAACCAGTTTCTGCAATTCATAATTAGTTTTAAGAGCGCGTTAGTTTGAAATTGCTTCTTTAGTTAAATCATTAAATTCATTACATAAATTCATACACAATCAAGAAGCCAGTTTGATATCTAAAAACTATTTTGAAGATTCTAAGCCGAGAGTTCTAAAGGCAACTTCAAATCTTGAATACTGATGTACTGTATTTTTCGGTGATAAGAAATTACTTATGTTTCCAAATTACATCTATCATTGAAATGCAAGTACATGTAAATCAGTCAATATTGCTAAAGAACATTTCATCTGTAAATATTTCATCTGTTATTTTTCACTGCATATTCCGTAGACATATTTTGTGGGTAAAGTATTGCAAGTCACCAAAACCTCCCACCGTAGTAATGTTTATTCTCTTCCTAGTTGAAGTTTAAATTTTGTAACAAACAATAGGCCGATTGGGTCTGATACGCTCACACCTGGATAAAATTATTGATTACACTTGCTCAGAAACTGGCACTTAATAAAGAAGCCAGTGTTCTATTTTTATCACCTCCTCAATTATCATCATTATGAATTTTTGCAAAGTTGACTAACTCTATTGGATGCCAAAATATCGATTTGTCTGTTACCCATCATTTCAAATGGTTTCATTATCGAAGTAACGTGCTGATTTATCTGTTCTTGTTTTATTACTTTATTACAATTATTATACACTTTCCAATTAAAATATATATTCGGTATACCCCGGCTGCGAAGCTCTGTTCTTTCGTCCGTCCGAGTTTTCTCAGGAGTTCACTATGGGGTCCCATGTACTGATTATAAGTTTGACATCTACTTTCACATTTTTTAACATGTGTATACTAAGTGAGCAGTAGCGTTATGTTTTCTTGACATTAAACTGTATAATATAATGTTAATATTAATGATATTAACATGTTTTGTACACGTGTTCGTCTTTTGTTATGACATAACGGAAAATTACTTGAAAAGTTGGCATGATATTTTTGTTGTACTGCAAATTTCCCATTGTCTATTACAGCAATTGTTAATATGTTCGAGATCTTAATTAGGCACAAATGTATTTAAGTGAAACAAAATTGTACAGTTGTACAAAAATTCATGATTATCATGACATGTTCATAATTATTTAAAATAACGTCATTATGTTAAAATATGAAATAAGATAAATAATAATAATAATAATAATAGTAATAATCCAAACAGATTTCGATCTTGTGTTTTACAGGCTTCGCACTTACAGGAAACCAGACAATTATAGATAAACCGTTTATCCATCTTTATTCTATTCAATATCTGTTCAATATTGCAGTGTTCAACATTTATTTTTTCAACATTCGAACATTCGAAAATATTTTCGTCTTATTCGTAAAACATTCAACAAAACGATTTTTATCACATTCCGCCAATGCCACTGCCATTTATGGTAATCCCCAGTACCTCGGAACACATTGGCATAAAGAATTACTGAAAGCATATACCATTATACGGTATATTTCCCATAGACGGACGGTATAGTGCCTGAGAAAAGTGAAGCTTTCATTGTGCTGAAAATTTCGAAGTATTAACATTACGAAGTATTTGTAACACTATGCACAGGCAATGTTAAATGTTAAACCCCCCAGTAAGTATGGTAACCCCCAGTGCCTCGGAACACATTGTTTTAAAGCATCAATGTAAGTATTTTGGACATCAAAATAGACCGCCGAAAGGTGTTTATCATGTTTATTGGAAACTGTTTGTCAATTCTGCAATTTCCTCCATTGTATACATGTTTAAGAATTTTTACTTCAAAATACAAATGGTGAAAGCGATAGGCCCATGTTAGTTGCCATGGGCATTTACGTGGAAAAGTCGGTTTGCCTGTATCCCTTATTCTTCGGTTGTATTAAAATATTTGTATACGGTACATCATATATACTTTCGGAACATGTGTTACGAGGGACTGCGGATATCGATACTCAACTTTGGCATTAGCCTTAAATTTTATATTAAGTATGGCCAGTACTTTTACAGTTATATGAAAATACCGAATTCTTATATAAATATTGTTTTGATTTTCCAAAATGTTTTCTCTAGATCTGTTTCTATTCGATAAAGGCAATGCCCTTATGAGGTGTTACAATATCTCATTGCGAAAATTACCAGTGGAAGTTTCATTTATTTTTCGCATAAACGAAATTTTCTGAGCAATTCTTAGCACTTAAGATCCATGTGATCCAACGCAATGTACTAAAGAACTATACTTAATATACTAATAGAATTTCAAAATTGTCAACACAGTGAAAGCTTCTCTATGTCAGATCCTTTACTTTCCGTCTATATACAATTTATTGTATAATGATGCCTACATTGATACATTATGCCAAAGCCTACCGAAGCAATAGGGGAAACAGTGCTTGGTAGTGACTATGCATAAAGTTACAAAATGATACTTTGTAATTTCCAGCACAGTTGAAAACTTCACTTTGCTCAGGCACTTTTATCTTCCGAAGCAGTACTTGGTAGTGACATTGCCTATGCATAGCGTTATAAAATAATATTTCGAAATTTCCAGGACAGTGAAACTTCGTCTATATGAGTAACTTTTACTAATTAAATGTTAGAGGTTGCAATGTTAAATCAGTAACTTACTTCAGGAATAGTTTAGTTTGTAAATCAGAACCAAACGAAGGCTCAGATGAGCAATAACAATCTATTACCGGGCGCATTTGATGTTTTCCAAAACAACTATACAAAATTTGATGAAAGGGTAAGAGGCTTTCGTCTTCGCACAAATGATAGTTTTACGTCGCATCGGGACATCATAAGGGGAAAATAATGAAAATATTTCAACATCTTTAAAAAAGTTTATTCTAGTTTCAAGTTTGCATAAATTTTAGTTGTGGGGCACAAAATAGGGAAATGGCAAGGTACTAAATGAAGCGCCATAAATTTGTATACAGTCAAACCTGTCTATAAAGGCCACCCAAGTAAAAGTGGCCTTTAAAAGCAGGTGGCCTTAATATGAATAAAGAACAATTGGGACACAAATCTACTGGCCTTTATAAGCAGGTGGCCTTTAAGGCAGGTATTTGTATTTGTCAAAGATATCTAGAAAAATGTAAAATCTTTCTATTGACATGTATTTAAAATTTTGCAGATATGGAAATGATCATTTTGATGCATAGACAAAGGCCATCGGTTCAAAGGTCCCAGTTGTATAAGTACAATGTATACTGAAATTGTTGAATATCTGCAAAACTATAAACTTTTTGTATAAACATGAATTTGAAAAATAACGTAGATTATCTGATAATGATACACAAGTCCTTTAGTCTCCCAGCTGGTAAAGTGAAAATTAAGTTCTGTTCAACCCATCAGCTAGAAAATTTCTGAGTTAATCATGGTTAAGTATTGGTACAGTGAAGTAAGAAAAAGGTGGATGTCAAGTCTGAAAGTGGTGCAATTTTTTTAACAGCCACTTTTGTATGGCCCCCCCCCTAAATTTTGAGTAAAATCCCTAAGATATCTTTAATGAAAAATTTAACGTCTATATCAATTAAACATTGAAATTTACAAACACTAGTATTTTCACACCTTTTACATAAAAACACAACTATAAAAAAGTGCTAAAATTACGTTTTTGTTTTAAAAAAATGATTATTTAAGACAAAAAATCTCTCAAAATCCCGTATTTTCATAATTATTTTTCCGAATAACACTTATGTAACATAATTTGTTGTCCCAAATCAAGAACCACTGGTATATTACATTAGTCACATTTATTATCTGTATATAGATACAAAATATTTATTAAATTAGTGAATAATTAAGTCTTTAGCATTAAAAATCTTTCCCCTACCCCAAATACATAAAAATATTGAAAATTCTTATTTCTGGATTTTTTTTCTTGTAACTTATAAATTAGGTGTAGAATACATTTCAAACAATCATCTGTGGTACTATTTGTCCTAAATAATGGTAAATAACAGAATTATAGTATAAACTTGATAAAAAAACAATACCACAGGGATAGGGTATTATCAAATGTTATCACCATTCGTTCAAAACCATCAACATTAACATATCTACTATTTAAGGTAATAGGTGTATGTAAAACTCACAAGGATAATATTTGACAAAAGGGGTGATAAATGAAGCATCAGTCATTAAAATATTTTCCCTATCCTAAAATTCATAAAAGTTTTATTAACATTTACTTGTTTATGTCTTTTCAAATGACTTTTATATCATCACGAGTATCTAATCTCAAAATGTAGACAATATATATTAGTCTGGGAGCAGCTTGCAAAACCCAAAAATGAAGTCCACACAATGTTTCTTTGTTGATAATATATGTTTAGGATGTGCTTGATAATAATCAAAGTGAAATATCCAAGATGGCGGCCAATATGGTTGACAAATCTAGCATATCTCGTATAATTTATATAGTTATAGTTTAACATAAAGTTAATTAAAGAGTCTTTTGATAGGTTTCAGTGGTCAACAAAGTCGTTTTTGTTGTTTATATTCACACAGAATGGATATTTGAGCCAGTTTTGACGTATTGTAGATAATGTATTTTCAAAATGGGGACTTTGCATAAAAAACGATTTTCTTAATGACATTCATAATTTATACAGTTTGACGGTGGTCGAATGTCGTCTATCTGAAATATTTGGTTGTTTAGATTCTGGGAAAGACTTGACTAGTGTTGGTTCTGATAGCATCAGAAAAATAATTGGATTAAACAAGCGAAGATATGATACCATTCATGAAGATTTGGAGAGACAACTTATAAATAGCGAACCCTTATATAATTATAGTATAGAGATTGTTTGTCATCTTATACAATTGTACTTCAAATCACCACATTATCGTCATTCAAAAGCATTCAAGTAGGGAAACTTTCAATAAACCTCAACAACAAAGTATAGGCGACGATCATACATAAAGCAGTGGAGACCAATGTATAATGAATCCAGATTCTAATCATCCAAGTCGATTGGGTAAAGCTGTACTATTTCGAACTGCTGAACATATAGGGAGACGAACATTAAATGGCAACATTTGAAGAGACCTCTAAGTCTTGAGATGATGAAGGGGCATAAGATATGGATTTGTGAATCATGGGAGCCATCAGTGACTTCCATGCTGCATGTGAACAGGGTCAAATCGTCTGTTACAGTAACTTCAGGGGAAACTGCAAACCTATTACCAATTCTGATGGTAGATTGATACAGGCTTTGGCAGATAACTTTAATACCAAAATTTTATCACAAAATCGGCTTTATTACATGGTTGGCAAGGGAACGGATTCAATAACATTAGTTATCATCATAAACAAACATACTCACCCATACCCGAATCACAATCCGGAAGCAAAGTAAAAACATTAGTTAGGTTAGACACGTGAACTTCCACCAGGTAAGTGAAGCCGGGTGCTCCGAAAGGGTAAGCTCCACCACGTGTGTAATCACAATTGTATAAAAAGAACATAGAACTATGGGAAGTCAAATATCTCCTGGACACAGAGACAACAATACTGTGATGTAAAACTTTTTGAGGGCCTTGATAAGCCCTGGGTCAACAATTTATGTGCATGCAGACTGCTTTGTTGAACAAAGTCCAATAATGGGAACATAGCGTGTTAATTGGGAAACAAATACCACATAGCAGAAGAAGCAGGTATATTGCTGTATAGAAAAGGAAAGTTGACAATAGAAAAATTTCAGTTATCGCGTTTGTCATAAAGTTTCAAATGTTTCCTTTAGCGTGTGTCGTAATTTTGGTATACGTTTAAATATGAAGCAAAACTTGAGGAATCAGTGGTACCTTTTATTTCAAGCTCACTAGGATAGATGGACTTCACATATTCTTCAAATGTAGGATTGATAAGAGACAGAATTTCATCTAAATATATGTATGTTGAGTTGAATGATTGGCCACAATCTTCTCTCCATATTTAATAAGGTTTACATAATTTCTAATTCATAAGAATAAAGAAACAAATCAGCAAGCAGAAACAACTGTCACGTACACACCTGTTATAAACATGGTTCCACCAGATGACTGCCATGTAAGGAACTCGGATGTAAAATGAATGCAGACAAACCTTTATTGTATTTACAGCTAATTAACATTTAAGGTGCTAACCCTTCAGTAGCACCCAGCCTCACTTCCCTGGTTGAAGTTCACTCATTTAATTCGCCAGTTTTCAATTTGCTTTTGGATTGTGATTTAGACATGTGGTTGATGTATTTTTTATTATATCAAGTTTATATTAAATGTCATATGAGTACAACCCGATTTGTTCCAAAAACTTGTACTTCGATTAAGTGGTATGCACATGCTGATGAGTGTGCAGATGTGGTAATGGCGAACTCTGGTCTAAGAAGGGACTAGCTTCTAAAAGCAGCATTTGGAGTGTTAGCTCCTTTTGCTTACCGACAAAATTTTTCCACAGATTTTAAAAGCATTAAGAATGAATGGCATGCAATATTGTGTAAAATTGTTTTTGATATGGAGTATAAATAATTTTCCTGCAGACATTAGTGATGATAATAGGTAAAAACAGGACAATAAAGCTGTGGCTGTTCTGTCTGAGGCCAAATCAAAGCAGGACAGTAAAGCTGTGGCTGTTATGTCTGAGGGCAAATCAAAGCAGGACAGTAAAGCTGTGGCTGTTCTGTCTGAGGCCAAATCAAAACAGGACAATAAAGCTGTGGCTGTTCTGTCTGAGGCCAAATCAAAGCAGGACAGTAAAGCTGTGGCTGTTATGTCTGAGGGCAAATCAAAGCAGGACAGTAAAGCTGTGGCTGTTATGTCTGAGGGCAAATCAAAGCAGGACAGTAAAGCTATGGCTGTTATGTCTGAGGGCAAATCAAAGCAGGACAGTAAAGCTGTGGCTGTTATGTCTGAGGCCAAATCAAAGCAGGACAGTAAAGCTGTGGCTGTTATGTCTGAGGCCAAATCAAAGCAGGACAGTAAAGCTGTGGCTGTTATGTCTGAGGGCAAATCAAAGCAGGACAGTAAAGCTATGGCTGTTCTGTCTGAGGGCAAATCAAAGCAGGGCAGTAACGCTGTGGCTGTTGTCTGAGGGCATGTCAAAGCAGGACGGTAAAGCTGTGGCTGTTATGTCTGAGGGCAAATCAAAGCAGGACAGTAAAGCTATGGCTGTTCTGTCTGAGGGCAAATCAAAGCAGGACAGTAAAGCTGTGGCTGTTATGTCTGAGGGCAAATCAAAGCAGGACAGTAAAGCTATGGCTGTTATGTCTGAGGGCAAATCAAAGCAGGACAGTAAAGCTGTGGCTGTTATGTCTGAGGCCAAATCAAAGCAGGACAGTAAAGCTGTGGCTGTTATGTCTGAGGCCAAATCAAAGCAGGACAGTAAAGCTGTGGCTGTTATGTCTGAGGGCAAATCAAAGCAGGACAGTAAAGCTATGGCTGTTCTGTCTGAGGGCAAATCAAAGCAGGGCAGTAACGCTGTGGCTGTTGTCTGAGGGCATGTCAAAGCAGGACGGTAAAGCTGTGGCTGTTCTGTTTGAGGGCAGAATAGAGGACAGTAAAGCTGTGGGTGTTCTGTTTTATCAAACCAGTGTTGGTTATAAGGTTATTCATTTGATCATAGAGGGAAGCTGAGTGGGGTTGGCTTTGTGATTAAAAGCAAATCTAAACAAAGCATATTATATGACTTTCCTAGCTTAGCACTCTTAGAAATGGCAAAACTAAGACCATTTTTGAAAGAATAGCTTCTTTAATTATCATTTTATTGATTATTATAGTGAAGCATTAATGTTACACTATCATTTATATACTGAACAAAACATAATTACATGAGGAAACATCAACATATATAAAAAGAAAACTATTCTGGCAGCCATCTCGTCCGCCATCTTGGATATCTTAAATTCTCCAAAGCTGCCAGAGTGGCATCATGCAGTTTCTGATAAGGTACATGTTGCAGAGCAACTTTATGTAAAAACATTTTTTGCGGACTCTTTTTATAGGTTATGTGTTAAAACATCATTAGTCATCTGGACTATATAATTATACATGTACAATGTTTAAACATTAAAACTAAGTAAGGCATTACTCATTCGTCGTCATTATCACTGTCTGTATATCTGAAATAATACAGAATTCTATTTGAACATAATTCGTCATCACAACCACAAATATCTGTACACAAAACGCCATCCTTTTTGCGTTTACAAATAAATCAAATCCTATATTTACAGCGCCATTTTATGCAAATTATTTTTTTTAAATCATGGGGTAGGGGAAATTTTCCATACTTGTTACTAACTTGTTTACAAACAAAATGTTCATTAACTACCACATACAAACACTATATCATAAACAAAAGTCATTCGATATAATAGTTATATGTTTTTCTGTTCATTTTTGTAAAATAAATTATCGACCAATTTTATACATTTTGGGGTAGGGGAAACATTTTCGTCATCTGAAGCCTTCATTCGCGACTGTTTCAACAAATGTTAGATTATTTACATTTACAATAGGTATGATCAACATTATATAACAAGTTTTATAAAATTGGAGCATAAGATAATAGTACAGAACAATTGATAGGACAAATAATTAGTAATTTTAGGGATTTTTCTGTCTTAAAATTTCATTTTTTAAAAGAAATTTTAATTTAAATATCATATTATAGTTGTACTTTATTGTACAAGATGTGTCAATAATAAAATGTCTAACAAACATAATATTTTATTGATATAGCCGCTAAAATATCCATTAATGATATTATAGGAATTTTACTCACAATTTAGGGTGGTCACTTACAAAAACGAGGCTGTAAAAAAATTTGCACCACTATCAGGTTTGACATCCACCCTTTTTTTTTACTTCACTATACCAATACTTAACCGTGGCATAGTCAGAAATTTTATAGCTGATGGTTTGAACAAACTTTTATTTTAAGCCTCTTGATAGAGTTAGCCTGGAGACTACTTGGTCCAAAGTTTTATGTCGCAGATTCAGATTGGTTATTTATCTGCAAAACTATAAAGGTATTGAGTTAAGTTTAAATTTTGTTTCCATCAAAGAACGCGTGTTGGGTCTCATATACTTTTGTTACTTAAATGCGTTTTAAGAAAACCATAAGTATAAAACTTTCAATATAGTGATATATCAACAGATTTTAAGTATTTGACAAATCAACATCTCCAACCGATATTGTAGTACAGTTTATTCTGTTCCTGAAGTTTAACTTTTTGTCACCAAACCCGTTGTAACATTAATAATTTGAACATTTACAAATATGCATGATAATTGACCTTTAAGCTTGAAGCTATGATGAAAACGCATTGCTGAAAACAAAACAAAATTGACTGAATACAACCATTTCAATGATTTATATATGTGTGTTTATTTATCAACAGAAGATCCACAATACCCATAAAGGATTCAAATCAGATCATGCATAAAAAGATAAAACAAAATATTGAGATATTTATTTTTGTTTTAAAAATTTTCTTTGTGTATCATTGAACTATAAAGACAACCTTCTAATGGTTAATATGTACGATGAATTTTTAGTGTTAAAAAGGGGTACACGTGAGGGAAGCATTTTTAAATGTTCATTGTTTAGTTTATCTATAGACTAAAAAATATATATAATATTGCTAAATATTACCTATAAATTTAATTCTTCTGTTTTTCATTTACTTAATGTTAAAAACTTATATAGCTGCAACTGTCATTTCAGTTTTAAACAAAGGACAAAAAGTCGGCGTTTTGTTCTGCTTATTTTAACTGCATTTAAATGAATATTTTAATAGCTTGAAAATAAATGGAGATGCTATAGACATGAATATACAGCATATTTAGGTAATATAAACAAAGATGATGACAATGATCATGAGGACGACGACGGTGATGATGATTAAAGCAATATTTAAAAGAATGGTCAAGCTATTTATGTCCTGTTTTGTGTAAAATGCAGCATGCAATTAAATAAATCGGTTCAAAATAGAAAATAGAAAAATTATTTATAATAGTAGTAAAAGAAAGAATGGTTATAGCATGTGTATGTGCTGCTTAAAATATTATTTCTAATCTGGAGAACCATAAAGAAAATAATAAGGTCTAAACTGAGATATAGATTGAATAATTTCAAGATTTGTATTAATCCCAATAGTTTAAGCCGATTGAATCATTCTCAATTTAGTATTGTAGCTAGACTTTATATATATACAGTGAAACCTCCCTAAACCGGACACTCTCTAAACCGGACAACTCTCTATTCCGGACAAAATATTTGGTCTCGATTTTTTTCCTTCTTAATTTCAACTAACAAGCACCTCTCTAAACCGGACACTCTCTATTCCGGACACCGGGACAAAGTTTTTAGTCCAAAGTTGCTTAAATCCTTAAAATTGAACCTCTGTAGCAACCCACTTTAAAAAAATTACGCACTTTGAAAATTTTTTTCAAATCGCGTTAAATTCGGGACAAGCTCAACGCACTTTGAAAATTTTTTTCAAACTGCGTTAAAAATGGTTCAGCTCAACGCACTTTGAAAAAATATTCTTTTTATTTCAAAGAGAGAGAGACCGAATTGCCAACTTGTCGACCTGTCTACTTGCCTATTTGTCAATCTGGTGTGTGTGTGTGTGTGTTGTGTGTGTGTGTGTGTGTGCTAGCATATTCTAGTAACACAAACAGGTCCGGAATACAATGAATGATAGTTAACTATAAACGACATGAGAAGAGTTTAGACCCTTGATAGTTAAGCAGTTGAACAATGGCAATTACAGCCGTTATAACTCAATTGATGTAGATGGCAAAATTAATATTGCGCATAACTACATGAAAAGTGGGAGGTTTGGCGCGTGTGGTACCCCTATATGTAGTTACTACCACAAATGTAGTAACTTTTACAAATGTAATAAAAAGTGTCACATATTTAGTAACGAACCACAAATGTAATAAGTTTGGTCATAAATGTAGTAAATGTTGTTCACATATGTACATGTAGCAAAATTTTACCACAATTGTAACAACTAAAAAATAATAAAATGTATTTTTCACAATTGGTAATATCTCGTCATGGTTCATGTATATGTGAACAGTCATTTTCAGCTATGACAAGACTACTACAAGGGAGTTCCTAGATGAATTTCACGTTCCCAGGACATTAATTAGACGCCGCTTCGAAGATATAAGTTTTTGGTTTGTTATTGGTCATAACCCCATCTTCGATTGGTTGAATTTTATTTATTTGTTATGGTTTGTTTAACAAATCCACTTTCTGTCACGGAAGGTAATTTCCGTGTGTGAGAGATCACTGGTTGAACCCCGGCAGGATCTGACCAAGACTTCAAATGATATTGTAAAATGAAAGCCATTAGGGTAATTTGGGAAAGACCTTACAACCGATGTTTTATATCGACGCAGGTGATACACAATAAAGAACACTCCATGGGTCAAACTTTCTGTCACTTCGCATATAGCTGGTGAAGTCTTGATATACGTGGAACATTCATTAAATTACCGGATCGATACTCTCGAAAGTAAAACATGATAAGTGATCGACATAAGGGTTTGTATGTTTATCAAAAGTCTTAAAAATGTTTAGTCTTTGTACAAATCAAAACAGACAGTTTGTAATGCAAACATAAAGAATGATCAGATGAATCCGTGTATGTGCAAGGGTGGGTGGGTAGATGCGTATATAACTAAACAAAGACAAAATGAAATATTCTGTCTAAAGAATGAGAATCGCAACTAAAAAATGGAAAAAACCAAATATAATATCTTTTTTGTTCATCTGGTCGGTCAAATTGCAATCTTCAATAGAAACCGATAAGTGCATTTCGGCAATAGGCAACTAGACACCTATAGCTATGGAACTTAATTATAATAACAAGCTAAAAATTTAGAACATGATAAGACTGTATTGAGTCGTTTCTGTATAATAAACTGCAGACAAAAAGAGATAACCTTAAAGGCGTAATCACAGTATCATTTGTTCCTAGCGGATTAGGGTCATTACGTATTTATGCTATTAGAACGTCTTAAGACCACTAAATAGCTAGGGTATATATATATATATCATTATATGATCACTGATGTTCCATATTTCAGACTGAAGACAATAATTTTTTTTTTATAAATTTCAGTGCATTGACTTTAAACCACTGCGGTAGCTCAGTTGGTAGAGTTCTCAGTCCGTAAGTGGGAGGTCGTGGGTTCGATCCCCGTCAGGGTCTGACCCAAGACTTGGGTAGTGACTACTCTTTCGCCAGGCACTCGGCATTACGAAATTAAAGTCACGGTTTTTTCGGATGGGAACTTAAAATAAACGAAGTCCCGTGTTACAATAGGCTTGGCACAATAAAGAACCCTGCTATTGAATGCCATCAGAGCAGCGCAACGCAAAGGCAAAATTTCTTCACCTTGACCTAGAGCTGTTATTTTAAAAAAAAATAGAAATTAAATAAATCTCTGTGAGCAACCTCACATACCTCCCGCTCTCATATTGGATCAAGTCAAATGCTGCCATAACCGTAAACACGTACATTTCAGCGGAGCAGAGTGAAACGTGAACTAGATCACATAGTGGTAGAGTGCTAGACCAACTTGCAAAAAATCAGTTCAATACCTGCAAGTATTTTTTAAAGGAAGTTCGAAAACTGTTCTTGTAGACTTCCCAAATCCTTAAAAGCAACAGAGCCGGGGGGAAACGAAAACTCAAAATGATTGTTACATCAATACCTACAACATGCCCATATAAAAAGTTAATAGTTTTCAAGTTAATAACCATTTCAGTATTCTTTCAGTTGTGTGACCTTGACTATTACCTTAATCTATTATCAAAATGATCATTACATCTATACTAACAATTTTAATATACATGTCTATACAAAAAGTTTATAGTTTTCGAGATAATAATTAAAATCAGAGGTAAAAAAAAATAGGTCACGACATTCACAATTGACCTTGACCTCATTTTGAAGATAATTACAAGAAAATGTCAAAACTGAAAACCCCATTATCTGGTGAAATAGTCAAGTTATAACAATTTTAAGCTATTTACGATTTTTTTTCAAAAGTAATCGCAAAAACGCGTTACCTATTTTTTGTCCGAATTTCACAAAATGAACCAACTATACCCTTAAGACTCTAGAGAAGCGATATATCACATCAGAATTTTTCTCCAACGATTGCTTTCGGAAGAAGATTTTTTTTAAGATTTTTGCACCCCTAGGTCACCTTTAGGGGTCACACAGCCCACAATAAACTTACTTAACCACATCACCCCTTCATATCGAATGTAGTCCAAGTGCCCAAGTCGTACCATAATGGCAACGGGCCTTTGGTTACTGGCATTTGTCCAGTTCCACAATTTCCAGACATCTTTAACACCAATTAAATATTTGTGTTTCCTCTCTTGAACATAAAACTACTACCATAATGAATACATGGCGGGTGTCGCATTGGAGCAGGAGATACGACTTCCGGAGCACCTGACCTCACTTCCAGGTCTGTCTGGAGGTCCGCGCTTCATTTATTACGCATATTTTCAAGTTATTTGGTTTCACGAGAAAGGAATACACATTGGTATTGTTTGAGTGGATTTATGTGTTCAATGGTCGAACTTATATATTCCATGTTTCAAATTTGAACTAAAAAAAAGACTAAAACGACAGATTATGCATTTATAGTAACGGCTGGTATCTTGAATATGAAGCGGGAACGCCGAACACAACTTTTAAGACCTTCCACACCAAATTTGGTTCAAATTGCCCAGTGGTTTCATTGTAAATATACATGGTTTACGGTCAGTATATATACGGTATATATAGTTGCTACATATCGCAAAGATATGTGTTTCCTGTTCAGTAACCGTTCATTGTACGAAAAAGTCGTCCATTGACCGAAAAAAGTTTAAGATCTGACGGAAAAGACGGTATTTTTATATTTTTTTCTATCTTGCACATAAAATCCACAATAACTGTTTAAAGTCGGCCCTATCATCCAAAATAAATTTAACGTACCGTTTTGAATTTGTACCCATAATAAAGTACCCAATTATTTACCAAATTATTGGTAGGTTTGGCACTTATCCGTTAGGTCTGTGTTAAACTTTTGAGTGGCAAGTTCTGTGGATGAGCTCTACTAATAGAAATCCTCTAGATTGTTCCATTCTTTCCCGCGAAACCCCTAAAAGTGTCGCCACACTAGTTAAGGTTTTACTACTTTAGGTCAATGTGACCTTGAATGAAGTTCAACAACAATCAACTTTGCAACCTACTAGAGCTTCTTGTTCTGGTACCATATATGAAGTTTTACAAGAGTCTAGGGCCTTTCAATTAAGATAAGATATTTAACTGATAACTGAAAAGGACAGGGTGTCATAATTATTTTAAAATGGACAAAAGTGCACTGGACTAAAAAGGACAGGTGCTACGCTATGTGAATACATTTGAGCTGGGGCACCGGGTGTCAAACGCAGTCATGCTCCCCAAACACATAGCTAATTTGCATGCGAACTACGATATCGATATACACAAGTCACAAACGATTTATCAACATAGCTAATGGACTTGTAAATAAACTTCTTTTGTTTTCAAATTTTTATTGCCTTTTTATGGGTTAATCTTTAATTGCATTCGCTACCGGCAAACTGACGGCAATGAATTTTACCCATAAAAGCGGGAAAATCCTCGTGACGTATCACGTAATGAAAATATCAATGAACCAGGTCGGGATATCCTAAATACGAAATATTATTGCGCCGCGCTGATATACACTTGCAATGGAAACTAACATAGGCCTATACCAACGAGGGCCTCTCTTACCACTTGAAGACTAAAATACTCCTTGTGGTTAACACAATTCACTTGTATTACATCTGGACATTAAAACATCTAAAGAACTATTTATCTTCTCGGACTGATAGAAGTCAGAGTAGTTGTTCGGTGAATCGCTCTCAGATTTTTCAAGCCCTATGCCAATACTTCCATGGAAATAACTTCCCTGTTCGTAAAAACGGCAATACTATTGGTTAAAATAAATGTAAGAAGTATACAACCGTTGGGCAAATGAATAGACACATGGACTGCAACATTTAAGCAAAAAATTATAATAGTTAATTGAATTTTGATGTCTGATATCAGAGACATATAAAACCCGAGATTGGCAACTTCGCGACATCCCGTAACAGATCGCGGCCCCTTTTGATATGCAAATTAGCATCGAGATCACAAGGAGATCCGCCAGGGCATGTGTATAGTACTTGCCGGCATGTAAACTTTAAAGTAACCTCACGTATGTAAATAGGTGGTAATTAACTTAGATAATTATGATTATTTTGATGAAAAAACGCAAAGCATTTAATTGAAAGTATGATAATTTCACATTGATAGTTTTCATTTTTTCTGCATCTTGTTTTTCAAACTTTTACGTTATTGGAAAAATCCTTCTAAAAATTACTTTGAAAATTGGCATGATTTACGGATAACGATATTTGTTCAGAGATTTATATAGTAAATAGATGAAAATTGCATATTTTTTCTTAATCTGCATATACAACAAATTTTATAGAAACTGTTACACTATTTTAACAATAAAAGCTTTAAACTTTAATTTTCACAAGCATTAAATAAAAAAACGTTATTTTATTTCTAATTATGTGTCTGGAAATAAAATCTCTTCAGAACTTATATTGCAAAAATATTCGAATTTTAAATACCATTAAGTGGTTTTTATATATACATATGAAAGTGACAATTCAAATAAATAAATAAAGTCGTGTTTATTTGTATGTAGTTCTAATATTAATTTAGTAAATGTAAGAATTTTGTTTTTGCGCCGATTGTCATTGACTGGATAAAAATATAATTTCTTTTTTACAAACAAGAGGCCCATGGGCCTAAACGCTCACCTGAGGCTGAATACATATCTCATGCAGAGGTTCAATGGTAAATGACATTAATAAAAGAGAATGTCAAAATTTTCAGCAGTAAGGGCCAATTAAATGCAAGGATTTTTGCAAATTAATTATAATAATTATTATTTAAGAATGCTACATATAACATATCTAAAGTCTAGCTACAATATATTATTTATAAACAGCTAAAACATCTATATATCAAAATGTTCATTAGGCCATACCTACAGTATTCTAATATACATGCCTATACAAAAAGTTTATAGTTTTTGAGATAATTAACCATTTCAGTATTCGATCGCATCTATGACCTTGACCTTTGAACCTATGACCTTCGTTCATATATTAAAATGATCGTTGTGCAAATGCCTACAATATTCTAATATACATGCCTATACAAAAAGTTTATAGTTTTTGAGATAATTAACCATTTAAGCATTTATTCGCGTCTATGATCTTGACCTTTGAACCTATGACCTTCATTCATATATCAAAATTATTGATGTGCAAATGCCTACAATATTCTTATATACATGCCTATACAAAAAGTTTATAGTTTTTGAGATATATTGACGAATACAATAATTTTAGCAATTTCCCCCTTAAGTACCTTGCCATTTCCCCATTTTAGCCCCCACAGTTACGATTTGTGCAAATCTGAAACTAGATGCCCTAAGTCAGAAATATCTAAGCTATATCTCTTGTAAATTGTGAAAACAAAAGTACAAAAGTAAAAATATTAGGTCATTTTGACATTTTTTGGTATCTGTGACTTTGAGCCTTTATTATTAGATCAAAATGATTGTGATCCAATACCTAACAGTCTAATATACATGCCTATATAAAGAATTTATAGTTGTGATGCCAATACTTAAGAGTCTAATATACATGCCTATATAAAGAATTTATAGTTGTGATGCCAATACTTAAGAGTCTAATATACATGCCTATATAAAATGTTTATAGTTTTTGAGAAAATTAACAATTTCAATATTATTTTGCATCTGTAACTTTGACCTTTGAACCCATGACCTTTTTCTATACATCAAAGTGACCGTTGTATCAATACCTACAACATTCTAATATACATGCCTATACAAAATGTTAATAGTTTTCAAGATAATTAACCATTTCAGTATTCTTTTGCATCTGTGACCTTGACCTTTGAACCCATTATCTTAATCTATATATCAAAATGTCCGTTACATCAATACTAACAATATTCTAATATACATGTCTATACAGAAAGTTTATAGTTTACAAGATAATTAACCATTTCGGTATTGTTTTGCATCTATGACCTTAACCTATGAACCCATGACCTTTTTCTATACATCAAACTGATCCTTGTATCAATACCTACAACATTGTAATATTCATACCTATACAAAAAGTTAATAGTTATCAAGATAATTAATCATTTCAGTATTATTTCGCATCTGTGACCTTGACCTTTGTACCCATGAACTTAATCTATATATGGAAATGATCGTTACAACAATACTAACAATATTCTAATATACATGTCTATACAAAAAGTTTATAGTTTTCCAGATAATTAACCATTTCAGTATTATTTCGCATCTGTGACCTTGACCTTTGTACCCATGACCTTAATCTATATATAAAAATGATTGTTAGATCAATACTAACAACATTCTAATATACATGTCTATACAAAAATTTATAGTTTTCAAGATAATTAACCATTTTGGTATTGTATTGCATCTGTGACCTTGACCTTTGAACCCATGACCTTTTTCTATACATCAAAATGATCGTTGTATCAATATCTACAACATTCTAATATACATCCCTATACAAAAAGTTTATAGTTTTCCAGATAACCAGAGGTTAAAAAAAATTAGGTCATGACCTTCACAATTGACCTTGACCCATTTTGAAGATAATAACAAGAACATGTCAAAACTGAAAACCCCATGTCATTATCTGGTCAAATAGTTAAGTTATAACAATTTGAAGCTATTTTACGATTTTTTCAAAATTAAACGCAAAAAACGCGTAACCTATTTTTGTCCAAATTTCACAAAATGAACAAACTATAGGCTTAAGACCCTACAGAAGCCAAATATCACATCAGATTTTCTCTAATCATTGGTTTTGGAGAAGATTTTTAAAGATTTTTGCACCCCTAGGTCACCTTGACCTAGATATGGTAGCCATGGCCCATATTTACTTCTTACCAAGTTTCATTGAAATCTGTCCACTAGTTTCAGAGAAGAAGTCAAAAATGTGTGTTAACAACACGCACACAGGCACATACACACGCTGCGCTATGCCATAAGCTCACACGACCTTTGGTCAGGTGAGCTAAAATGTAATAATAACCTCTTAACACATTTTTACACGATGAAAACTTATGCCTGCTACACATAAAAGGGTAGAAATAGGAGAATAAAATTGGTAGGCTTGAATTAGCTAGAAACATTTATAGACCAGACCTATGCCGAAAACATAAAAAATTTCCCCGATTTGTTGGTAATGTTTATCTAGTCAGTCACTTTGAAAACCTTTATAATTATGTTATCAAAAGCGAGTAATGACACCTAATTAGGTTGGTTTCTGAAATGATAGTAATGTGATTCTGAAACACATACCACCCTTTAACAGTTGCTTCTATGTATGTCCAAACAGTGATATGTTGGGATCTGTATAGTCATGGAATAGGGGCTCCATGGTCCAGTTAGCAATTACAGAATTAGACATGAATTAAATTACAAAGACCTCTTCTGCTCACAATGAAACATAATTGGGTTTATTTAATATTGGTTTACGCTTTTTCATAAATATTTCACTTATCATCAAGGCGGACACTTTTATGGTGAAGGAAACCGGAGTATCCGAAGACAACCACCCAACATCGGTAAGGCAAGTGACAACCTTTCCCAGATAAGATGCGAGCAGGAGTTGACCTCATATCCAGCGCTGGAAGACCTTGTGATCGTAGCGCAAGCCAATGCCTTGTACCACTCGGCCACCGTGTCCCTCACCCCGTAATTGGGTATAATGCAGTTTGTAAAAAAAAACATGCCACATACTAGTACTCAGAAATGGATTACACTGTTTTATGGATTTTTCTCAAAAACCAGTTGAAGATGAGAAACAGAAATTTGGCTGTGTATATAACATGACTCAGCCTTATTTATCATAATGGTTTGAGTTTTTCATCGCTTGAGATTTTGCCTCTGTATAGTGAAAATTTTTGTCAAAAATGTTCAAGCTGAAAAAATCTAATTTTTTACTCCACCTCTTAAAGGTGTCACAGATGATTTACTTATAGACTAAAATACAGCTTGATGACACCAAAATGAGGCCAAAGGAAAATAAACACCTGTATATAAAACAAGGTTATGGAGAAAGTAACACAGATCCAGCATTTGTCAAGTAAATTGCAAAATGACTTGCATTTGAAGTGAATGCAATTTATACATGTTTAATTTTAACTGTTTACAAGAACATAAGAGTATTTCAATTAAGCTACGGGTAAAAAGGTAGTACCAATGTTAGGTTTGAGATGTACATATACATCTCTGTATATGTCTGCGAATTAAAAAAAAGAATTCCAGATACATACCTAACTTCCCTCACCCATCAACGCATTTTCCCATCTGAATCATAACCGAAATTACTTAATTTAGAATCCATTATGGTTAAATAACATTAAACAGAACTTGATTAGGTTTGGCTTTAATACAGGACAGAGCACATGGTTGATTAGACTTCCTTGCATAATTAACTGGCTATATGATGAAAAAAAGTCATGAACTATCATTATGCATTACATGGGAAAAAAGGTGGGGTAAATAGACTTTGTTAATTTTCCATCATTGCAGAAATTGTGAAATTTTTCTCAGTAAAGCTGGATTATTGCAAAATATACATTATGGGAACCTAAAGTGCATATTAGGCCGATTGATTATAAATACATTTTATCAAGAAAAAATAAAATACATGTATTTTCAATAATAAATTTTTTAGAGACAAATAACTGAGTGTAATCAATTTCTGTTTATATCAAAGTGTATATTTTATACATAAGGGTTATCTTTCCTTTCTCTAATATTTAATCGATCTATAATAATCTAATATGGGTGATTATTTACCATTCTATGGTTCCTTTTTACTAAACATTTTTTTAAATATTATATTAAATAGAAAACTAATAATTAATAATATTGAATAAAAACTTAGTTGTTTCATAAAATTATTTATAAAACACCCTTTTACACCATATATAAGCAACACTATATTATACATTTTGGTATTAAAAACACTTATTTTTCTCTTTGTGTATATCCATCTTGTTGTAGGAGCACCCAACAATCTATGGAAAGCCCCAATCACTTTAATTACATATTCACATTATGTTTAAATAATGCACTTCATGAGAATAAAACTGATTACAGCGCACATTATCGAAACTAAATTATGAAATTTTTTAATTATCAATCGATAATTTTATTATATTCTCATAATGTGAATTATGTACTAAAAGTGATTTAAGCGTTCTGTTATGGCACGCTGTAATCACTTTAACTACCATAACTGCATTATGTACAGAATTATGTATTATGTACAAAATGCATTATTTTGCCCATTAATGAGGTACCGTTTAGCCAATCAGACGCCTTGTAACAAAAGTGTCTATAGACTTAACCGGCAATAATGCCGGTTGGTATACATAGGGTTACAGACCTCAGTTGTGACTTGACACTCAAAATTAGCCAATTTTGGACTTAACACATTTAGTGTTATGCACGCATATTTCAATAATTTTCCTGAAACAACATGAATGTTGATACTTTTTCAATTCAGGAGAATTAAAACAATATTTCTATACTGTATTTATGACCCAAGTGCAAATTTTCACAATTTTGGAAAACATTTTGTTTCCATGGCAACCACACAAAAAATTGCAAAATATTACCCCCAAATAGGCCATTATTCATAGAATCAGATGGTAAACAAACCTCGAACTACATACAATGGCACACATTTTCCCTGAATCCTTAAATATTCCACTTTTTTTGTGAAGGAAAACCAGGGTCTTGTTGGATTCATTTTTTCAGAAATTTGGGAAATGTGCCAACCATGCTAAAAGCACATGGCAATGTTTACACCCAAAATGTGGTCTTGCCATAGGAAGTGTATGGTGCGGCGGAAGTCCTTACGTCGGAAATATAGTGCTATAGTCAATCAATTCAGGTTTTAATTTTTGCAAACCTAAGAACCTCTCACCTTGGCAATATTGCAAACTACTACCTATTAACAAATTTAAATGAGCATGGTCTAAGGAAAGGCATCTGGGTTTAGTTTATGCACTACTTTTGACCGTCCCACATCTGGCCTTATCACGACTGAGGTCTACTACCATAAGGCTCAGGCTAAATTTCAAAACTCAGAATTTTACTTATTTTACTTCATATTCTGAAAGAAGACAATATTCTGAATTAAATGATATATAACATGGTGCTGGTGTTTGCAAATTTTGCCAAAATAGGCTTCATTCAACTGATAGGGTAGCATTCCATAATATGGTCATTTTACAATCATTTAGACTGATTTTGGCAATTTTGGCAAAATTGATCAAACTCATTGGAGTTTGAATGCTTTTTCCAAATGACTTTAAACCAAATAATAAACAGAGAATTACATTCATAGTTGTCTTATGCGAATGTGCATATCAAAATTTTACATTCAAACTCTAGTTTTTGCCAAATTGTTGCCAATTTTGCCAAATCAAAAGGAATGAATATCAAAACAAGTAAAAGTACAGCACAAGCTGAATTTAATCAATTAAGATTTCAAATAATGCCAATAACTGTGGAATAGTCCATGAAATTTTGAATTTTTGTATCAATGTCTATTGAAATTCACTTGTTTCCAGTTAAAAATCAAGAAATTTCATACTGCATAATAGAGATAATGGGAGATAATTCTTGAATTCCATTATTCAAACACCTCCAAATGTTTTGATGACATCATAATTGCAAAATATGATGTCATTGGTTTTAGGGTACACTAAATTTGAATTTTATGCAGATTCATATAGTTAAAGTTGATGAATATTGGTTGCAAAATATGAATTGCTGCAATATGCACACTGTTTTGCCATGTTTAAGCTTTTAGGATAGCACACACTGCCAAATATAAGACAAATTGAAATCCATTCACATGGAACAATTGGTACATTTGTTCTTGTTGACTCAGTTTCCATGGTGATTTCAATGTTTACACATATAACCCAACTGTTTTCCAATAGATTTTGCAAGAAAAGTAACTAAAATAATATAAAAATTGTCCAAAATAGCTTATCCCCTAAATACATAAATCAGACAATTTGACCTTTTTGCACTTAAACTGACCTTTGACCTTTTACACTGAAAACCATTGCAAATGAGTTCATTCCACATTTTCCAAAGTGACTGATATATAATAGTAGAAAACAAGTAGAAATAAGATTTTCTTCATGAATTTTATGACTTTTCATGATTTTGTATTCTTTCTTATAAGGCTCAGGCTAAATTTCAAAACTCAGAATTTTACTTATTTACTTCATATTCTGAAAGAAGACAATATTCTGAATTAAATGATATATAACATGGTGCTGGTGTTTGCAAATTTTGCCAAAATAGGCTTCATTCAACTGATAGGGTAGCATTCCATAATATGGTCATTTTACAATCATTTAGACTGATTTTGGCAATTTTGGCAAAATTGATCAAACTCATTGGAGTTTGAATGCTTTTTCCAAATGACTTTAAACCAAATAATAAACAGAGAATTACATTCATAGTTGTCTTATGCGAATGTGCATATCAAAATTTTACATTCAAACTCTAGTTTTTGCCAAATTGTTGCCAATTTTGCCAAATCAAAAGGAATGAATATCAAAACAAGTAAAAGTACAGCACAAGCTGAATTTAATCAATTAAGATTTGCAAATAATGCCAATAACTGTGGAATAGTCCATGAAATTTTGAATTTTTGTATCAATGTCTATTGAAATTCACTTGTTTCCAGTTAAAAATCAAGAAATTTCATACTGCATAATAGAGATAATGGGAGATAATTCTTGAATTCCATTATTCAAACACCTCCAAATGTTTTGATGACATCATAATTGCAAAATATGATGTCATTGGTTTTAGGGTACACTAAATTTGAATTTTATGCAGATTCATATAGTTAAAGTTGATGAATATTGGTTGCAAAATATGAATTGCTGCAATATGCACACTGTTTTGCCATGTTTAAGCTTTTAGGATAGCACACACTGCCAAATATAAGACAAATTGAAATCCATTCACATGGAACAATTGGTACATTTGTTCTTGTTGACTCAGTTTCCATGGTGATTTCAATGTTTACACATATAACCCAACTGTTTTCCAATAGATTTTGCAAGAAAAGTAACTAAAATAATATAAAAATTGTCCAAAATAGTATCCCCTAAATACATAAATCAGACAATTTGACCTTTTTGCACTTAAACTGACCTTTGACCTTTTACACTGAAAACCATTGCAAATGAGTTCATTCCACATTTTTCCAAAGTGACTGATATATAATAGTAGAAAACAAGTAGAAATAAGATTTTCTTCATGAATTTTATGACTTTTCATGATTTTGTATTCTTTCTTATAAGGCTCAGGCTAAATTTCAAAACTCAGAATTTTACTTATTTACTTCATATTCTGAAAGAAGACAATATTCTGAATTAAATGATATATAACATGGTGCTGGTGTTTGCAAATTTTGCCAAAATAGGCTTCATTCAACTGATAGGGTAGCATTCCATAATATGGTCATTTTACAATCATTTAGACTGATTTTGGCAATTTTGGCAAAATTGATCAAACTCATTGGAGTTTGAATGCTTTTTCCAAATGACTTTAAACCAAATAATAAACAGAGAATTACATTCATAGTTGTCTTATGCGAATGTGCATATCAAAATTTTACATTCAAACTCTAGTTTTTGCCAAATTGTTGCCAATTTTGCCAAATCAAAAGGAATGAATATCAAAACAAGTAAAAGTACAGCACAAGCTGAATTTAATCAATTAAGATTTGCAAATAATGCCAATAACTGTGGAATAGTCCATGAAATTTTGAATTTTTGTATCAATGTCTATTGAAATTCACTTGTTTCCAGTTAAAAATCAAGAAATTTCATACTGCATAATAGAGATAATGGGAGATAATTCTTGAATTCCATTATTCAAACACCTCCAAATGTTTTGATGACATCATAATTGCAAAATATGATGTCATTGGTTTTAGGGTACACTAAATTTGAATTTTATGCAGATTCATATAGTTAAAGTTGATGAATATTGGTTGCAAAATATGAATTGCTGCAATATGCACACTGTTTTGCCATGTTTAAGCTTTTAGGATAGCACACACTGCCAAATATAAGACAAATTGAAATCCATTCACATGGAACAATTGGTACATTTGTTCTTGTTGACTCAGTTTCCATGGTGATTTCAATGTTTACACATATAACCCAACTGTTTTCCAATAGATTTTGCAAGAAAAGTAACTAAAATAATATAAAAATTGTCCAAAATAGCTTAGTACCCTAAATACATAAATCAGACAATTTGACCTTTTTGCACTTAAACTGACCTTTGACCTTTTACACTGAAAACCATTGCAAATGAGTTCATTCCACATTTTCCAAAGTGACTGATATATAATAGTAGAAAACAAGTAGAAATAAGATTTTCTTCATGAATTTTATGACTTTTCATGATTTTGTATCTTTCTTATAAGGCTCAGGCTAAATTTCAAAACTCAGAATTTTACTTATTTACTTCATATTCTGAAAGAAGACAATATTCTGAATTAAATGATATATAACATGGTGCTGGTGTTTGCAAATTTTGCCAAAATAGGCTTCATTCAACTGATAGGGTAGCATTCCATAATATGGTCATTTTACAATCATTTAGACTGATTTTGGCAATTTTGGCAAAATTGATCAAACTCATTGGAGTTTGAATGCTTTTTCCAAATGACTTTAAACCAAATAATAAACAGAATTACATTCATAGTTGTCTTATGCGAATGTGCATATCAAAATTTTACATTCAAACTACTTTTTGCCAAATTGTTGCCAATTTTGCCAAATCAAAAGGAATGAATATCAAAACAAGTAAAAGTACAGCACAAGCTGAATTTAATCAATTAAGATTTCAAATAATGCCAATAACTGTGGAATAGTCCATGAAATTTTGAATTTTTGTATCAATGTCTATTGAAATTCACTTGTTTCCAGTTAAAAATCAAGAAATTTCATACTGCATAATAGAGATAATGGGAGATAATTCTTGAATTCCATTATTCAAACACCTCCAAATGTTTTGATGACATCATAATTGCAAAATATGATGTCATTGGTTTTAGGGTACACTAAATTTGAATTTTATGCAGATTCATATAGTTAAAGTTGATGAATATTGGTTGCAAAATATGAATTGCTGCAATATGCACACTGTTTTGCCATGTTTAAGCTTTTAGGATAGCACACACTGCCAAATATAAAACAAATTGAAATCCATTCACATGGAACAATTGGTACATTTGTTCTTGTTGACTCAGTTTCCATGGTGATTTCAATGTTTACACATATAACCCAACTGTTTTCCAATAGATTTTGCAAGAAAAGTAACTAAAACAAGAGGCCCATGGGCCTGATACGCTCACCTGATAACTAATGGCTAGCTGATAGATTAAAAGACAACATAAATACTAAACCCCAATGACTTTTTTCTATACATCAAAATGATCGTTGTATCAATACCTACAACATTTTAATATACATGCCACTACAAAAAGTTTATAGTTTTCGAGAATTAACCATTTCGGTATTGTTTCGCATCTGTGACCTGGACCTTTGAACCCATGACCTTTTTCTATACATCAAAATGATCATTGTATCAATACCTACAACATTCTAATATACATGCCTATAGAAAAAGTTTATAGTTTTCGAGATAATTAACCATTTCCGTATTGTTTCACATCTGTAACCTTGACCTTTGAACCCATGACATTTTCTATACATCAAAATGATCGTTGTATCAATACCTACAACATTCTAATATACATGCCTATACAAAAAGTTTATAGTTTTCGAGATAATTAACCATTTCGGAATTGTTTCACATCTGTGCCCTTGACCTTTGAACCCATGACCTTTTCTATACATCAAAATGATCGATGTATCAATACCTACAACATTCTTAGATACATGCCTATAGAAAAAGTTTATAGTTTTCGAGATAATTAACCATTTCCGTATTGTTTCACATCTGTAACCTTGACCTTTGAACCCATGACATTTTTCTATACATCAAAATAATCGTTGTATCAATACCTACAACATTCTAATATACATGCCTATACAAAAAATTTATAGTTTTCGAGATAATTAACCATTTCGGTATTGTTTCACATCTGTGACGTTGACCTTTGAACCCATGACCTTTTTCTATACATCAAAATGATCGTTGTATCAATACCTACAACATTCTAATATACATGCCAATACAAAAAGTTTATAGTTTTCGAGATAATTAACCATTTCTGTATTGTTTCACATCTGTGACCTTGACCTTTGAACCCATGACCTTTTTCTATACATCAAAATGATCGTTGTATCAATACCTACAACATTCTAATATACATGCCTATACAAAAAGTTTATAGTTTTCGAGATAATTAACCATTTCGGTATTGTTTCGCATCTGTGACCTTGACCTTTGAACCCATGACCTTTTTCTATACATCAAAATGATCGCTGTATCAATACCTACAACATTCTAATATACATGCCTATAAAAAAAGTTTATAGTTTTCGAGATAATTAACCATTTTGGTATTGTTTCGAATATGTGACCTTGACCTTTAAACCCATAACCTTTTTCTATACATCAAAATGATCGTTGTATCAATACCTATAACATTATAATATACATGCCTATACAAAAGTTTATAGTTTTCGAGATAATTAACCATTTTGGTATTGTTTTTGCATCTGTGACCTTGACCTTTGAACCCATGACCTTTTTCTATACATCAGAATGATCGTTGTATCAATACCTACAACATACTAATATACAAGCCTGTACAAAAAGTTGATAGTTTTTGAGATAATTAACCATTCGGTATTGTTTCATAATCTGTGACCTTGACCTTTGAACCATGACCTTTTTCTATACATCAAAATGATCATTGTCTCAATACCTACAACATTCTAATATACAATGCCTATAGAAAAAGTTTATAGTTTTCGAGATAATTAACATTTCCGTATTGTTTCCATCGTAACCTTGACCTTTGAACCCATGACATTTTTCTATACATCAAAATGATCGTTGTATCAATACCTACAACATTCTAATATACTGCCTATACAAAAAGTTTATAGTTTTCGAGATAATTAACCAATTCGAATTGTTTCACATCTGTGCCCTTGACCTTTGAACCCATGACCTTTTTCTATACATCAAAATGATCGATGTATCAATACCTACAACATTCTTAGATACATGACTATAGAAAAAGTTTATAGTTTTCGAGATAATTAACCATTTCCGTATTGTTTCACATCTGTAACTTGACCTTTGAACCCATGACTTTTTCTATACATCAAAATGATCGTTGTATCAATACTACAACATTCTAATATATACATGCCTATACAAAAAATTTATAGTTTCGAGATAATAACCATTTCGGTATTGTTTCACATCTGTGACGTTGACCTTTGAACCCATGACCTTTTCTATACATCAAAATGATCGTTGTATCAAATAACCTACAACATTCTAATATACATGCCAATACAAAAAATTATAGTTTTCGAGATAATTAACCATTTCTGTATTGTTTCACATCTGTGACCTTGACCTTTGAACCATGACCTTTTTCTATACATCAAATGATCGTTGTATCAATACCTACAACATTCTAATATACATGCCTATACAAAAAGTTTATAGTTTTCGAGATAATTAACATTTCGGTATTGTTTCGCATCTGTGACCTTGACCTTTGAACCCATGACCTTTTTCTATACATCAAAATGATCGCTGATCAATACCTACAACATCTAATATACATGCCTATAAAAAAAGTTTATGTTTTCGAGATAATTAACCATTTGGTATTGTTTCGAATATGTGACCTTGACTTTAAACCCATAACCTTTTTCTATACATCAAAATGATCGTTGTATCAATGCCTATAACATTATAATATACATGCCTATACAAAAAGTTTATAGTTTTCGAGATAATTAACCATTTTGGTATTGTTTTGCATCTGTGACCTTGACCTTTAACCCATGACCTTTTCTATACATCAAATGATTGTTGTATCAATACCTACAACATACTAATATACAAGCCTGTACAAAAAGTTGATAGTTTTTTGAGATAATTAACCATTTCGGTATTGTTCATATCTGTGACCTTGACCTTTGAACCCATGACCTTTTTCTATACATCAAAATGATCGTTGTGTCAATACCTACAACATTCTAATATACATGCCAATACAAAAAGTTTATAGTTTTCGAGATAATTAACCATTTCGGTATTGTTTCACATCTGTGACCTTGACCTTTGAACCTATGACCTTTTTCTATACATCAAAATGATCGATGTAGCAATACCTACAACATTCTAATATACATGCCATACAAAAGTTTATAGTTTTCGAGATAATTAACCATTTCAGTATTGTTTCAAATCTGTGACCTTGACCTTTGAACCCATGACCTATTTTCTATACATCAAAATGATCGTGTATCAATACCTACAACATTCTAATATACATGCCTTTACAAAAAGTTTTATAGTTTTCGAGATAATTAACCATTTCGTATTGTTTCATATCTGTGACCTTGACCTTTGAACCCATGACCTTTTTCTATACATCAAAATGATCGTTGTATCAATACCTACAACATTCTAATATACATGCCAATACAAAAAGTTTATAGTTTTCGAGATAATTACCATTTCTGTATTGTTTCACATCTGTGACCTTGACCTTTGAACCCATGACCTTTTTCTATACATCAAAATGATCGTTGTATCAATACCTACAACATTCTAATATACATGCCTATACAAAAGTTTATAGTTTTCGAGATAATTAACCATTTCGGTATTGTTTCGCATCTGTGACCTTGACCTTTGAACCCATGACCTTTTCTATACATCAAAATGATCGCTGTATCAATACCTACAACATTCTAATATACATGCCTATAAAAAAGTTTATAGTTTTCGAGATACTATTAACCATTTGGTATTGTTTCGAATATGTGACCTTGACCTTTAAACCCATACCTTTTTCTATACATCAAAATGATCGTTGTATCAATACCTATAACATTATAATCTACATGCCTATACAAAAAGTTTATAGTTTTCGAGATAATTAACCATTTTGGTATTGTTTTGCATCTGTGACCTTGACCTTTGAACCCATGACCTTTTTCTATACATCAGAATGATCGTTGTATCAATACCTACAACATACTAATATAAACAAGCCTATACAAAAAGTTGATAGTTTTTGAGATAATTAAACCATTTCGGTATTGTTTCATATCTGTGACCTTGACCTTTGAACCATGACCTTTTCTATACATCAAAATGATCATTGTATCAATACCTACAACATTCTAATATACATTCCTATAGAAAAAGTTTATAGTTTTCGAGATAATTAACCATTTCCGTATTGTTTCACATCTGTAACTTGACCTTTGAACCCATGACATTTTTATACATCAAAATGATCGTTGTATCAATACCTACAACATTCTAATATACATGCCTATACAAAAAGTTTATAGTTTTCGAGATAATTAACCAATTCGGAATTGTTCACATCTGTGCCCTTGACCTTTGAACCCATGACTTTTTCTATACATCAAAATGATCGATGTTATCAATACCTACAACATTCTTAGATACATGACTATAGAAAAAGTTTATAGTTTTCGAGATAATTAACCATTCCGTATTGTTTCACATCTGTAACCTTGACCTTTGAACCCATGACATTTTTCTATACATCAAAATGATCGTTGTGTCAATACCTACAACATTCTAATAATACATGCCTATACAAAATTTATAGTTTTCGAGATAATTAACCATTTCGGTATTGTTTCACATCTGTGACGTTGACCTTTGAACCCATGACCTTTTTCTATACATCAAAATGATCGTTGTATCAATACCTACAACATTCTAATATACATGCCAATACAAAAAGATTATAGTTTTCGAGATAATTAACCTTTCTGTATTGTTTCACATCTGTGACCTTGACCTTTGAACCCATGACCTTTTTCTATACATCAAAATGATCGTGTATCAATACCTACAACATTCTAATATACATGCCTATACAAAAAGTTTATAGTTTTCGAGATAATTAACCATTTCGGTATTGTTTCGCATCTGTGACCTTGACCTTTGAACCCTGACCTTTTTCTATACATCAAAATGATCGTGTATCAATACCTACAACATTCTAATATACATGCCTATACAAAAAGTTTATAGTTTTCGAGATAATTAACCATTTTTGGTATTGTTTCGAATATGTGACCTTGACCTTTAAACCATAACCTTTTTCTATACATCAAAATGATCGTTGTATCAATACCTATAACATTATAATATACATGCCTATACAAAAAGTTTATAGTTTTCGAGATAATTAACCATTTTGGTATTGTTTTGCATCTGTGACCTTGACCTTTGAACCCATGACCTTTTCTATACATCAGAATGATTGTTGTTCAATACCTACAACATACTAATATACAAGCCTGTACAAAAAGTTGATAGTTTTGAGATAATTAACCATTTCGGTATTGTTTCATATCTGTGACCTTGACCTTTGAACCCATGACCTTTTTCTATACATCAAAATGATCGTTGTATCAATACCTACAACATTCTATATACATGCCAATACAAAAGTTTATAGTTTTCGAGATAATTAACCATTTCGGTATTGTTTCACATCTGTGACCTTGACCTTTGAACCTATGACCTTTTCTATACATCAAAATGATCGATGTAGCAATACCTACAACATTCTAATATACATGCCTATACAAAAAGTTTATAGTTTTCGAGATAATTAACCATTTCAGTATTGTTTCAAATCTGTGACCTTGACCTTTGAACCCATGACCTATTTCTATACATCAAAATGATCGTTGTATCAATACCTACAACATTCTAATATACATGCCTTTACAAAAAGTTTATAGTTTTCGAGATAATTAACCATTTCGGTATTGTTTCATATCTGTGACCTGACCTTTGAACCCATGACCTTTTTCTATACATCAAAATGATCGTTGTATCAATACCTACAACATTCTGATATACATGCCTATACAAAAGTTTATGTTTTCGAGATAATTAACCATTTTGGTATTGTTTTGCATCTGTGACCTTGACCTTTGAACCCATGACCTTTTTCTATACATCAGAATGATCGTTGTATCAATACCTACAACATACTAATATACAAGCCTGTACAAAAAGTTGATAGTTTTTGAGATAATTAACCATTTCGGTATTGTTTCATATCTGTGACCTTGACCTTTGAACCCATGACCTTTTTCTATACATCAAATGATCATTGTATCAATACCTACAACATTCTAATATCATGCCTATAGAAAAAGTTTATAGTTTTCGAGATAATTAACCATTTCCGTATTGTTTCACATCTGTAACCTTGACCTTTGAACCCATGACATTTTTCTATACATCAAATGATCGTTGTATCAATACCTACAACATTCTAATATACATGCCTATACAAAAAGTTTATAGTTTTCGAGATAATTAACCAATTCGGAATTGTTTCACATCTGTGCCCTTGACCTTTGAACCCATGACCTTTTTCTATACATCAAAATGATCGATGTATCAATACCTACAACATTCTTAGATACATGACTATAGAAAAAGTTTATAGTTTTCGAGATAATTAACCATTTCTGTATTGTTTCACATCTGTAACCTTGACCTTTGAACCCATGACATTTTTCTATACATCAAAATGATCGTTGTATCAATACCTACAACATTCTAATATACATGCCTATACAAAAAATTTATAGTTTTCGAGATAATTAACCATTTCGGTATTGTTTCACATCTGTGACGTTGACCTTTGAACCCATGACCTTTTTTCTATACATCAAATGATCGTTGTATCAATACCTACAACATTCTAATATACATGCCAATACAAAAGATTATAGTTTTCGAGATAATTAACCATTTCTGTATTGTTTCACATCTGTGACCTTGACCTTTGAACCCATGACCTTTTCTATACATCAAAATGATCGTTTGTATCAATACCTACAACATTCTAATATACATGCCTATACAAAAAGTTTATAGTTTTCGAGATAATTAACCATTTCGGTATTGTTTCGCATCTGTGACCTTGACCTTTGAACCCATGACCTTTTTCTATACATCAAAATGATCGCTGTATCAATACCTACAACATTCTAATATACATGCCTATAAAAAAAGTTTATAGTTTTCGAGATAATTAACCATTTTGGTATTGTTTCGAATATGTGACCTTGACCTTTAAACCCATAACCTTTTTCTATACATCAAAATGATCGTTGTATCAATACCTATAACATTATAATATACATGCCTATACAAAAAGTTTATAGTTTTCGAGATAATTAACCATTTTGGTATTGTTTTGCATCTGTGACCTTGACCTTTGAACCCATGACCTTTTTCTATACATCAGAATGATTGTTGTATCAATACCTACAACATACTAATATACAAGCCTGTACAAAAAGTTGATAGTTTTTGAGATAATTAACCATTTCGGTATTGTTTCATATCTGTGACCTTGACCTTTGAACCCATGACCTTTTTCTATACATCAAAATGATCGTTGTATCAATACCTACAACATTCTAATATACATGCCAATACAAAAAGTTTATAGTTTTCGAGATAATTAACCATTTCGGTATTGTTTCACATCTGTGACCTTGACCTTTGAACCTATGACCTTTTTCTATACATCAAAATGATCGATGTAGCAATACCTACAACATTCTAATATACACGCCTATACAAAAAGTTTATAGTTTTCGAGATAATTAACCATTTCAGTATTGTTTCAAATCTGTGACCTTGACCTTTGAACCCATGACCTATTTCTATACATCAAAATGATCGTTGTATCAATACCTACAACATTCTAATATACATGCCTTTACAAAAAGTTTATAGTTTTCGAGATAATTAACCATTTCGGTATTGTTTCATATCTGTGACCTTGACCTTTGAACCCATGACCTTTTTCTATACATCAAAATGATCGTTGTATCAATACCTACAACATTCTGATATACATGCCTATACAAAAAGTTTATAGTTTTCGAGATAATTAACCATTTCGGTATTGTTTCGCATCTGTGACCTTGACCTTTGAACCCATGACCTTTTTCTATACATCAAAATGATCGTTGTATCAATACCTACAACATTCTAATATACATGCCTATACAAAAAGTTTATAGTTTTCGAGATAATAATTATAATCAGAGGTAAAAAAAAATTAGGTCACGACCTTCACAATTGACCTTGACCTCATTTTGAAGATACTAACAAGAAGATGTCAAAACTGAAACCCATGTCATTATCTGGTCAAATAGTCCAGTTATAACAATTTGAAGCTATTTTACGATTTTTTCAAATTAAACGCAAAAACGCGTAACCTATTTTTTTATCCGAATTTCACAAAATGAACAAACTATAGGCTTAAGACCCTAGAGAAGCCAAATATCACATCAGATTTTTTCTCCAATCAGTACTTTCGGAGAAGAAGATTTTTTAAGATTTTTGCACCCCTAGGTCACCTTGACCTAGTTATGGTAGCCATGGCAACCCCAAGAACAAATCTGAATTGCACCGGCCCATATATACTTCTGACAAAGTTTCATTAAAAACTGTCCAGTAGTTTCAGAGGAGAAGTCGAAAATAGGTGTTAACGACGCACGCACGCACGCACACACGCACACACGCACGCACGCACACACGCACATACACACGCTGCGCTATGCCATAAGCTCACATGACCTTCGGTCAGGTGAGCTAATAATATAAAAATTGTCCAAAATAGCTCACCCTAAATCAGACAATTTGACCTTTTTGCACTTAAACTGACCTTTGACCTTTTACACTGAAAACCATTGCAAATGAGTTCATTCCACATTCTTCCAAAGTGACTGATATATAATAGTAGAAAACAAGTAGAAATAAGATTTTCTTCATGAATTTTATGACTTTCATGATTTTGTATTCTTTCTTATAAGGCTCAGGCTAAATTTCAAAACTCAGAATTTTACTTATTTAATTCATATTCTGAAAGAAGACAATATTCTGAATTAAATGATATATAACATGGTGCTGGTGTTTGCAAATTTTGCCAAAATAGGCTTCATTCAACTGATAGGGTAGCATTCCATAATATGGTCATTTTACAATCATTTAGACTGATTTTGGCAAAATTGATCAAACTCATTGGACTTTGAATGCTTTTTTCCAAATGACTTTAAACCAAATAATAAACAGAATTACATTCATAGTTGTCTTATGCCGAATGTGCATATCAAAATTTTACATTCAAACTCTTGTTTGTGCCAAATTGTTGCCAATTTTGCCAAATCAAAAGGAATGAATATCAAAACAAGTAAAAGTACAGCACAAGCTGAATTTAATCAATTAAGATTTTCAAATAATGCCAATAACTGTGGAATAGTCCATGAAATTTTGAATTTTGTATCAATGTCTATTGAAATTCACTTGTTTTCAGTTAAAAATCAAGAAATTTCATACTGCATAATAGAGATAATGGGAGATAATTCTTGAATTCCATTATTCAAACACCTCCAAATGTTTTGATGACATCATAATTGCAAAATATGATGTCATTGGTTTTAGGGTACACTAATATTTGAATTTTATGCATTCATATAGTTAAAGTTGATGAATATTGGTTGCAAATATGAATTGCTGCAATATGCACACTGTTTTGCCATGTTTAAGCTTTAGGATAGCACACACTGCCAAATATAAAACAAATTGAAATCCTTCACATGGAACAATTGGTACATTTGTTCTTGTTGACTCAGTTTCCATGGTGATTTCAATGTTTACACATATAACCCAACTGTTTTCCAATAGATTTTGCAAGAAAAGTAACTAAAACAAGAGGCCCATGGGCCTGATACGCTCACCTGATAACTAATGGCTAGCTGATAGATTAAAAGACAACATAAATACTAAACCCCAATGACTTTTTTCTATACATCAAAATGATCGTTGTATCAATACCTACAACATTTTAATATACATGCCACTACAAAAAGTTTATAGTTTTCGAGATAATTAACCATTTCGGTATTGTTTCGCATCTGTGACCTGGACCTTTGAACCCATGACCTTTTTCTATACATCAAAATGATCATTGTATCAATACCTACAACATTCTAATATACATGCCTATAGAAAAAGTTTATAGTTTTCGAGATAATTAACCATTTCCGTATTGTTTCACATCTGTAACCTTGACCTTTGAACCCATGACATTTTTCTATACATCAAAATGATCGTTGTATCAATACCTACAACATTCTAATATACATGCCTATACAAAAAGTTTATAGTTTTCGAGATAATTAACCATTTCGGAATTGTTTCACATCTGTGCCCTTGACCTTTGAACCCATGACCTTTTTCTATACATCAAAATGATCGATGTATCAATACCTACAACATTCTTATACATGCCTATAGAAAAAGTTTATGTTTTCGAGATAATTAACCATTTCCGTATTGTTTCACATCTGTAACCTTGACCTTTGAACCCATGACATTTTTCTATACATCAAATAATCGTTGTATCAATACCTACAACATTCTAATATACATGCCTATACAAAAAATTTATAGTTTTCGAGATATAATTAACCATTTCGGTATTGTTTCACATCTGTGACGTTGACCTTTGAAACCCATGACCTTTTTCTATACATCAAAATGATCGTTGTATCAATACCTACAACATTCTAATATACATGCCAATACAAAAAGTTTATAGTTTTCGAGATAATTAACCATTTCTGTATTGTTTCACATCTGTGACCTTGACCTTTGAACCCATGACCTTTTTCTATACATCAAAATGATCGTTGTATCAATACCTACAACATTCTAATATACATGCCTATACAAAAAGTTTATAGTTTTCGAGATAATTAACCATTTCGGTATTGTTTCGCATCTGTGACCTTGACCTTTGAACCCATGACCTTTTTCTATACATCAAAATGATCGCTGTATCAATACCTACAACATTCTAATATACATGCCTATAAAAAAGTTTATAGTTTTCGAGATAATTAACCATTTTGGTATTGTTTCGAATATGTGACCTTGACCTTTAAACCCATAACCTTTTTCTATACATCAAAATGATCGTTGTATCAATACCTATAACATTATAATATACATGCCTATACAAAAAGTTTATAGTTTTCGAGATAATTAACCATTTTGGTATTGTTTTGCATCTGTGACCTTGACCTTTGAACCCATGACCTTTTTCTATACATCAGAATGATCGTTGTATCAATACCTACAACATACTAATATACAAGCCTGTACAAAAAGTTGATAGTTTTTGAGATAATTAACCATTTCGGTATTGTTTCATATCTGTGACCTTGACCTTTGAACCCATGACCTTTTTCTATACATCAAAATGATCATTGTATCAATACCTACAACATTCTAATATACATGCCTATAGAAAAAGTTTATAGTTTTCGAGATAATTAACCATTTCCGTATTGTTTCACATCTGTAACCTTGACCTTTGAACCCATGACATTTTTCTATACATCAAAATGATCGTTGTATCAATACCTACAACATTCTAATATACATGCCTATACAAAAAGTTTATAGTTTTCGAGATAATTAACCATTTCGGAATTGTTTCACATCTGTGCCTTGACCTTTGAACCCATGACCTTTTCTATACATCAAAATGATCGATGTTCAATACCTACAACATTCTAGATACATGCCTATAGAAAAAGTTTATAGTTTTCGAGATAATTAACCTTTCCGTATTGTTTCACATCTGTAACCTTGACCTTTGAACCCATGACATTTTTCTATACATCAAAATAATCGTTGTATCAATACCTACAACATTCTAATATACATGCCTATACAAAAAATTTATAGTTTCGAGATAATTAACCATTTCGGTATTGTTTCACATCTGTGACGTTGACCTTTGAACCCATGACCTTTTTCTATACATCAAAATGATCGTTGTATCAATACCTACAACATTCTAATATACATGCCAATACAAAAAGTTTATAGTTTTCGAGATAATTAACCATTTCTGTATTGTTTCACATCTGTGACCTTGACCTTTGAACCCATGACCTTTTTCTATACATCAAAATGATCGTTTGTATCAATACCTACAACATTCTAATATACATGCCTATACAAAAAGTTTATAGTTTTCGAGATAATTAACCATTTCTCGTATTGTTTCACATCTGTGACCTTGACCTTTGAACCCATGACCTTTTTCTATACATCAAAATGATCGCTGTATCAATACCTACAACATTCTAATATACATGCCTATAAAAAGTTTATAGTTTTCGAGATAATTAACCATTTTGGTATTGTTTCGATATGTGACCTTGACCTTTAACCCATGACCTTTTTCTATACATCAAATGATCGTGTATCAATACCTATAACATTATAATTACATGCCTATACAAAAAGTTTATAGTTTTTTCGAGATATTAACCATTTTGGTATTGTTTTGCATCTGTGACCTTGACCTTTGAAACCCATGACCTTTTTCTATACATCAGATGATCGTTGTATCAATACCTATACAACATATAATATACAAGCCTGTACAAAAAGTTGATAGTTTTTGAGATAATTAACCATTTCGGTATTGTTTCATATGTGACCTTGACCTTTGAACCCATGACCTTTTTCTATACATCGAATCATTGTATCAATACCTACAACATTCTAATATACATGCCTATAGAAAAAGTTTTAGTTTTTGAGATAATTAACCATTTCCGTATTGTTTCATATCTGTAACCTTGACCTTTGAACCCATGACCTTTTCTATACATCCCCCCAAATTTATCGTTGTTCAATAATACACATTCTTAATTACCCCCATGACATTTTTCTATACAAAAGTTATAGTTTTCAGATAATAATTATAATCATAGGTAAAAAAAAATTAGGTCACGACCTTCACAATTGACCTTGACCTCATTTTGAGATACTAACAGAGATGTCAAACTGAAACCCCATGTCATTATCTGTCAAATAGTCCAGTTATAACAATTTGAAGCTATTTTACGATTTTTCAAAATTAAACGCAAAAACGCGTAACCTATTTTTTTATCCGAATTTCACAAAATGAACAAACTATAGGCTTAAGACCCTAGAGAAGCCAAATATCACATCAGATTTTTTCTCCAATCAGTACTTTCGGAGAAGAAGATTTTTTAAGATTTTTGCACCCCTAGGTCCCTTGACCTAGTTGGTAGCCATGGCAACCCCAAGAACAAATCTGAATTGCACCGGCCCATATATACTTCTGACAAAGTTTCATTAAAAACTGTCCAGTGTTTCAGAGGAGAAGTCGAAAATAGGTGTTAACGACGCACGCGCACTCACGCACACACGCACAACACGCACGCAGCACACACGCACATACACACGCTGCGCTATGCCATAAGCTCACATGACCTTCGGTCAGGTGAGCTAATAATATAAAAATTGTCCAAAATAGCTCACCCTAAATCAGACAATTTGACCTTTTTGCACTTAAACTGACCTTTGACCTTTTACACTGAAAACCATTGCAAATGAGTTCATTCCACATTCTTCCAAAGTGACTGATATATAATAGTAGAAAACAAGTAGAAATAAGATTTTCTTCATGAATTTTATGACTTTTCATGATTTTGTATTCTTTCTTATAAGGCTCAGGCTAAATTTCAAAACTCAGAATTTTACTTATTTTAATTCATATTCTGAAAGAAGACAATATTCTGAATTAAATGATATATAACATGGTGCTGGTGTTTGCAAATTTTGCCAAAATGCTTCATTCAACTGATAGGGTAGCATTCCATAATATGGTCATTTTACAATCATTTAGACTGATTTTGGCAAAATTGATCAAACCTCATTGGACTTTGAATGCTTTTTCCAATGACTTTAAACCAAATAATAAACAGAATTACATTCATAGTTGTCTTATGCCGAATGTTGCATATCAAAATTTTACATTCAAATCTTGTTTGTGCCAAATTGTTGCCAATTTTGCCAATCAAAAGGAATGAATATCAAAACAAGTAAAAGTACAGCACAAGCTGAATTTAATCAATTAAGATTTTCAAATAATGCCAATAACTGTGGAATAGTCCATGAAATTTTGAATTTTTGTATCAATGTCTATTGAAATTCACTTGTTTTCAGTTAAAAATCAAGAAATTTCATACTGCATAATAGAGATAATGGGAGATAATTCTTGAATTCCATTATTCAAACACCTCCAAATGTTTTGATGACATCATAATTGCAAAATATGATGTCATTTGGTTTTAGGGTACACTAATATTTGAATTTTATGCAGATTCATATAGTTAAAGTTGATGAATATTGGTTGCAAAATATGAATTGCTGCAATATGCACACTGTTTTGCCATGTTTAAGCTTTTAGGATAGCACACACTGCCAAATATAAAACAAATTGAAATCCATTCACATGAACAATTGGTACATTTGTTCTTGTTGACTCAGTTTCCATGGTGATTTCAATGTTTACACATATAACCCAACTGTTTTCCCAATAGATTTTGCAAGAAAAGTAACTAAAACAAGAGGCCCATGGGCCTGATACTCTCACCTGATAACTAATGGCTAGCTGATAGATTAAAAGACAACATAAATACTAAACCCCAATGACTTTTTTCTATACATCAAATGATCGTTGTATCAATACCTACAACATTTTAATATACATGCCACTACAAAAAGTTTATAGTTTTCGAGATAATTAACCATTTCGGTATTGTTTCGCATCTGTGACCTGGACCTTTGAACCCATGACCTTTTCTATACATCAAAATGATCATTGTATCAATACCTACAACATTCTAATATACATGCCTATAGAAAAAGTTTATAGTTTTCGAGATAATTAACCATTTCCGTATTGTTTCACATCTGTAACCTTGACCTTTGAACCCATGAACATTTTTCTATACATCAAAATGATCGTTGTATCAATACCTACAACATTCTAATATACATGCCTATACAAAAAGTTTATAGTTTTCGAGATAATTAACCATTTCGGATTGTTTTCACATCTGTGCCCTTGACCTTTGAACCCATGACCTTTTTCTATACATCAAAATGATCGATGTATCAATACCTACAACATTCTTAGATACATGCCTATAGAAAAAGTTTATAGTTTTCGAGATAATTAACCATTTCCGTATTGTTTCACATCTGTAACCTTGACCTTTGAACCCATGACATTTTTCTATACATCAAAATAATCGTTGTATCAATACCTACAACATTCTAATATACATGCCTATACAAAAAATTTATAGTTTTCGAGATAATTAACCATTTCGGTATTGTTTCACATCTGTGACGTTGACCTTTGAACCCATGACCTTTTTCTATACATCAAAATGATCGTTGTATCAATACCTACAACATTCTAATATACATGCCAATACAAAAAGTTTATAGTTTTCGAGATAATTAACCATTTCTGTATTGTTTCACATCTGTGACCTTGACCTTTGAACCCATGACCTTTTTCTATACATCAAAATGATCGTTGTATCAATACCTACAACATTCTAATATACATGCCTATACAAAAAGTTTATAGTTTTCGAGATAATTAACCATTTCGGTATTGTTTCGCATCTGTGACCTTGACCTTTGAACCCATGACCTTTTTCTATACATCAAAATGATCGCTGTATCAATACCTACAACATTCTAATATACATGCCTATAAAAAAAGTTTATAGTTTTCGAGATAATTAACCATTTTGGTATTGTTTCGAATATGTGACCTTGACCTTTAAACCCATAACCTTTTTCTATACATCAAAATGATCGTTGTATCAATACCTATAACATTATAATATACATGCCTATACAAAAAGTTTATAGTTTTCGAGATAATTAACCATTTTGGTATTGTTTTGCATCTGTGACCTTGACCTTTGAACCCATGACCTTTTTCTATACATCAGAATGATCGTTGTATCAATACCTACAACATACTAATATACAAGCCTGTACAAAAAGTTGATAGTTTTTGAGATAATTAACCATTTCGGTATTGTTTCATATCTGTGACCTTGACCTTTGAACCCATGACCTTTTTCTATACATCAAAATGATCATTGTATCAATACCTACAACATTCTAATATACATGCCTATAGAAAAAGTTTATAGTTTTCGAGATAATTAACCATTTCCGTATTGTTTCACATCTGTAACCTTGACCTTTGAACCCATGACATTTTTCTATACATCAAAATGATCGTTGTATCAATACCTACAACATTCTAATATACATGCCTATACAAAAAGTTTATAGTTTTCGAGATAATTAACCATTTCGGAATTGTTTCACATCTGTGCCCTTGACCTTTGAACCCATGACCTTTTTCTATACATCAAAATGATCGATGTATCAATACCTACAACATTCTTAGATACATGCCTATAGAAAAAGTTTATAGTTTTCGAGATAATTAACCATTTCCGTATTGTTTCACATCTGTAACCTTGACCTTTGAACCCATGACATTTTTCTATACATCAAAATACGTTGTATCAATACCTACAACATTCTAATATACATGCCTATACAAAAATTTATAGTTTTTCGAGATAATTAACCATTTCGGTATTGTTTCACATCTGTGACGTTGACCTTTGAACCCATGACCTTTTTCTATACATCAAAATGATCGTTGTATCAATACCTACAACATTCTAATATACATGCCAATACAAAAAGTTTATAGTTTTCGAGATAATTAACCATTTCTGTATTGTTTCACATCTGTGACCTTGACCTTTGAACCCATGACCTTTTTCTATACATCAAAATGATCGTTGTATCATACCTACACATTCTAATATACATGCCTATACAAAAGTTTATAGTTTTCGAGATAATTAACCATTTCGGTATTGTTTCGCATCTGTGACCTTGACCTTTGAACCCATGACCTTTTTCTATACATCAAAATGATCGCTGTATCAATACCTACAACATTCTAATATACATGCATATAAAAAAAGTTTATAGTTTTCGAGATAATTAACCATTTTGGTATTGTTTCGAATATGTGACCTTGACCTTTAAAACCCATAACCTTTTTCTATACATCAAAATGATCGTTGTATCAATACCTATAACATTATAATATACATGCCTATACAAAAAGTTTATAGTTTTCGAGATATTAACCATTTTGGTATTGTTTTTGCATCTGTGACCTTGACCTTTGAACCCATGACCTTTTTCTATACATCAGAATGATCGTTGTATCAATACCTACAACATACTAATATACAAGCCTGTACAAAAAGTTGATAGTTTTTGAGATAATTAACCATTTCGTATTGTTTCATATCTGTGACCTTGACCTTTGAACCCATGACCTTTTTTCTATACATCAAAATGATCATTGTATCAATACCTACAACATTCTAATATACATGCCTATAGAAAAAGTTTATAGTTTTCGAGATAATTAACCATTTCCGTATTGTTTCACATCTGTAACCTTGACCTTTGAACCCATGACATTTTTCTATACATCAAAATGATCGTTGTATCAATACCTACAACATTCTAATATACATGCCTATACAAAAAGTTTATAGTTTTCGAGATAATTAACCAATTCGGAATTGTTTCACATCTGTGCCCTTGACCTTTGAACCCATGACCTTTTTCTATACATCAAATGATCGATGTATCAATACCTACAACATTCTTAGATACATGACTATAAAAAAGTTTATAGTTTTCGAGATAATTAACCATTTCCGTATTGTTTCACATCTGTAACCTTGACCTTTGAACCCATGACATTTTTCTATACATCAAAATGATCGTTGTATCAATACCTACAACATTCTAATATACATGCCTATACAAAAATTTATAGTTTTTCAGATAATTAACCATTTCGGTATTGTTTCACATCTGTGACGTTGACCTTTGAACCCATGACCTTTTTCTATACATCAAAATGATCGTTGTATCAATACCTACAACATTCTAATACATGCCAATACAAAAGATTATAGTTTTCGAGATAATTAACCATTTCTGTATTGTTTTCCATCTGTGACCTTGACCTTTGAACCCATGACCTTTTTCTATACATCAAAATGATCGTTGTATCAATACCTACAACATTCTAATATACATGCCTATACAAAAAGTTTATAGTTTTCGATAATTAACCATTTCGGTATTGTTTCGCATCTGTGACCTTGACCTTTGAACCCATGACCTTTTTCTATACATCAAAATGATCGCTGTATCAATACCTACAACATTCTAATATACATGCCTATAAAAAAAGTTTATAGTTTTCGAGATAATTAACCATTTTGGTATTGTTTCGAATATGTGACCTTGACCTTTAAACCCATAACCTTTTCTATACATCAAAATGATCGTTGTATCAATACCTATAACATTAATATACATGCCTATACAAAAGTTTATAGTTTTTCGAGATAATTAACCATTTTGGTATTGTTTTGCATCTGTGACCTTGACCTTTGAACCCATGACCTTTTTCTATACATCAGAATGATTGTTTGTATCAATACCTACAACATACTAATATACAAGCCTGTACAAAAAGTTGATAGTTTTTGAGATAATTAACCATTTCGGTATTGTTTCATATCTGTGACCTTGACCTTTGAACCCATGACCTTTTTCTATACATCAAAATGATCGTTGTATCAATACCTACAACATTCTAATATACATGCCAATACAAAAAGTTTATAGTTTTTCAGATAATTAACCATTTCGGTATTGTTTCACATCTGTGACCTTGACCTTTGAACCTAGACCTTTTTCTATACATCAAAATGATCGATGTAGCAATACCTACAACATTCTAATATACATGCCTATACAAAAAGTTTATAGTTTTCGAGATAATTAACCATTTCAGTATTGTTTCAAATCTGTGACCTTGACCTTTGAACCCATGACCTATTTCTATACATCAAAATGATCGTTGTATCAATACCTACAACATTCTAATATACATGCCTTTACAAAAAGTTTATAGTTTTCGAGATAATTAACCATTTCGGTATTGTTTCATATCTGTGACCTTGACCTTTGAACCCATGACCTTTTTCTATACATCAAATGATCGTTGTATCAATACCTACAACATTCTGATATACATGCCTATACAAAAAGTTTTAGTTTTCGAGATAATTAACCATTTCGGTATTGTTTCGCATCTGTGACCTTGACCTTTGAACCATGACCTTTTTCTATACATCAAAATGATCGTTGTATCAATACCTACAACATTCTAATATACATGCCTATACAAAAGTTTATAGTTTTCGAGATAATAATTATAATCAGAGGTAAAAAAAATTAGGTCACGACCTTCACAATTGACCTTGACCTCATTTTGAAGATACTAACAAGAAGATGTCAAAACTGAAAACCCCATGTCATTATCTGGTCAAATAGTCCAGTTATAACAATTTGAAGCTATTTTAACGATTTTTTCAAATTAAACGCAAAAACGCGTAACCTATTTTTTTATCCGAATTTCACAAAATGAACAAACTATAGGCTTAAGACCCTAGAGAAGCCAAATATCACATCAGATTTTTTCTCCAATCAGTACTTTCGGAGAAGAAGATTTTTTAAGATTTTTTGCACCCCTAGGTCACCTTGACCTAGTTATGGTGGCCATGGCAACCCCAAGAACAAATCTGAATTGCACCGGCCCATATATACCTCTGACAAAGTTTCATTAAAAACTGTCCAGTAGTTTCAGAGGAGAAGTCGAAAATAGGTGTTAACGACGCACGCACGCACGCACCACGCACACACGCCGACGCACGCACGGCACATACACACGCTGCGCTATGCCATAAGCTCACATGACCTTCGGTCAGTGAGCTAATATATAAATTGTCCAAAATAGCTCACCCTAAATACATAAATCAGACAATTTGACCTTTTTGCACTTAAACTGACCTTTGACCTTTTACACTGAAAACCATTGCAAATGAGTTCATTCCACATTCTTCCAAAGTGACTGATATAATAGTAGAAAACAAGTAGAAATAAGATTTTCTTCATGAATTTTATGACTTTTCATGATTTTGTATTCTTTCTTATAAGGCTCAGGCTAAATTTCAAAACTCAGAATTTTACTTATTTTACTTCATATTCTGAAAGAAGACAATATTCTGAATTAAATGATATATAACATGGTGCTGGTGTTTGCAAATTTTGCCAAAATAGGCTTCATTCAACTGATAGGGTAGCATTCCATAATATGGTCATTTTACAATCATTTAGACTGATTTTGGCAATTTTGGCAAAATTGATCAAACTCATTGGAGTTTGAATGCTTTTTCCAAATGACTTTAAACCAAATAATAAACAGAGAATTACATTCATAGTTGTCTTATGCCGAATGTGCATATCAAAATTTTACATTCAAACTCTAGTTTTTGCCAAATTGTTGCCAATTTTGCCAAATCAAAAGGAATGAATATCAAAACAAGTAAAAGTACAGCACAAGCTGAATTTAATCAATTAAGATTTTCAAATAATGCCAATAACTGTGGAATAGTCCATGAAATTTTGAATTTTTGTATCAATGTCTATTGAAATTCACTTGTTTCCAGTTAAAAATCAAGAAATTTCATACTGCATAATAGAGATAATGGGAGATAATTCTTGAATTCCATTATTCAAACACCTCCAAATGTTTTGATGACATCATAATTGCAAAATATGATGTCATTGGTTTTAGGGTACACTAATATTTGAATTTTATGCAGATTCATATAGTTAAAGTTGATGAATATTGGTTGCAAAATATGAATTGCTGCAATATGCACACTGTTTTGCCATGTTTAAGCTTTTAGGATAGCACACACTGCCAAATATAAGACAAATTGAAATCCATTCACATGGAACAATTGGTACATTTGTTCTTGTTGACTCAGTTTCCATGGTGATTTCAATGTTTACACATATAACCCAACTGTTTTCCAATAGATTTTGCAAGAAAAGTAACTAAAATAATATAAAAATTGTCCAAAATAGCTCATCCCCTAAATACATAAATCAGACAATTTGACCTTTTTGCACTTAAACTGACCTTTGACCTTTTACACTGAAAACCATTGCAAATGAGTTCATTCCACATTTTCCAAAGTGACTGATATATATAGTAGAAAACAAGTAGAAATAAGATTTTCTTCATGAATTTTATGACTTTTCATGATTTTGTATTCTTTCTTATAAGGCTCAGGCTAAATTTCAAAACTCAGAATTTTACTTATTTACTTCATATTCTGAAAGAAGACAATATTCTGAATTAAATGATATATAACATGGTGCTGGTGTTTGCAAATTTTGCCAAAATAGGCTTCATTCAACTGATAGGGTAGCATTCCATAATATGGTCATTTTACAATCATTTAGACTGATTTTGGCAATTTTGGCAAAATTGATCAAACTCATTGGACTTTGAATGCTTTTTCCAAATGACTTTAAACCAAATAATAAACAGAATTACATTCATAGTTGTCTTATGCCGAATGTGCATATCAAAATTTTACATTCAAACTCTAGTTTTTGCCAAATTGTTGCCAATTTTGCCAAATCAAAAGGAATGAATATCAAAACAAGTAAAAGTACAGCACAAGCTGAATTTAATCAATTAAGATTTTCAAATAATGCCAATAACTGTGGAATAGTCCATGAAATTTTGAATTTTTGTATCAATGTCTATTGAAATTCACTTGTTTCCAGTTAAAAATCAAGAAATTTCATACTGCATAATAGAGATAATGGGAGATAATTCTTGAATTCCATTATTCAAACACCTCCAAATGTTTTGATGACATCATAATTGCAAAATATGATGTCATTGGTTTTAGGGTACACTAATATTTGAATTTTATGCAGATTCATATAGTTAAAGTTGATGAATATTGGTTGCAAAATATGAATTGCTGCAATATGCACACTGTTTTGCCATGTTTAAGCTTTTAGGATAGCACACACTGCCAAATATAAGACAAATTGAAATCCATTCACATGGAACAATTGGTACATTTGTTCTTGTTGACTCAGTTTCCATGGTGATTTCAATGTTTACACATATAACCCAACTGTTTTCCAATAGATTTTGCAAGAAAAGTAACTAAAATAATATAAAAATTGTCCAAAATAGCTCACCCTAAATACATAAATCAGACAATTTGACCTTTTTGCACTTAAACTGACCTTTGACCTTTTACACTGAAAACCATTGCAAATGAGTTCATTCCACATTTTTCCAAAGTGACTGATATATAATAGTATAAAACAAGTAGAAATAAGATTTTCTTCATGAATTTTATGACTTTTCATGATTTTGTATTCTTTCTTATAAGGCTCAGGCTAAATTTCAAAACTCAGAATTTTCTTATTTTACTTCATATTCTGAAAGAAGACAATATTCTGAATTAAATGATATATAACATGGTGCTGGTGTTTGCAAATTTTGCCAAAATAGGCTTCATTCAACTGATAGGGTAGCATTCCATAATATGGTCATTTTACAATCATTTAGACTGATTTTGGCAAAATTGATCAAACTCATTGGAGTTTGAATGCTTTTTCCAAATGACTTTAAACCAAATAATAAACAGAGAATTACATTCATAGTTGTCTTATGCTGAATGTGCATATCAAAATTTTACATTCAAACTCTGTTTTGCCAAATTGTTGCCAATTTTGCCAAATCAAAAGGAATGAATATCAAAACAAGTAAAAGTACAGCACAAGCTGAATTTAATCAATTAAGATTTTCAAATAATGCCAATAACTGTGGAATAGTCCATGAAATTTTGAATTTTTGTATCAATATCTATTGAAATTCACTTGTTTCAGTTAAAAATCAAGAAATTTCATACTGCATAATAGAGATAATGGGAGATAATTCTTGAATTCCATTATTCAAACACCTCCAAATGTTTTGATGACATCATAATTGCAAAATATGATGTCATTGGTTTTAGGGTCTAATATTTGAATTTTATGCAGATTCATATAGTTAAAGTTGATGAATATTGGTTGCAAAATATGAATTGCTGCAATATGCACACTGTTTTGCCATGTTTAAGCTTTTAGGATAGCACACACTGCCAAATATAAGACAAATTGAAATCCATTCACATGGAACAATTGGTACATTTGTTCTTGTTGACTCAGTTTCCATGGTGATTTCAATGTTTACACATATAACCCAACTGTTTTCCAATAGATTTTGCAAGAAAAGTAACTAAAATAATATAAAAATTGTCCAAAATAGCTCACCCTAAATACATAAATCAGACAATTTGACCTTTTTGCACTTAAACTGACCTTTGACCTTTTACACTGAAAACCATTGCAAATGAGTTCATTCCACATTTTTCCAAAGTGACTGATATATAATAGTATAAAACAAGTAGAAATAAGATTTTCTTCATGAATTTTATGACTTTTCATGATTTTGTATTCTTTCTTATAAGGCTCAGGCTAAATTTCAAAACTCAGAATTTTACTTATTTTACTTCATATTCTGAAAGAAGACAATATTCTGAATTAAATGATATATAACATGGTGCTGGTGTTTGCAAATTTTGCCAAAATAGGCTTCATTCAACTGATAGGGTAGCATTCCATAATATGGTCATTTTACAATCATTTAGACTGATTTTGGCAATTTTGGCAAAATTGATCAAACTCATTGGAGTTTGAATGCTTTTTCCAAATGACTTTAAACCAAATAATAAACAGAGAATTACATTCATAGTTGTCTTATGCTGAATGTGCATATCAAAATTTTACATTCAAACTCTAGTTTTTGCCAAATTGTTGCCAATTTTACCAAATCAAAAGGAATGAATATCAAAACAAGTAAAAGTACAGCACAAGCTGAATTTAATCAATTAAGATTTTCAAATAATGCCAATAACTGTGGAATAGTCCATGAAATTTTGAATTTTTGTATCAATGTCTATTGAAATTCACTTGTTTTCAGTTAAAAATCAAGAAATTTCATACTGCATAATAGAGATAATGGGAGATAATTCTTGAATTCCATTATTCAAACACCTCCAAATGTTTTGATGACATCATAATTGCAAAATATGATGTCATTGGTTTTAGGGTACACTAATATTTGAATTTTATGCAGATTCATATAGTTAAAGTTGATGAATATTGGTTGCAAAATATGAATTGCTGCAATATGCACACTGTTTTGCCATGTTTAAGCTTTTAGGATAGCACACACTGCCAAATATAAGACAAATTGAAATCCATTCACATGGAACAATTGGTACATTTGCTCTTGTTGACTCAGTTTCCATGGTGATTTCAATGTTTACACATATAACCCAACTGTTTTCCAATAGATTTTGCAAGAAAAGTAACTAAAATAATATAAAAATTGTCCAAAATAGCTCACCCTAAATACATAAATCAATTTGACCTTTTTGCACTTAAACTGACCTTTGACCTTTTACACTGAAAACCATTGCAAATGAGTTTATTCCACATTTTTCCAAAGTGACTGATATATAATAGTATAAAACAAGTAGAAATAAGATTTTCTTCATGAATTTTATGACTTTTCATGATTTTGTATTCTTTCTTATGGTTACAGACCTCAGTTGTGACTTGACACTCAAAATTAGCCAATTTTGGACTTAACACATTTAGTGTTATGCACCCATATTTCAATAATTTTGCTGAAACAACATGAATGTTGATACTTTTTCAATTCAGGAGAATTAAAACAATATTTCTATATTGTATTTATGACCCAAGTGCAAATTTTCACAATTTTGGAAAACATTTTGTTTCCATGGCAACCACACAAAAAATTGCAAAATATTACCCCCAAATAGGCCATATTCATAGAATCAGATGGTAAACAAACCTCGAACTACATACAATGGCACACATTTTCCCTGAATCCTTAAATATTCCACTTTGTCTTTGTGAAGGAAAACCAGGGTCTTGTTGGATTCATTTTTCAGAAATTTGGGAAATGTGCCAACCATGCTAAAAGCACATGGCAATGTTTACACCCAAAATGTGGTCTTGCCATAGGAAGTGTATGGTGCGGCGGAAGTCCTTACGCCGGAAATATAGTGCTATAGTCAATCAATTCAGGTTTTAATTTTTGCAAACCTAAGAACCTCTCACCTTGGCAATATTGCAAACTACTACCTATTAACAAATTTAAATGAGCATGGTCTAAGGAAAGGCATCTGGGTTTGTTTTATGCACTACTTTTGACCGTCCCACATCTGGCCCTATCATGACTGAGGTCTACTACCTAGTTGAGCATGTTTATAACAAGCGCCACTCATAGTTTACTTAAAATATGCATGTCATATTGTTTTAATTCGATCCATCAAAGTACATTTTTATTGTTGTCGTTTTTTATGAGACATATTCTACACCTAAATTGACCTACCATAACCTACCAAGGCGGGGACAGTACTTGTGGACATGTTCTTGTATTATTTATTGTTAATGTTATTTTAATGATTTTTGCATTATTTCACAATGCTACCGTCGAAATATTTCCAAAAATTACTGAAATTCCCACATTTAAAAACAAGAGGCCCATGGGCCTGATACGCTCACCTGACAAATAATGGCTTGCTGATACATTTCAAAAAACATAAATACTGAAACCCAATGTAAAAATCTTTCATAATAGAAATGATTTGAGGCTAAAATAGTGAAAATAAAAGTAGAAAAGTAAAAACCTAGACGATTTTGGGATTTTTTGGAATCTGTGACCTTGACCCTTGAATGTATGACCTTTATTGATATATCAAAATTATTGTGATGCCAATACCTAATCTTCTAATATACATGCCTATACAAAAAGTTTATAGTTTTCGAGATAATGAACCATTTCGGTATTGTTTTGCATCTGTGACATTGACCTTTGAACCATGACCTTTTTCAATACATCAAAATGATCATTGTATCAACACCTACAACATTCTAATGTAAAAGCCTATACAAAAAATTAATAGTGCTCAATATAATTAACTATTTCAGTATTCTATCACATCTGTGACCTTGACCTTGAACCCATGACCTTAATCTATATATCAAAATGGTCGATCTTTCAATACCTACAACATTCTAATATACATGCCTATACGGAAAGTTAATAGTGCTCAAGATAATTAACCATTTCAGTATTATATCACATCTGTGACCTTGACATTTGAGCTTATGACCTAAATCTATAAATCAAAATGATCGTTATATATATACCAACAATATTCTAATATACATGTCTATACAAAAAGTTTATAGTTTTCCAGATAATAATTAAAATCGGAGGTAAAAAAATTAGTTCATGACCTTCACAATTGAACTTGACCCCAATCTGGAGGTAAAATATCTAGAATATGTCAAAACTGAAAACCTCTTGTCATTATAGTCAAATAGTCAAGCTATTTTATGATTTTTTAAAAATTAAACGCAAAAACGTGCAAGCTTTTATTGTCCGAATTTCATAAAATTAACACTGTAGGCTTAAGACCCTAGAGAAGCCAAATATCACATCAGATTTTTTCTCTAATCATCACTTTCGGAGAAGAAGATTTTTTAAGATTTTTGCACACCTAGGACATCTTGATTTAGTTATGGTAGCCATGGCAACACCATGAACAAATCTGAATTGTACCAGCCCATATATACTTCTGACTAAGTTTCATTGAAATTAGTCAAGCAGTTTCAGAGGAGAAGTTGAAAATAGGTGTTAACGAAGCACACACACACATACACACGCTGCGCTATGCCATAAGCTCACATGACCTTTTGGTCAGGTGACCTAAAATGCAAGAACCTGTCCATACCCATGGTCGTGGTGGTGGTGGTGGTAGGGGCAAAGTCTTGTTTCTGAAAATGACAGTAAAATGTCAATGTTTGTGAATTCACATTGATTTAGTTTATGAAATGCTGGATATATTACTTAATTAAAATAGGTCTATTGGTATTTATTTAAGAATTGAATTTCTTTTTATTCCGGGACATCAAGTGATGACCCAGATTTTAAAACTAGCAAATCTAAAATGATCTATGCATAGTCCGACGGATGTTTTTTGGAAAAAGAAACAATGTACCAAACATGTATTGCTAAATTAAATGGTAGAAAATAATAATTTCATAAATATATGAAAAAGATAATCAGTAATTAAACTTTAATAAAGTCGTACCCGATCGTTTTGTCATTTCGGATAGAGAGAAAGTGGAGTTTTGCAGACCCTACCGTGGCTATGAGGGGGTACATTCTAGCGGTTGTATGTAACTGGATTATTTGCTGTTAAATCTGGGTTTTAATAAACTGTTGATTATCACTCACAATATTCCCGTTTCATGTTAATGGTGAAGTATTTAAAATCCACATGTGGTCATTTGCACACAACACTGTACGAATTATCTTCCTTTCACGAAAGTGAAATCTAATCGATAAACAGTTTTAAAATATGACACAATTGCCTCAACATCAAAATACGTTATCATATCCTTCAAAATAAATTTAAATTACCGTAGATTTCATGAAGACATAATTAAACCAACCTGCCATTGCTGTTTATTTCATAAAAAGTTATGATTTTACATCCTAGGACGCAAACTTCTCGGGACTACTTTTTATTGTAAACACGAGATCAGTTCGCCAAATTGCAGAAATTATTGGATGCATCCCGTCGCAATATTTTACTAGATTCCCAAATGTATTCCAAAAATTTATTCCAAATGTACATATGTAACCAAATGCATTACCCGTCTCAGAATACATATCTCACGATAAAAGAGATATCTTTCTTTCATGTTCATTTACCAGGCGTACTATTTCCATGCATACTCATATCTTATAATTTCATAGCAAAGAAGCCCGATATCTTGGAAGAAATCAATAGCAAAGTACGCGTTCACTATCGTGAAACGCCATACAAAAAAACCCAGTAAATATCGAATCTGTCGGCAATGAAAACATTCTGGGAACAGCCAATATGTCACTCAAGATGATTCCCGCCTACTCATTGATGATGTGACGTAATAGGCGGCTGAAAAAAAAGTATGCTGAAAACAAAAGAACGTGTCATAAAATTTTAGTCGAATTGACAAAAAAAGTTACAAATTCATATTAATTGTCAAATTACAACTGTTAAATGTTGAATTTGTTAAAAATCCCCATTATAGATGACAGGGTATTCAAAACATCAATGCGCGATGTTTTGTTAGACTGGGTTGTGCAAAGGTGTATTCATACGCACAATGTATGTGAAAAAGCATGGGTCATTGCCGAGAATGTTCCAAATTTTCTACAATGAGTTCATCAAAGGAATTCAAAAGGCACTGTAAATATTATTTATAGTACTAGTAAGTCAATGTCTGACGAAAATATCCATGTGCCTGTGACAGTGAGGGGGGCCTTGATGGCCAAGCGGTCTAGCTCACGTGACCTCTCAATATCTAAGTTCAAATCCAACTCAGTACAGGTCCTAGTGCAAGAAAGGTTGTCAGCTTACCAATGGTCTGTAATTTTCTCTAGGTACTGGTTTCCTCTACCACCCCTTAACTAACTTCACAGTGTCTCTCACCGCTTGGGTCAGTAGATTAAAAGTCTACTAGGGCAGATGCTAATGCAAGTTTGCTTGCAGAGGGTTGGTGGTTTTCTTTGGACACTCTGGTTTCCTCCACTATCCCACAATTGACCGCCTTGATATACATGAAAAAAACTGAATTGACTGCAGGTTTTCTCTAGGCACTCTGGTTTCCTTTAGCTGACTTCACCAGCTAGGTTCAAAACCATTTGGGCTGGTCAGAATGCGAGAAACCCTGTTAGTTGGCTTGGCGAAGGTCAGTAGTTTTCCCCAAGCACTACGTTTTCCTCCATTTCCCAAAACTGACCAACTCCTTAAAAGTGTAAGAATCCTGAATGCAGGTTTTCTGTTAACTTTCTGGTTTCCTCTACCATCCAATAACTATCATAGTTTCTCTCATCGCCTAGCTAGGTTCCAATTCAACTTGGGAATCGTGTCTGTTTACTTGCTGAAAGCCAGTGGTTTCCTCTGGGTACTTCAGTTTCCTCCATCATCCCAGAACTGACCAAATGAATTTTGAAATTCAGAAAAATTGACAGTATGGGCATAAAAACCACTCCACTCCTTAACTGACTGCCTCAATTTAAGTGAAAAAAATCTTTACTGAGGTGTAAACTTGTAATAAAGCACTGACTGTTATAGATAGGTAAGTGATGACTTTTGGACTAAAATTGGACAGATCACCACTATAGAGATGTGAAATACGTAGCAAAAGTGGTCTGGACTTGAAAAAAAACCTAATCACTATAGACAGTGTTGTTATTGACAGGTTGGACTGTATCTATAAACAAAAGCTTACAAATAAATCAATGCAATTACAGGTGCACCCCTGCCCCCATGATTGTTCATTTTGAATCTTAGCAGGCAGTTTGATTTTTAAGGTGCTAGCCCAAATGACATGGTTTGCTTAAGGATTAAGGTTAATTACAGAATTAATAGTGATGGCAGTACAAACAATATTCCAAACCATCATCCTTGGATCTAGAGTTGGATTCTTTACTGATTGAGTTACATGTTTTCATCTAACAGTATCAAGTTTGGTGAAAAGAAAGACTGAATACTGAATATAATTTTAGTTTGTGTTGCTATTGCATGTAATAACACAACACCAGTCCACTTACTGAAAGCGAACATGTGAAACTGTGTGTTGACATGTACTAGCAACCAACCCTGCATTTAAGTACCAGGCTCCAGTTTCACAATAATTCCTTGACTAAGAGTTTCCTTAATTTAAATCAAGTAAAAGTAAAATAGTGATAATTTTGTTATTTTTCAGAAATTTTAGGTGTCAACTGAAGATCACTTCCAGCCTATAACATGTACTTTAGTTTTGTGCAATATTAGAACTAGTATTTTGAGTTTCATAAATGTCAAAATCTGCTAAATTTAAATTAAAGAAAACCTTAGTTAGGAATGATTGTGAAAGTGGGCCAGTCAAGTCACATTCAGATTAAATGTCCTAAAATTCAATCTGTCATCGACCAGCAGTTATCATGTTATAGAGTGTAGTGGTAAAATATCATAGTGTCAATCTGTCATCTACCAGCAGTTATCATGTCATAGAGGTGAGTGCTAAAATGACATAGTGTCAATCTGTCATCTACCAGCGGTTGTGTCATAGAGGTGAGTGCTATGGCATCATAGTGTTAATCTGTCATCTACCAGTAGTTATCATGTCATAGAGGGTAGTGCTACAATGACAAAGTGCCCATCTGTCATCTACCAGCAGTTATCATGACATAAAGTGGAGTGCTATGATGTCATAGTGTCAATCTGTGATCTACCAGTAGTTATCATGTCATAGAGGGTAGTGCAATAATATCATAGTATCAGTCTGTCACCTACCAGCAGGTATTGTGCCATGGAGGGTAGTGCTACAATGACATAGTGCCAATCTGTAATCCAACAGCAGTTATCATGTCAGAGGGGAGTGCTATAATGTCATAGTGTCAATCTGTTATCTATTAGTAGTTATCATGTCATAGAGTGGAGTGCTATGATGTCATAGTGTCAATCTGTCACCTACCAGTAGTTATCATGTCATAAAGGGGAGAGGTAAATTGTCATAGTGTCAATCTCTCATCAGCAGCAGTTAATGATGTCATAGAGTGGAGTGCTATGATGTCATAGTGTCAATCTCTCATCTACCAGCAGTTATCATGTCATATAGTGGAGTGCTATGATGTCATAGGGTCAATGTGTCACCTACCAGCAGTTATCATGTCATAGAAAGGAGTGCTATGGTGCCATAGTGTCAATCTTTCATCTACCAGCAGTTATGGTGTCATATGATGTCATAGTGTCAATCTGTCATCCACAAGCAGTTATTATGTCATAGAGGGGAGAGCAAAATTGTCATAGTGTCAATCTGTCATCTACCAGCAATTATCATGTCACAGAAAGGAGTGCTATGGTGTCATAGCGTCAATATGTCATCAACCAACAGTTAATGATGTCATAGAGTGGAGTCCTATGATGCCATAGTGCCAATTTCTCATCTGCCAGTGGTTATCGTGTCATAGAGTGGAGTGCTATGATGTCATAGTGCCAATTTGTCATCAACAAGCAGTTATCATGTCATAGAGTGTAGTGCAATAATGTCATAGTATCAGTCTGTCACTTACCAGCAATTATCATGCCATAGAGAGGAGTGTTATAATGGCATGGTGTCAATGTGTCACCTACCAGTAGTTGTCATATAGGGGAGTGCTAAAATGTCATAGTGTCAATCTGCCATCTACCAGCAGTTAACATGTCATAGAGGGAAGTGATATAATGACATATTGTCCATCTGTCATTTACCAGCAGTTATCATGTCATAGAGTGGAGTGCTATGATGTCATAGTGTCAATCTGTATTGTATCATTAGTTATCATGTCATAGAGGGTAGTGCAATAATGTTACAGTATCAGTCTGTCACCTACCAGCAGCTATCATGCCATAGAGAGGAGTGCTATAATGGCATGGTGTCAATGTGTCACCTGCCAGCAGTTGCCATATAGGGGAGTGCTAAAATGTCATAGTGTCAATCTGCCATCTACCAGCAGTTATCATGTCATAGAAAGGAGTGCTATGATGACATATTGCCAATCTGTCATCTACCAGCAGTTATCATGCCATAGAGGGAAGTGATATGATGACATATTGTCCATCTGTCATCCACCAGCAGTTATCATGTCATAGAGTGGAGTGTTATGATGGCATAGTGTCAATCTGTATTGTATCATTATTTATCATGGCATAGAGGGTGGTGACATATTGCCCATCTGTAATCTACAAGCAGGTATTATTTTATAAAGGGGAGTGCTCTGATGTCAGTGTCAATCAGTCATCTACCAGTAGTTATCATGTTATAGAGGGGAGTGCTTTGATGGCATATTGTACATCTGTCATCTACAGCAGGTATGATGTCATAGTGTCAATCTGTCATCAACAAGCAGGTATCATGTCATAGAAAGGAGTGCTATGATGATATATTGCCCATCTGTCATCTACCAGCAGTTATCATGTCATAGAGTGGAGTGCTATGATGTCATAGTGTCAATCTGTAATGTATCATTAGTTATCATGTCATAGAGGGTAGTGTAATAATGTCATAGTATCAGTCTGTCACCTACCAGCAGGTATCATGTCACAGAGGGTAGTGCTATGATGACATATTGCCAATCTGTCATCTACAAGAAGGTATTATGTTATAGAGGGGAGTGCTCCTATGTCAGTATCAGTCTGTCATCTACCAGTAGTTATCATGTTATAGAGGGGAGTGCTTTGATGGCATATTGTACATCTGTCATTTACAAGCAGGTATCATGTCAAAGAGGGGATCGCTCTGATGTCATAGTGTCAATCTGTCATCAACAAGCAGGTGTCATGCCATAGAGAGTAGTGGTATAATGTCATAGTGTAACAAACTTAATTGTTATGGTTTCTTTTTATATTGTTACATAATTATGGGATTAAACTATCCCACTAGTAGCTTCTTCTGACACAGGTGTCAAAGTTGTCCTGTATTGCTGTCAGGTAGTTTTGACCATTTAATTATGCAAATTAAGTCCATTATCTGGGACAGGAAGTTGTAGTTTTAACTTGGTGTTGGTTAGTGGTCAGATTGGCTGGAGGTTTGGAACTGAACACATGTGCTGCAGAATAGCATGGGTTTTGGGGCTGACATGTTAATACAGAACATGCATGTTTTAATACAGCCCTCAAGTGCTAATACCAGCAGTTTGTCAGGTAGGACAGTTTTGTTTTTGTTTGTTTGATTTGGAATTTTTGAATTTATTGAAAATTTTGCTTTTTTTAATTTATTGCTCCAAATATTTTAAAGGTGTGTTTCTAAATGTTGGTTTTTTGGTTCTGTATATGTATAGGGTCTTGACATGGAATAAACTTAAAAGGCCGCCAGTCTCGGGTATCTTAAAAATTTCCCATATGGATAAATTGGTTTATCATCCAATATATCCAGAGAAAATTATCAGTTTTCTTATAAAGTTTAACAACTTGGAATACTATGAAAATTGACATTTGTTCATGTAAAATTTCTGTGGTGTACGCTACACCTCAGAACAAACTGATAAAGAAAATGTTAGTTTACACTCTTGATAAATCGTGAATTGAAATTACACATTTTTATGGTGATAATTCCTATTTAACATATGAGAGAATATAATTTACAGTGTTAATATCAGTCATCACCAGACTAGGAAACAGTGGTGGAACAGACAGTGCGAGACGATTCCAGTCTCATTCGCGTATTGAACTCTGTCTGAAGTCTGTCACCTACCAGCAGGTATCATGTCATAGAGGGTAGTGCTACAATGACAAAGTGCCAATCTGTCATCTACCAGTAGTTATCATGTCATAGACCGAAGTGCTATGATGTCAGTGTCAATCTCTCATCTACCAGCAGTTATCAGGTCATAGACCGAAGTGCTATGATGTCAGTGTCAATCTCTCATCTACCAGTAGTTATCATGCCATATAAAGTTATATAAAATTTGTGTTTATGTTCCTTGTTTCATTTTAAGTATTTTCTGGCATATTACCACATATTTCATGATATTTCCTGGTTTTATGACAGTGACAATCTGTCATCAAAAAACAGGTATCATGTCACAGAGTGGAGTGATATAATGTCATAGTGTCAATCTGTCACTTACCAGCAGTTATCATGTCATAGAGGGTAGTGGAATAATACCATAGTGTCAATCTGTCATCAACAAGCCGTTATCATGTCACAGAGTGAAGTGCTATGATGTCATAGTGTCAATCTGTCACCTACCAGCAGTTATTATGTCAAAGAGGGGAGAGCTAAATTGTCATAGTGTCAATCTGGCATCTACCAGCAGTTAATGATGTTATAGAGTGGAGTGCTATGATGTTATAGTGTCAATCTCTCATCTACCAGCGTTTATCATGTCATAGAGTGGAGTGTTATGATGTCACAGTGTCAATCTGTCATCTACCAGTAGTTATCATGCCATAGAGGATAATGCAATAATGTTGTAGTCTCAATCTGCCATCAACTAGCAGGTATCATGTCATAGAGGGTACTGCAATAATGTCATAGTATCAGTCTGTCACCTACCAGCAGTTATCATGCCATAGAGAGGAGTGCTATAATGGCATGGTGTCAATGTGTCACCTGCCAGCAGTTATCATGTCATAGAGGGGAGTGCTAAAATGACATAGTGTCAATCTGCCATCTACCAGCAGTTATCATGTCATAGAAAGGATGCTATGGTGTTATAGCAACAATCTGTCATCTACCAGCAGTTATCATGTCATAGAGTGGAGTGCTATGATGTCATAGTGTCAATCTGTCATCTACCAGCAGTTATCATGTCACAGAGGGTAGTGATATGATGACATATTGCCTATCTGTCATATACCAGCAATTATCATGTCAGAGTGGAGTGCTATGATGTCATTGTGTCAATCTATAATGTGTCATTAGTTATCATGTCATAGAGGGTAGTGTAATAATGTCATAGTATCAGTTTATCACCTACCAGCAGGTATCATGTCATAGAGGGGAGTGCTTTGATGGCATATTGTATATCTGTCATCTACAAGCAGGTATCATGTCAAAGAGGGGATCACTCTCATGTCATAGTGTCAATCTGTCATCAACAAGCAGGTGTCATGCCATAGAGAGTAGTGGTATAATGTCATAGTGTAACAAACTTAATTGTTATGGTTTCTTTTTATATTGTTACATAATTATGGGATTAAACTATCCCACTAGTAGCTTCTTCTGACACAGGTGTCAAAGTTGTCCTGTATTGCTGTCAGGTAGTTTTGACCATTAATTATGCAAATTAAGTCCATTATCTGGGACAGGAAGTTGTAGTTTTAACTTGGTGTTGGTTAGTGGTCAGATTGGCTGGAGGTTTGGAACTGAACACATGTGCTGCAGGATAGCATGGGTTTTGGGGCTGACATGTTAATACAGAACATGCATGTTTTTAATACAACCCTCAGGTGCTAATACCAGCAGTTTGTCAGGTAGGACAGTTTTCTTTTTGTTTGTTTGATTTGAAATTTTTGAATTTATTGGAAATTTTGCTTTTTTTAATTCATTGCTCCAAATATTTTAAAGGTGTGTTTCTAAATGTTGGTTTTTGATTCTGTATATGTATAGGGTCTTGACATGGAATAAACTTGAAAGGCCGCCAGTCTCGGGTATCTTAAAAATTTCCCATATGGATAAATTGGTTTATCATCCAAATATATCCAGAGAAAATTATCAGTTTCTTATAAAGTTTAACAACTTGGAATACTATGAAAACTGACATTTGTTCATGCAAAATTTCTTGTGGTGTACGCTACACCTCAGGAACAAACTGATAAAGAAAATGTTAGTTACACTTTTGAATGAAATCTTGTGAACTCAAATTACACATATTTATGGTGGATAAATTCCTATTTAGTCGCCAGACTAGGAAACAAGTGGTGGAACAGACCGTGCGAGACAATTCCAGTCTCATTCGGGTATTGAACTCTTATAATAACAAATATAGACTTTTTCTGTTTCATATTAATGGGGGGGGGAGATTTATTATATGTATAAATACGAGTCGACTCACAAATACATTGAATTTACTATCTACATAAAATTTGTGTTCATGTTCCTTGTTTCATTTTAAGTATTTTCCGGGCATATTACCACATATTTCATGATATTTGCTGATTTCATGACACAGTGACAATCTGTCATCAACAAGCAGGTATCATGTCATCAGGGGGAGTTCTATAATGTCAGTGTCAATCTGTCATCATCAAGCAGGTATCATATCACAGAGGGGAGTGCTTTAATGTCAAAGAAAGTCTGTCATCAAGAAGTTGGTATCATGCCATAGAGGGGAGTGCTATAATGTCAAAGAAAGTCTGTCATCAAGAAGTTGGTATCATGCCATAGAGGGGAGTGCTATAATGTCAGTGTCAATCTGTCATCGGCAATCAGGTATCATGTCATAGAGGGTAGTGCTATAATGTCAGTGTCAATCTGTCATCATCAAGCAGGTATCATGTCATAGAGGGGAGTGCTTTAATGTTAGTGTCAATCTGTCATCAACCAGAAGGTATCATGTCATAGAGGGGAGTGCTATGATGTTAGTGTCAATCTGTCATGAAGCAAGTATCATGTCATAGAGGGGAGTGCTTTTATGCCAGTGTCAATCTTTCATCAACAAGCAGGTATCATGTCATAGAGGGGAGTGCTGTGATGTCATAGTGTCAATCTGTTATCTACCAGCAGGTACCATGTCAGAAAGGGGAGTGTAATAATGCCATAGTGTCTATCTGTCATTTGCCAGTAGTAATCATTTCAAAGAAAGGGTGTTATGATGTCATAGTGTGAATCTGCAATTTACAAGCAGCTATCATGTCTTAGAGGGGAGTGCATGTCATAGTGTCCATCTGTCATTTACCAGTAGTAATCATTTCAAAGAGGGGGTGCTATGATGTCATTTTGTGAATCTGCCATCTACAACCAGGTATCATGTCATAGAGGGGAGTGCTATGATATCATAGTGTCAATCTGTCATCTACCAGCAGGCATCATGTCATAAAGGGGAGTGTAATAATGGCATAGTGTCCATCTGTCATCTATCATTAGGTATCCTGTCACAGAGGAGAGTGTAATAATGCTACAGTGTCCATCTGTCATCTACCAGTAGGTATCATGTCACAGAAACGAGTGTAATAATGTCAGTGTCAATCTTCCATCTACCAGTAGCTATCATGTCATAGAGGGTAGTGCTAGGATGTCATTTTGTGTATATTTGTAATCTACCATTAGCATGATCAGGTGCCATGACATATGAAGGGAGCACAATTATATTATAGTGTATTTATCTGCCATCTTTTATTCTGTAATTTTTCTGCTTTTATCTCAAAAAATGATTATACATAAACTTATTTCATATTTCTTTTAAAGTATCAATCATTATAAAGCCATTTTGATAGAAAAGTTGATACATTGACAAAATTCTACAAATGACAATGGAGGGGGTGAAATATTTTTAACCAATCAAATAGCAGCTTATAATAAGGACAAATATGATTACAAGATGGTGGCATGATAAAGGAAGGAGCAAAATGGGATATAATGGCTTGTAGATTAAGAAGTGAGTAACGCTTGCTTTTTATTTAGTTCTTCGATCCACATCAGCATTTGCAGTTGACACGGACGCTGGTAGTTGGAAAAACATGATCGTAATGCGAATTTTAAGCTACTTTTACATGGATGGGCTTAGCTACATCAGGCAAAATTACAATGTTTTTCTGTGTTTTCCGTTTGAACATTTTATTAAGATTTTAAATTATGTCCAAAAATTGAATGCCAACTTAAAGAATATTTATCTGGGAACAAAATGACACCAAGATCACGATGATCGGAAACAAATTTAAAAAGTAATGTGGAGTTTTGTCAGAGCACCTACAAGTGAAAGATCCGATTCGTTGTTCCCCTTTACTCTTTTTTATATAATCAGTATTTTTTAAATTTTATTATGAAACTGGCCCCTGGAATCCCTTTCAGCAGCCTGTATGGGAAGTCTCACCTTCCAGTCCTTCACTCCCTGTGGGTCACTGCAATTTTCTCAGAAAGACAATGATCTAGAAATGTCTCATCAGCCTGCAGTGTTGCATGTGCAAATTATTCAGTTTCTCATATATGATATGAATAATGATATAACAGAGCTGGTTAAGATCATGGTCCAGAACCAGATACAAGATTCACTGGGTCACTTTACATACAAGATACGCCAATGAAGGGCCAAATTTAAAAGATTTTATGTTCTTATAAGAAAAACAAATACATTTTATATATTTAAAAAATAATACATGCCTCTATATCAATTATTATTTAAGCTAAGCATATGCACATGGGTCCAGTGACTGATGACAGTTGATTATGTCTGTACGGAGACACTAAAAGCCAGTAGCTTCGGCCGTGACGTAATCAAAAACTGTGTTTGGTTTCTGTAATTGCTGATCCCGCCATTTTTCGAGCACCAAAGTCTAATCGTAATATTCGAATGATATTGTTAACACAATAAATAAAATAAATAAATAAATAAATAAATAAATAAATAAATAAATAAATAATTTATAATTAATATCTAAATAATAGATAGATAGATTTATTAAGGTCCGCAAGGATTTAGTAGGTTCAATCTAGTGTTTTACAACATGACTTAATAGTATTATTACCCGAATACCTGGGATATAACAGTCAGGATCGAAACCACTGGCCTCTAAATCAAAGCCAGTGGGTTCAATCTAGCGTTTTACAAAGTGAGTTACAGTATTATTACCAGAATACCAAGTATATAACACTCAGGATCGAAACCACTGGCCTCTAAATCAAAGCCAGTAGGTTCAATCTAGTGTTTTACAACATGACTTAATAGTATTATTACCCGAATACCTGGGATATAACAGTCAGGAACGAAACTACTGGCCTCTAAATCAAAGCCAGTAGGTTCAATCTAGCGTTTTACAACGTAGGTTATAGTATTACAGTGGCGGATCCAGCGGGGGGGGGGGCACAGGGGGCCCGTGCCCCCCCAGTTGCCCCAACTTTCCCCTCTCTCCCTCACAGCTGATTGTCAATCAACCAGCGTAATGACCAGTTAATTAGCGGTACTGATTAATTAATTCGTGTACACGGGTAGGAAATTGCAATCAGGTGATGATGTAATTTACCAGTTCGCTGAAGCATGAAAGAATCCAGGTAGTCTTAGGTGATAATGTTATTTACCTGATCGCTGAGGCGTGAAAGAAACCAGGTAGTATTTATAAGTAGATAACGTTAATTAGTAATACTAATTAAGAGTGATTCCATTAATCATACGGGAATTCATCTAATTTACCTTTTTTAACCCTTTCCCGTTCTGGATAAAATGCCAGGTTTTCGTGGGATTTCAGGTGCGGTTTAATAAATGTTAAATACAAGATGATTGAAAAGGACAGTGTTATGGTGTGTGGTACCATTGTAGAGCATATATGTCGGGCAAGATTTTAAAATGATTGCCGATTCTAAAAATAGAAAATAGGTCACGTGATCTGGGGTCAAAGGTCAATTTAAATCACGATTTTTAGCCAAAAATAAGCTTTTGTCGTAACAAATATCTCAATTCTGTCAACCCTTTGTACAAATAGGGTGAAGTGACTCTTGATTCTTAAAGACTATTTAGTCCTTAAAATAATACTTATAAAATTTTGAAAATGAGACGTTGCCCATAGCAACCTGAAGGTCAAAGGTCACATGTACTTTTTACCAAATTTCATGCTTTAAAGGTGTTATTGTCAACGTAAAGTTACCGGTTAACTAAAACCGACATTAACTGTAATAATCTTGTGTAGAAACTGAAGGTTGAGTTTCAGGAGACTTTCACGCCAAAATTAGTCTTTCTAAAAATAGCATAAAAGGTCACGTGACCTTGGGTCAAAGGTCAAACCTAATTAAGACTTTAAAAGAAAATCACGCTGCCTTGCTGCTTATTTGTCATTTGTTACATCAAAGAGTAAAGACAAGACCAGATGACTTGTAGATTATCAAGACGAATGCGTATGGAAGATTTTCGGGTGTTTTTTTTCATAATAACACGATTCCCATGGCAACCAGAAGGTCAAAGGTTAAAGTCCCTGTTGTTAAAAAACAGCTGAGCTTGAATGGGAAATCGGGTGGACAATTTAAATAATCAATAGACAATTTGAATAATCATTTAATTACATTGATATACCTGTATTAAGCGTACGGTTTCATATTTTAGAGGTTAGGCAGATAAAATAGTAATTGTTGTTTCTAAAAATAGCATGAGAGGACACGTGATCAGGGGTCAAAAGTCACATGGATAATCTGAAATCAACTATATCATGCGTTTGTACATAAAGATACATTGTATTTTGTTCAATTTTGTTTGGCTCTTTACAAATGTAAAGTTATTGTTTTACACAGCAATGCGCCTCTAATAGATAGCTAATATACAGACATTTGTTTCAGTATAGGGCCTCTTATACTAAGTATTTACATAATTTGATATATGGAAGGTCCTATACTATAGTCCGATCACTTATTCAGTGATGAAAACCGATGTGGTTTTAAAAAGATCGTGGATTACTTACCTCAAATTTCATTAATGCTATATGTAGATCTGTTATTTTTATAACATGTGTTTATCTAATTTGATTAAATTTTTCATATTAAGTCTAAAAATCAAATAAACCCCGTTTTTATCAGACGGGCATCTGAATTCAGACGATGCGTATCACGTAGTAAAATGCATTATCGCCAAAAACTACATATTTTGAGACAAAAATCTCGGCTTTGTTAGATGAGTTTGAAGGTTTTGTAGTTTTAAAACATTAAATTAAAAAACTGTGTCGTTCTAGGCCAAACATGTATAACAAATGAAATATTATTCATTATTTTGATGTTTGTGCTGTTTTACCTGTTGTCCATTCATAATCAAGTGCAATGGGTTAGTCCGTGACGTATACTAGTAAGGAATAGAAACACCTGTATAAACCCGTATCGCGTGAATGCGTATTAGCCAATCAGAACCCAATTAGGAATGACTTACATGAATGAAACTGTCGAATATGCCATATCAAAATATCAGAGGGACAACAGCTACCTTTCAATTAATTGCTAAATTTTGACGCCCAAAAACTCAAAAACTACAGTGAATATTAAAAATTTAACCATGCAGATTGGAAAATAGTATTTTTAAATACTTATCTTTAAAACAAGACAGCAAACGAACAAGTAATAATTTTTCAACAAACATTTATCGAAAAAGTATATTAAAATTTATTCATATAAATTAAAAGCAAAAAATTGAAAAAGCTGAAAATATTTGAAAAAAATATTCAAAATATGAAAAATATGTTCTAATAATACATGTGCAATTTCACGTCTATTGAAGTTATAGCAAGTGAGATATCTAAGTTTGAATCACACCACCCATTCAAAACATGTTTTTTCATCACTGAAAATGTGATCGGACTATAAAGCAAGTATCTGCCGTGGTGGATCTGGGTGCATACATACACTCCTACATGATTTGAAATTAGAACTTTTTCTAAATTCTATAGACCATATGAATTACTTTTTCCCTGTATCTATTAGTAACTTAAGTCGATAGTTCAAATCTCTAGCCGCACCATTTTGGTCATAAAATAAACAGCGTTGACTCAAAGTTGGGAGTAGAACTTCGCGGACCAGTTTGATTGAAATTTTCAAATTTCTGAAGAAATCAACTGATTTTCCGCGTCAGACCAGTTTCGTACTTCAGCTGGTTTATGTATCGAAAAAATCCTCACACCGGGTTCGTACTTTAGATGGTTTGTGAATAAAAAAATCGTGACTCGTCAGGAAATTATTTATTATCAACATAAAACTTTCTGCGATTTTAATTTCATGATTTCTATACAGATGAACTTATAGTAAAATTGAACAAAATAAATACACACATTGAATATTTTATGTTGAAAGGTTCAAAGTTGAAATCGTTTATGTATGTTCAAGATCGAAAAGTGACTGTAAGTTCTCCCGATATGTTTGTATCCGTAGTCTTCTAGAGTTACGTTTCACCATTTCATGGAACTTGTCGGATTGTATTGGAAAACTGTTGAAATTGAACTCCGTCTCAATTACTTAATAAGACTGCGATCTATTTTTGATTTTTTAATACAAAATATGCATAACGGGGCGTTGAAATGTGTGTATTTGTAAGACGCGTTGATTGGTAAAACTTACAGTACATGCCTGTCGAAAGTTTAACACTAAACTAACGAATTAGTGCCGAATCGACTGTTCAAATCGATCCCTCATTAGCAAATGCTGGACAACTCGTGCCAAGACAACTCACACGCAGAACAACTCAAACCCATAATGAGACAACAAGAACCCAAGCCGAGACAAGAAAACAATTTAAGAAAACCTACATCCGTTTTTGTTATTGTCTTCCTATCTATAAGGGTTTATAAGATTTATTTAGAAAAAAAAGTGTTCTAGCAATACCTAATTATTTTGAACTAATTACATAAAATTAATTTAAAGGTATTAAAATATCTAAGTTTAAGATTTAAAAAATGTGCTAATTTTCTTGCTTTTTGGGTACAAGTTGTCTAAGGTTGGGTGCGGGTTGTCATGATGTGGAAACACATGGATCGAGTTGTCTTGATACCCTCGATAGCTATGCACATCTCGACAGCTTTAAACAACCACTGCGGTAGCTAAGTTGGTAGAGTGCTCGCTTCGTAAGTGGGAGGTCGTTGGTTTGATCCCCGGCCGGGTCTGACACAAGATTTAAAAGTGACTGTTTTTTCGCCAAACACTCAGCATTACGAAATGAAAGTCACGGTTCTTTCGGATGAGAACTTAAAATAAACGAGGTCTCGTGTCACGTTGGGCTTGGCACACTAAAGAATCCTGGTGTATAATGCCATCAGCACAACACACAGGCAAAATATCTGCACCTTCTGTCTATAGCTGGCGACGTCTCGATATTATAAGTGAAATATTCTTGACTGGGACGTTAAACATCATGACTCAACTTCACTCGACAGCTTTTCGACACGGCTATTATCTATCTCTTGTCCACTAGCTATCTTCTGGTATATCTCTGCTACTCGTAGCCGAGCGTCGACCTTTTTCGTTAGCTCAGTATAAAACTTTAGACAGGCCTGTACTGCACTTTTATACATGAATTACATTTACACAATTCTTGTTAGTTCTCTTGTTAACATGCTGTCTTTCGACTCATCATACATAGAGATATACGACAAAGATAAATTTCTTTTAAAGCACTTGTTTGGACCATCGAACACACGGCAGTGAGATGCCTTAAGTTTGAAGGCCAACACCATGACCACCTCGACCGCAACACCATAAGCATATTCATGTGTATGGTTTTTTTTGTTTTTGTTTTGTTTTTTTTGGTTGGTTTTTTTTCTACCGTTTAAATTACTCTAACTGAGGGTGACTTTTGACTTTATGTGATAGTTTGATTGATATTTCATTGTCGTGAATAGTGAACACAAAAACTTTTCAAACAGCGGTCTAATATTTGACCCTTATTTTTGTTTATTTATAAATATGTTACGGACGTAGTAGAAGACATGTGATCGACATACTGAATACTTTTACCGTACGGTGACGGTATGCACAGAGTTTTCATCGTTTTTTCACGTAATGCCGTCAAAACAACATTATATTCTTATTATTATTTAAGGACTTTTATTTTTTTTTTGTCATTGGATTGTATTTATTTTTATTTTCATCCCATGACACACGACTAGTATCCGTTTCTTAGACAAATACCAATGTGTACCCAGCAAGTTCTATACTGAAATTATGGTTCTTTTTCTTTTCAATGAACTGTCTCAAAAGTGATCGGAAATCGACATATTCATTACATAAAATGATACTGTAATAAACTTTGTTTATTTTGGTGTGCATTTTTCAAAGATTTATGGAATATTTACTGAATTGTGGTAATCTTAAAGTAATTATAACACGATAAGCTGCATGTACAAGAAAGTTGCGTAACGTAAATGAGTCATCTTTTGCCATCTTTTCTGAAAATATTGCGTCAGGGTCGCAACTTCAAACGGTGATTCAAATGTGATGAAGACGATTAAACATATTCAAAATTATATCAAATGAAAGAGAAAATGATAAAGTTTCTGTAACTGGATTTTGTTTTCCCTATTTGAGGTTTTAGTTATGAGAAAAATTCAACAGAAGAATTTTTTTCCATTTATCGACCGTGTAACCTAAAATTTCAACCTTGGAAAATATGACCGTTCTATAATTTCGTTGGTCATGACCCGGCTGATGATTTTTTTACAATAAAACTTATATTGTTTAAACCCGTAAATTCTTGTGAATACCGTGATATACAAGTTTTTTATATTTGTCTCTTATTTTTGGTATAATGACGAAGTGAGTAATCTCTTTCTAAATCTATGTAAAATTACGGCTCTCTCATGAAAAGTGAAGAAAATATTTCTTTGTCGGCGTTTTGAACTGAAGATTTTTTATTGAAAATGAAATTGTGTCATTTTGAAAATAATATCATTGTTTTCTGTATGTTATGCCGTTTTAAATGAGATATCCCGCGAGAAAATCGCTTCAGAAATATCCAAATTATCACAGTTTTTGTATGACGCATAGGCTAAAAATATGCTTACCGGTACAATTGTACCGGTAGGAACGGGAAGGGGTTAAACCAAGGGACATGGCCAAGAGAGAGAGAGAGAGAGAAGAGAGAGAGAGAGAGAGAGAGAGAGAGGGAGAACTAATTTTTAGCACACAAGATTATATTTTTTGTATATGTTCTATTTCTATATAAAAAGTACAAATTTCTGTACATTTTTATTTTTAATTGGTTTTAATGAGGAAAAAATCTGTCTCATTTGACTTTTTATTCTATTCATCCGATTATCGGCTTTACGGAACAAATCAGTCTGAAATAATCAGTGGTTTTTTTTTTTTTTTCTAGTGACAAGATTCTTGTGTGTTGCACCTTTAATGCGCATTATACAATGATGAAACTGACTTTACTAGTCATTTTAAAACTAATACAAAATGTAATATAATAAAATTAACTTGAAAGTTCAGATGGATGTCATAAAGTTAATTTTAAACAAGTGTGGAAAAGGGGTTATGTTAGTAGGAGGCCTACCCCTTCGGTATATGTAGCAGGCAGGTCAGTTGGTAGAGTGCTTGCTCTGTAAGTCAAGGAGGTCGAGGGTTTGGTCTCTGGTCTGACCCAAGAATTCGCTCGGCATTAAAGAAATGAATGCGGGTCTTTCGGACAAACATTAAAAACCGAGGCCCCGTGTCACGGTAGGCGTGGTACGATAAAGAACCCTCACAGAATAATGCCATCACCGCAAAACACAGGTAAATATTTCTGCACCTACACCTATAGCTGGTGATGTCTCGATATAAGTGAAATATTGTTGACTTAGAAGTTAAACCCCATTAATCAATGATCAATCAAACTTAGGACCGGGATTCAAACAGAAAGACTTTCCTCTAATGAGCTTGATTTATCAACTCAACTGGATCACCCAGACCTCGGACCAAATTAAATCAAAACACTGTTATCCCTCCGATGGATCGACCTATCGATCTACAACTTCCAAAGGTCGAACGAACTCATTTAATATAACGCAAAAAGAGTCGGTCTGGATCTGCGGTGCACAACCACACCTCGGCAGATTAAAAGACCGACAATACAAGTTACCGACGGTGGCAAATTTCGACAGTACAGTTGATAGACATACATCGATAAAGATATTATGAACTCACCGACACTCATATATAGCTACCTGCGTCAATATTACAATTTTTGAAAAAAGTTAGACTGGTTAAGATCTACTTTGAATGCGAGGTGAAAAGACGCTCGACAGTGTTCAAGATGCAGGTAATTGCACCATTTGTACTGAAAAAAGCAAAATTTTTCTGGGGGAGCATGCCCCCAGACCCCCCTAGAAGGTTGCGCCTTTGGCGCGTACTTGTGCCCCCCCATTCACCAAGACTCTGGATCCGCCCCTGTATTATTACCCGAATACCTGGTATATATGAGAGTCAGGAACGAAACTACTGGCCTCTAAATCAAAGCCAGTAGGTTCAATCTAGCGTTTTACAACGTAGATTAAAGCATTATTACCCGAATACCTGGTATATGAGAGTCAGGAACGAAACTACTGGCCTCTAAATCAAAGCCAGTAGGTTCAATCTAGCTTTTTCAACATGACTTATAGTAATATTTCCAATTGACATGCTCTATATACAGAATGAAACCACTGGTGTACTATAACATAGTCTGTAATTTCAGATTGACATGTTCTAGAAGAGAATGAAACCACTGGTGTACTATAACATAGTCAGTAATTTCAGAATGACATGTTCTATATACAGAATGAAACCACTGGTGCACTATAACATAGTCAGTAATTTCAGATTGACATGCTCTATATATAGAATGTAAATACTGGTGTACTATAACATAGTCAGTAATTTGAGATTGACGCCCCAGTCAAGAATATCAGATAATTCGGGTAAGAGAATTATAATTTATCTATTTTTTAGGTATAAATAAATAAATAAATTAATTAATAATTAATTAATTAATTAATTAATTAATTAATTAATTAATTAATTATTTATTTATTTATTTATTTATTTATTTATTTATTTATTTATTTATTCATCAGTTGTTTGTTTATTTATTTATTTTGTTAACAATATCATTCGAATCACGATCAGACTTTGGTGCTCGCAAAATGGCGGGATCGCCAATTACAGAAATCAAACACAGTTTTTGATTACGTCATGGCCGAAGCTACTGGCTTTTAGTGTCTCCCATGTCTGTACGCTTCGTTCTCGGGAAGTAGTAGTTGGCACGGATTCCGAGTGGCGCTAATTGATCCGATTGTAACATGGAGAAGACAATCGGTGCTTTTATTTTATTTTTTTTTTTTTATTATTATTTTTTTTAATACATATTTTAAAATCTATACATATTAATCTATACATATTATATACAACAGCGTGTATGATATTTTTATCGGACTGATTATTTACACTTAAAGGTCACCGGTCACCAAATTTATCAATTTTGTATTTTGCATTCCAATGGGTAGAATAGTCAATATTGATGTGTCTGACGGTTTCCCACGTCTTAGATTTACCTGTAATACACTAAAACCTTACCTGAACGAACTGCTAATGCTCGGTAGTTTCCGACACCGCTCGTAACTTTCCGGCGACCTAATTGATGACGTACATGGTGTTAAGCTGCTGAGGAAAGACACATTACCTATATATGTATCCATATATTACATGTGGGTTTGTGTGGCGTTTTGACGGGTTTTAAAGTTTGATTTCAAGTCAAAATGCTATATTTTGTGACGTTTTGGAGATAATAAAATCACAATGACCGATAAACATGTTTTTTCCACAAATTTCAGAACAAATTAAAGCCAGATTTACACAAGTCCTTCATGCAGCTCTCTAATTGTTTTGAATGTATTCAAATTAAATATTACGAGATAAGTCAGGGAAATGTGAGTGGTATAATCATTTAAGACAATTCAATTTATTATGAATCAATTCAGTCAAATAAATAGATTTTAAACAATTTTAATTTTCAAAATTAATTTAATTCCGTAATTCATTCAGTTCACACGTTCAAACAAAGTCTTGTATGCCCTGTTCAAATTAACCAATCTCATTTAACTTTAATTTATTCGATTTTCAGAATCCATCAAAAATGACAAATAGCATTTACTGGGTAAATCATAAAGATAATCACACGTGTCAATTAGTGTTGCATATTGTAAGGTAAATTGTTGATTACAGGTGGTAGATGTCTACTTCTAAACAGGATGTTTCCCAATGGACTGTAGCATATTGATAATCTCTTAATTACTGGTATCTGAGGGGTGTAAATCACGCTTTGAATGATATTAATTTATTGTGAATAAATGAAAGAAAGTTACACTCGAGTTTTAAGTCCTTAGTTAGTTGAGCATAATCTCACTGGTATCACATTTTGACAAAGTTCTTTTCATCCCATTAAAATTAAAGCGTAATAAAGTTATTATATGAATTTTTTTATTATTATTTTTTATTTCATCATGAAAACAGTGAAAATAAATGAGAATTAGAATTCTGATCAGTACTCCATCGGAAAATATCAACAAATATTTTTTTTAAATTACCCACTGACGTAAACTTCAATTTCCATTATTATTATTATTATTATTATTATTATTATTATTATTATTATTATTATTATTATTATTATTATTATTATTATTATTATTAAACTTACTGCAAATAAGGAATAAGAAGCTATTGAATTGAAATTACTTTCATATTTAAGTAATCCTGGGATGAAATATTTTAATTGAGAGACAATAAGAAGTTATTTTTTAAACCTGTATTTTGATATTTTCGTTGTACAAAAAACTGCAGGTCTTGGATCTAGATTCTATCCGAAAACGTGTTATTTTGATTAATTACATGGGTAAATAATAATAATAATAATAATAATAATAATAATAATAATAATAAAAATTATTGATTTTTATCTAACTTGAAAGAAATTAAAAATGGGACACTTTCTAAAACAAATATAAATTAAAATCAATTTGAGGTCATAATATGGCTGTACTAGAGAGAAAAGATTTTTTTTAAAAATAAAAAACAAAAATTGGGTTCTTTTTATTATTCCTTAGGATAAATAGATAAAAATAAATAATAATAACTTAATTAATTAATTAATCAGAGATATGTAAAGATAATTAAAATGATATTTAATATTAATAAAAATTAATGTGAACAATATTTTAAATAAAAACGGAAATTTGGGTTCTTTTATTATTTGTTGTGATAAATAGATATAAATAAATAAATAAATAAATAAATAAATAACTCAAAGAGATATGTAAAGATAATTAAAATGATATTAAATATTAATGAAAATTAATGTGAACAATATTTTAAATAAAAAACGGAAATTGGGGTTCTTTTATTATTTGTTGTGATAAATGGATATAAATAAATAAATAAATAAATAAATAAATAAAAAATTATCAAAAGAAATGTAAAATTATGTTTTGTAAAAGTATTAGTAAATAGTATATCATACTTAGAGCAAACACAAATATAGTTTTTTTTCCTTAATTTATTTCTTATTATTATGTTTATTTTTTATTAATTTTTTCTGCTGAAGTCAACTGAAATACCCAATGCTAAAAAATAAATAAATATGTAAAAACAATAGAAGTTATTTCCGATAAATCTGGGTAATAAATGCAGTTCACTATACAAGCTTCATTTACTAAATAGCTGGGATAACACCTTCTGCGTCACTTCCGGTTTTGTGCCCTTTTACTACCAAAGGGAGATAACACAGTTTTTCAACAGTTTTAGGACTTTAATTTACGCTGTAGAAAAGGATAGAAATGATTAAAAAATGTTATTTGTGGCTAAATCGACTTTTTATGATGTAATCTTTCGGAAAATAATACTAAAAAAAATTCGGTTTTTGGTGACCGGTGACCTTTAAGGTCGTATAAGGCAGGTAGTAGGCTGGCGTTATTTACTAGTAGTCGGCACGGATTCCGAGTGGCGCTAATTGATCCGATTGTAACATGGAGAAGACAATCAGTGCTGTTTTTTTTTTTTTTTTTTTTTTTTTTTTTTACACTTAAGGTCGTATAACGCAGGTAGTAGGCTGGTGTTATTTACACTTACGCATGCGCAATACGATAACTAATATCAGTATACGGACAAGGTTGTATTGGCTATACGGTCCCACGATCTTAAGTTGTGATCGCTAAAGTATATCGGCCTGCCAAACTATAATGAAACCATTTAAGGTAAATTGATGCTTAAATGTAAAAAAGTTTGATTGCAACACGTGTCGAAGCAGGTATATTGCTGCATAAAAAAGGAAAGTTGACAATAGAAAAATTGAAGTCATCACGTTTGTCATAAAGTTTCAAATGTAGCCTTTCGTGTGCGTCATAATTCAGGTATTCAGGTATAAGTCTAAATATGAAGCAGAACTAATAAAAAACAAGTCTAGAATAGATCCCTGTTGCTACAAGGCTTCTGATTGGCTAAACGGTAGCTCATTAACGGGCAAAATTATGCATTATGTACAAAATACATAATTCTGTACATAATCGGTGGCGTATTTAAGCGGGGGTTGCAACCCCCCTTTAAAAAAATTAAGAGAGAGAGAGCTATTGACTGATGTGACCCCCATATGTTAATGTAACAACCCATATCTGTTGTTCCGGATCGCGTTTACTATCTAGATCCCACGTCTCTGGAAGGTCACGCCTTCGGCGCTCGCACCTAGTATTGATATAATAGTAATTCTCAAGGGTCCCCTTTCAAAAAATCCTGGATCCGCCCCTCAGTGATAATGTACTTTTGGGATTACAGCTTGCCATAACTGAACACTCCACTCACTTTTATTACATAATTCACATTATGAGAACATGATTTATTTACATAATAAAATTATCGATTGATAATTTAAAAAATCCGTAATTTAGTTTCGATAATGTGCGCCGTAATCACTTTTATTCCCCTAAAGTGCATTATGTATACATAATGTGAATTATGTAATAAAAGTGATTGGGGCTTTCCATAACAATCTGCGGTAATCCTAATAAATGTCCTTAACAACATTTCTTTAACAGTTATTTAAATCCGAACCCACACATTAAAAGAACAGCATTTCGTTCCGCCTACTCCCACTTTTTAAAATTATGGTAAGTAAACCTTAAATTGGAAGTGGGAGTAGGTGGAATTTTAGGTAAACATTGGGGATTAACATGAGATTAGCTAAACAAACACTAACTTATTAATTACAGGTAAATTTCACTTTAAATAAAGGGGGGACAAAAAAATATATATAAGTAATGAATTAAATAATTTAATTAATTATTGACTGAGTTATTAAATAAGTTATTTAAGTTTTAATACTCAATTGACTCAAACTTAGTTCTTAAGATATTAATTCAAATTTTTATTTATATACTTTACATAATTAGGTTTTATTTAGTAAGTGAGAACTTAAAATAAAATAGTATTAAAATTAATATAGCATAATCTATTATTATTTTTTAAATTATTTCTTTTATTTATTTATTTATTTATTTATTTATTTATTTATTTAAATTTTTTATTAATATAACAGATGTGATCAAGTTAATAATTTTAGGTACTTTTACCTGTATGGCTAATTACTGTAAAAACATGATTGTCTTCTTGAAGTGGGAGGGGGTCTTCCCGATTCTCCCACTTTTAATTACTGGTGAATATAAACATTGGTCTTAACTGTTGTTTTAGTTATTCTAGTCTATTTCCTTATCCTTCATTTACCTGGATTTTATGTTAATATCATTTGTATTTGTATTTTTTAATGTAAAAAATAAAAAATAAATGAAAATGAAATTTTAAAAAATACCTGTTATTATTATTTATTATTATAAATATTATTATTATTATTATTATTATTATTATAGCACTAACTTATGAATCATGATAATAATTGGAGCCAGCCAAATAACACTGATCAGCCGTAGTTTTTATAAAAGTTAAATGTAAAAAACATTAAAAAATGGGTCAAAGGCTCAATGTTTTTTTTTTAATTTCTATTCAATGGGTGTAAAGTGTGGAAGAAATTTTAAATAATTAATTAATAATGGGTGTTAAGTGTGGAAGAAATTTTAAATAATTACACAAAGCAAGGTGCACTTTTTTTTAAATACTGCACAGAAAGTCATGAAAAATGGAGAATAGGTCCAACAATGACAATATATATTTATTATATAATCTACTCAATAATCCATGTAATACGGTCATACAATAAAAATCGTATTGAATGATGTGACGTCATAAAAGCATAAAAGTCATTCCAGAGTGACGTCAAACGATTGACCTAGTTCACAGATGTTTGTTTCATTTGACACTGTTTGTTGATTCTAATTTAAGCTGATACTTTTGTACTTTTCTTCTAAAAAGAAGATACATTGTATTTAAATTGAAAATGTTTGTTTTGTTTTTGTATCCTGCGTACAGACTATTGTTTACTTATAATATTTCAGCAGAATTACTTTTGGCGCTTGTACACATTTACGTGAACTTATTCGTTGTTGTGTTTCGGTCAATCAGCTGTTTTCTTATAATGAGAAGACAAGTTTTAAATCTACGAAAAACCCGTTTTTATGGGATTATATAATAAATAGAATCTTGCATTCGTGTTTATGCAATATTGAATTTATTAAACTCGTTGAATAATGTTTTATGCAACTCGCCAAGGCTCGTTGCATAAAAAATTATTCAACTCGTTTAATAAATTCAATATTACATAAACACTCATGCAAGATCCTCTATATATATGAGAGTAATGCAACAAGTATATATATATATTAGAAAAATCTCAATCATTTAACATTTTCTAAAGCTACAGTAAATTGAAAAAATGTGCACCAGAAACTTTACATTGGAATGGACTGGACGAGACCCTTTTTTCAAACTCTGGAGAACAATGCCATTAAGTCAGGTGCACATTTTTGATAATCTTTTGATATATACAGTACAAAGTAACTAAGTTTCAAAGTCTGGGAAAATGGGGGGAAAATCCTGAAATATTTCCAAAAAGTCAGCTGCACATCTTCAATATTTACAGAAACATTCTGTGAAGTTTAAAGGTTTTTGATTGAAAACTGTAAGAGGAGTTGAGTTCACAAAGTAGACCTGTACTCCCAGTTCAAAAACAGACTAAGTTTCAAAGTCTGGAAAAATGGGGAAAAATCTTGAAATATTTCCATATTTCATATTTCTGCTGAGAAAAATACAATAAAATAAAGGATGTCTTCGGAAAATATAAGCATACTGGTAATTGAATTTTTTAGGACTTGGAAACTATATAAAAGTTAAAATCAGCACGTGACAATCGCGGACTTTGACAATAACCTTTATGGTTATAAAAAGAGTTTTAGTCGAGTTGCAACGAAGTACATAAACTATTTATAATAAGTAGTTAAATGTTGTTCCAATAGAATTTTCGAATGGCGATCAAAACTTTTTCCGAGCCGAGACATCACCAGCTTTTGCAATGTGTTTTATTGTATTCTGTGTTCATCGAAACTTTTTTATTTGATTATCAACTGCAAATAATGGTGTTATTTTAATGTGCACATTTTTTAATACTAGACATTTCCCACTTCAATATACTGCTAACGCTGACTGTATACGGTATACAGTTGAGTGGGGGTCATTTCCAAAGATGTGTTTAGTTGACACATAAAAGTTAAATACGAAAATTGCGTACGGCTTGAATATTACTCATTGTTTTTCTACAAATTAAACCAGAGGTAGAACTAGAGAAGATGGGACAAGACAGAGATCGGTGGAAAACTCTAGTCCTTGCCCTGTGCGCCCCGGGCGTTAAAAGGACTAGGTAGGAAGGGTGACGTCAGATAGCGTTCAATATTCTGTACACTTAAATTTCCAACTTGAACATTCTACAGGGTTGAACAGGGTTAAATTTTCTTTCTTTCTGACATTTTCCGAGAACCGTTTCTGTGTGTAAGGATATATTTTGTCACTTAAAATACTACATTGAGAAGGAAGGAAATAGTAACGTTGTTCCTCCCGGTTGATATTGTTGTGTGTGATTTTGATGTCACAAAAACACACACTGTATTACGAATTGGATTAGCGTGTCCACTGTAACTTGTATGATGATATCAATAAAAGATTGAGGAGAAACCAAACAAGGACACAAGTCGAAAGCATCTAATTGATAGAAGTAATACGTATAGTATAGTAAGAGAACCGAATCGTCGTATATAATGGAATCTGGAGTTTTAAAAAAAGCTAAAAATAATTATGTAGAAATAAAACATTGAAATGTAATTAAAAAAACCGCGAAAGGTTAATCTACGCGAGGACAAGACAGATTCGATAAAATCCATCATTTAGAAAATTCCGACACTATCAAACATTTTGGCTTTTCATCAGATGCAAAACCTGATGTCAAAATTTCATATTAAACATCATTTGTATTTTTCTATAGTTTTATGACAATTGCATATTATGATTAAAGTTTATTTGTGCAATCTCGTATAAATACTCAAGCAAAATGTCTAGCAGCGCATGTTGACGGTGAGGGCTTGAGCCACTGTTTGGTCCGACCAACAATAGAAAATAGAACTCTTTTTGCCAAGTACTCTACATTTGAAATGACAGTAATAGGGTTATCTGGACACTGTACATGTTTACCTTAACATTAACATTAACATTAACATTAAATGTTTATTTTGTGCCAATACGGTATCAAACACGCCGTCTTCATTCATAGTGCTTTACGTCGGTCAAAGATATATTTATATCAAGCCGTCAGTATTATTATGGATTTCGTTGGAAAATAGAGATCATACTAAAAGAAAAGTGATGAAATTGTCTCATGGATTCAACTGTTCTGGGAAGTGATGTTTGTTAAAAAAGCGTGAGAAGGCGTGAATGTATAGATACACTAGAACTTTGAAAATTTTGAATCGACCCCTCAACAGTATATCGTATACCGTCAGTGTGGGCAGTATATCGAAGTGAGAAATGTCTATTACGAAAGAACACGTTTTATCACCACTACGATGGCTTAGTCGCGAGTTTCGAACCCTGACCAAGACTTGGAAATACAATTGTTTCTTATTTTCCTCAAGTACTTGACATTTTAAGTCACAGGTTAATCTTGGAAAAAACCGATGACCATGTCATGCTAAGAAACCTCACAGATTGCCCTGAGTGCACTCTAATGATAAACAATACTGTCATTCATCTTTATCCCAATATAAATGAAATATACTTTACCATAATCAATCAATCAATCAAAATTTATCGACTTTCCAAGATCACATTGCCATGGTAACGGATTGTTTTAATTAATAGTATACTGAATTTCAGAATGTAACCAGGTGCCGTTAAGTTTTATTTTAATAGAACCTTCATTTATAAGAAAACATTTAGTAGTTATCTCGAATTCTGCAAAATGAAAAATGTCTGTTTTGCGGGTTTTTATTGATTCCCCCGTTTCATTTCGAAAATGAGAAAATTCTAAAACTAGCTCCCTCTTATTATAAACATAACTAAAACGAATAAAATTCGACAGAACCTATATTCTACAACCCAGAAAAATGTGATGATAGCAAATTTATACTACTTTCCACGTATATTTCACAGTATTTCGAAGTTTCCATTGTCCATGGTAACGGCAATTTGATTAAATGTATGACAAGATAAAATAAAAACCATATTGCTGACCTTGCACTTTTAAATTGTTGAAAGTCAGAACCTACATGTACAATCGAGATCTATTTTTTTGACATGTTTATTAATCATATTTAGATCCTGTAAATAATTTATACACCGTTCGAATACGAACTCGAGTTGCCTGGATTTCAATAACTTGATGCACGATCAGGTGCACAATTGCGTTTCGTTCGACGAAATCACGGTAAGGAGTGACTTTCCTTAAATAATATTAATCATATATTCGCATTGTAATTATAAAAATATCGCGTTAACTTTGTAGTTCTTTATTGAATGAATCCATTTAATTTAATGATATTTAGTGACTACATCTTAATATCTTAATGATAAAGTAATTAAATTTCAACTTTAAAAAAAGGCGCACAAGTCAAGTTGCTATTTCATATTCTATTTGATGTGTGATTCACTTACCAAATATTAAATTAAAAGTTGTGAGTGGTTAGAAAAATTTTTTAAAAACGATGACCCATAATTTCACAAAATATGAACCAGAACAAATCCAAACCTGATCACGATGTGTAACTCGTGATGTTAGGACTCGCATACCAAATATCTGCTGGCGTTTAGAAAGAAAATCCGGAATAACTAATTCCATGGCCACACGCCTGCCACCCGCATCACTTAATGAATATTGGAGTTCAACTTCGTTGCAACTCAACTAAAAACTCTTTGTATAACAATAACGGTTATTGTCACGTGCTGATTTTAACTTTTACATTAGTTTCCATAACAATCAATTACCGATGTGCAATATATTCTATCGCGTTTCCAATGCCGCAGTATTTTCATTCATAAGTTCTCTCGTTTACAGGTTAAGTTGCATGTCAAAAACAGAGGTTCGGATAGAACTACAGCAACAATCTGCGGTGAACAACGAGTTCAAAAGTCAATTGCAACTACTCAAGAATGAACAAAAATATCGTAGAGCTAAACATTGTCTTTAAGACCAGGACCACTGTAAATTATCCCATTACGTTTTAAAAAAATCTTATCTTACTGCAAAATAGATGGAAGGCGATTTCAACAAAATGTTTACAAGATTTTAACAGCAATGCCACAATAACAACATTTTATGAACATCTCTAATCAATCCAGAGGTGATAAAGTGTGAGTCAATAGTTTGCTTGATTTTTGGACTAATTTTCAAAGTGGCTATTTTACGAAATAACTATTTAAGTATTGTGAAGGAAACCAGAGTGCCTGAAAAAGTCAACCGACGCTGCTTATATTTCGCAAAGATCAAATTGTCATCCATAAGTAATAATCAATTTCTTTGACATGGTAAAAATATAAAAATTTTACATAGCTTATATGGCTTTACCTGGTTGTCGGAAACCAAATGTTTTACATAAAACTTTAGTACAGGATATGCACTTTCTTATGGCAGAGTTTTAGTTTTAAAAACCAAAAGATAAGGGGGGCCTACATTTTTGAGCAAGAATATTTAAATGACTTCGGAAACGTTATCAAATGAAAAATTTGCTAGGGTTCAAACAGACAATTTCTACGGAAGCCCTGGAGGGACATTTTAGTTACTTCTTATTGGTTATTTGTTATTCCTTTTTACTTATATGTTATTTCTTACGACTTATTTGTTATTTCTTATTGCTTATTAGTAACTTGTTATTTCTTATTTGTTACTTGTTATTTCTTATTTGTTACTTGTTATTTCTTATTTGTTACTTGTTATTTTCTTTGTTATTGTGTTGTTCGACCATTTTAATTTATCAATGACAGCAAGAGAGTAGACAGGTCGAGAAGTATATTAATCTTCTTGTCTTTATGTACATTTGTACATGTAGAAAATGCATTGCCGTCGAATATCCCATTGTCTGGAAATGATTTGAACAGAGACGAGTTGATTTATCTCTATTTTATTGAAGGTCTCAAGTATGCTGAAATAATTCTGTTTTTGTTCTGCAATCACATTAAAATGACCATTCGTCATTTGAAACGTATTTTACGAAAACTTAATCTACGGAGACGTCCTAAACAGTACTCACCTACACAAGATGTAGTTAATATAATAAGAGAAGAATGCAATGTTAGTGGACAGTGTGTAGGATATAGAACTATGTGGAAAAGACTTGTAAAAGATTATGGACTAGCAGTTAAAAGAAACGATGTCATGAAAATAATGCAGCAGATTTTTCCAAATGCAACAGAAGAACGAAAAGCGCATAAGTTAAAACGAAGGATGTATACTGTTAAGGACCTAATAACGTCTGGCATAGACGGCTACGATAAGTTAAAACCATTTGGATTCTGTATTCATGGATGCATCGACGAAGAATAGTCGAAGAATCATGTTGCTTGAAGTTGCCTCAAGTAATAACGACCAGCTATTATTGCCAAGTACTATCTTGATTGTTTAATGTATGTAAAATGTGCTCCAAGAATTTTAAGAGCAGATATGGGAACTGAAAACAACAGTATCAGTTTTTTGCAGCCGTTATTTAGATATAATTCAACAGACTCTATTGGCCGGCATCAAAAGTTTTATTATAGAAAAAGCACGTAGAGGCATGGTGGGGGAGACTTCGTAAGCTCATTGGTGGATTAATCTTTTCAAAGATATTAGAGATTCTGGAATGGCATAGTTTTTTCTTCTTCACTCGACTTTCTAAAAACGTAATAACGCGAATAAAGGTGAAATCGAAATGAAAAACATTTGTTTCGCGTTATATCGCCGTCATTGTTCCTCTATTACGACTTTCAATTTGTGTTATAACGCCTTTATTCGCGTTTTTACTCCTTTTCTATCGCATTACGCCTTTCGTTATTCGCATCATTGTGTCTTTATTCGCGTTATTACGCCTTAAAAAGTATTTTATTCCTGAGCCTAATTGACTTTTGTAGTTATTGACATTAGATATATGAATGTAATTATGCTTAGTATATCGCATGATAAAATGTTAATTAGGTATTGGGTATTGATTGGGTATCTACATAAACACACATTATGTTGTTGTGGAAAATCAGAAACTATACACAATAGTGTTTAAATAGATACCTAATTATCATTACATTTTATCATGTGATGTGCTAAATTTGTCGAGAACGCTAAGCGCATGTCTTCAGTTTGTGTTTCCGGGTCGTCGCGTGAATTTATTTCTTTTGGCGTTTTTAAAATCAAGCGAAATACTTTGCATATATGATAAGCAAAATCTAAAAGTGCATTATAGTTTTACGTGGATTTAGTTAAACATTGCGAACTTTCTTATCCTACTATTTTGTTCAAGGCGTGTCCTTTTAGTTACATAATATTTCCTATCTGTAAAGTATTCATTTCTTGTTAAGTTTATGAAATACTTTATATTAAATTAAAAACTGTACTTATTTTCTCTTTCTCAAAGTTAAGGAGGAAACGTCCAATAACTAGCTATAGACGTAGGTGCAGAAATTTTGCCTGTGTGTTGGGATGATGGCATTATACAGCAGGGTTCTTTATCGTGCCATGCCTACCGTGATACAAGACCTCGTTTAATTTAAGTTCCCATCCGAAAAACCCGTGACTGTCATTTCATAATACCGAATGCTTGGCGAAAGAACAGTCACTACCCACTTTCAATTCTTAGGTCAGACCCGGCCGGGGATCGAACCCACTGCCACTTACGGAGCGAGCGCTCTACCAACTGAGCTACCGCAGTAGTATAAATTTATTATACAAACAACACGTTTATATAAGAATTTTGCTTGAGGTTTTAAATGCAAAAATGTGTAACATAGATGCTAAGCAGCGGAAGTGTCAATCGGCAAACTTCGACTGATTGCGTTACCGACTGAAGAACGAGTCATTCGAGGCGTTACAATTGGTGAATATGTCGCGAATGGCAAGGGTATATATATTTATCTGACTCGACATGTCATTTAATTCTGTTAAATATAGCTTGTCATTCTTTTCAATTTTTGTTACAAAAAATTCGTCTAATAAACAATTATACTCATCATACGTGGTATCATGATATGTTGTTGACAAATCATAGCATGTTTTCATTGAACAGCAAGAAATGGAACTTGGTTCATTTGAGTATCTAGATATTATATTCCTTTTAAAAGTCAACTGAATAATTCCAGGGATTGCATTGTTCACTAGAAGAGCATTTCCTTGTCCAAGTTTTTATCTTCTACAACTGCTGATTCCTGCTTTGGCTTTGTTCTTATGTACAAGTGATACTGTGAAGAAAAAAGTCCATGTGATTTCAGGTATCCCTGGAATGAGCAAGACATTGCCATCTAAATCTGTGAAAGTGTCTAGATTTTCACTGAAAAAACTAGCCAGAGACACATCCATATCTTTCAAGTCACCAAACTGACTTTTACTCTTTAGATATCTTTGACCCTGACCTTTGAACCCATTGCCTTCATCTACATATCAAAATCTACCATGCCATATACTTAACAAAAATACTAATTTTAACAATGCCGCTGCCATTTCCCCATTTTGAGGCCCACCGCTAAGATTGTGCAAATTGTCCAACAAATGTTATGTTAATGTATTCCAATATTTCAACATACACAGACACAGGGCATACTATTTATATTACTATAAATACATAAATATATATGAAATGCTTGTAGTCAACATATGGCCTCAGATTACTTATTTTGTACGAATTGGTCCTACCGTATTTTTTAAACTTTTTTCTGCAACCTCATTTTTGTCATAAGCTTATTGGGAATAAATTGGATATGGTAGTTTATAATTATCTATTTTATTGGAATGATTTAATGAGTGAGAAGTTGCAGACCACAAATGTATTGGTATACTAGTAACATAGCATGTGTCAAAGGAAAATTGTTAAGGCAATAAATTCATCATGATCAAGCCCATTAGTGTGTCTGGTAATATCCTCGATATGTCTGTATAGAATGGGAGACAGAGAGGCTAAACTGACAAAATGGAATAGAAGAGAAGTACGGCATCTACTCGAATAAATTGGGTTCGATCTGCGATCTAGATCGCATTCATTTTCTTCTTTTTCTTCGTATCTTAAATATGTGCGATTTTTACCACGCAGCTTGCTCTTACCCGATTCGGTATGCACTTACTCATAAATAAGACGATACCACCATACTATTTTAACTTTCGATGCGAAAAACGAAAAAGCCTTTAACCAGATAACTTGGTGAAAACCACGTGATGGGCCTGGTTTCTCTACAGGGCCCCGGTTTTAGTAAAAGATAATATTATTAGCGCAGATCACCTGTCACCATGGCAAACAAACCTGAATTGATATGGTTGCATCTGTACATATACCTCATACATGTCGTTTTCTAGTAAAGGACAACGACGTCCGGACAAACCAACATACGACGCAAAGCACCTAAATGGAAACTAATATATAATCTGACATCTTAAAAATAGATGCATTGAAAAGTAATACATGGCAAATGCTTCTTTGTAATGAATTATAACATAAATTATATACCGATTCATCTTCACTCGAGCATTAAGGAATAACAAATAATAAATAAGAAGTAACTTAAAATGTCACTCCAGGGCTTCAGTAAATTTCTCATATTTTATCGACACTTTTTTAATAAAAAATAATTATACTTCATTATGATATGTGAATGTTTATTTATTTCGCAAATTAAAAAATGAGTGCACTATTTTTACGCCGACTTGTTGATAAGTCAAACGCAGCCAAACATTACGTTACGGCACATAATGACCAGATTTGATTATGGTTGTACATAGGTTGTCTGCGCTATTTTGCTTTACAAAATCTTTAAAGGTGAAAAGCACCTTTAAATTTTTATATAACGTAAGAGTAGCTTATAAATATTTAAAATCCAGAATATGAAGCATGAACTTGAATAATAGTTTGGGTGCTGGTAATGGGTAGAAGGTTGCATCGAATATATGGAGAAAAACAACGTGGTTACAAAGCGGTTTTACTTGCTATAAAGAGGATTGCGCATACAACACTAATAGTGAGTTTCATGGTGAAACTTGTACAGATGATGATAGCTTGGGACATGCGCTGATCATGGATATATGAATTTGTCCTTTCTGATTGTGCATAGAATAAAAATATACACGTCCTATATGTTTTGTACCTTTTGTAACATTACATTTGCCTGTCATTTCCCTTACAGTTTTATATTTTCTGTGCTAGGTTAAAAACCTCTGATCAGATTATTCATCATTTAGCCCCGAAAACTGCATAATTCACACATGGCGTTTCTGACGCGTGTTTCAACAAAGATTCACTTAATTTAAATTATTTCACACAGTAAACTAATCTAAATGCTCATTAAAAAGAGCATATTATACTCTTTCTTGTGATATGAACGCATGGCGTTTCTGACGCGTTTTTCAACAAAGATTCGCAAGATATTTGCAACCTTAAGTCATTTTGAACTAGTTTTGGTAGTCATGATTAAATCTAAATTGCATCCTCCAATACATACTTCTGACTGAGTTTTATTGAAATCTGTTCGATAGTATCAAAAATATGTTACAACATTCACCCATACACACAGCGCATTTAATTATTCAACGACCTCTGGTGCGCTAAAAACAAAAACACGTACTATCTGGACAGGATTTCAGCTGGCAAACTGCTGGTAACAGGAAGTCACATGCCATTTTCTGGTTATAATGTTGATATAAGCACAGTCTCCTTGGTTTACATTCGGCTCGAGACATCTACAGATGTCACTACACCGTTGCTCCAATATTTCCAACAGATGTATTATTCAAGACTATTTAAGGTGAATACCAAAATTTTATGCCAATTGTCGATCAGTTTCCAGTGAAAGCAAGTTCCTACGTGGGGGATATATAAGGCGTATTGGTAATTAGTTAACACATAATATAAGAAGAAATACTGGAATATATGTGGTTTTCATAATCTGAAATAACTCATGAACAATGGAATAAGCAACTTTAACAACATTTTCAGAACTTGCAGATGTAGTCTGAAGGGCCAAAATATTGCCATTCTGGGTCTCCGAGAACTGATTGTAATGGCATACATCATGTCCACATGTACATCGGCAAGTTTTGAATAAAACACAATTTGACTTAACAATCATATCACATGTTACAGTTGCTAAGTTCAATGTTTTGTTTATATGAGTGCATTAACGCCAACGCATGGTAAACTAAAATGATGGCAATGATTTTCAACGTAAAAGTTTGAACCATAGACTCTGAAAACAACCGAGGAGCAAATGGAAATATGAGTGGGACACTTCAAGGAAGTAATAAGCCAACAACCACCAATACGTTATGTATGGTTGAGGTGGTGCGCAACATTATTTAGAATGATGACAACTATTTGTAGAGCTGGTAACATCAACTTGGGCACGAAAATCATACTTCTATATGGCTGCGAGACATGGGAAACAACAAAATGTCTCCTAAACAAGCTCCAAGTCGTCATTAACAACTGATAGAGATTTGAAAGATGGCCAGAAAAAAATCAAAAATTGAGTTATGGGAGAAGACTATAGAGATGGAGCTATCAAATACGGAAATGGCGATGAATAGGTCATACAATGCGTAAACTCGACAAACTCTGAAGTTGAATCCTTGAATAGTTGGAAGGCAAAGAAACACCAATCGATAAATCTGAAAACTAAGAGCGATTTGGTCAGACTAGCACAGAATAGAACTAGATGGAAGAGTGTACCACAGGCATGAGTAAATAAAGTAATTTGGATACAGAGACACATAATTATCAATAACATCGTGGTGACAGAAGTAAATCGTTTTGAGGGCAACAGCTTGCTTCGTTGTATCACGTTCCCGTAGTGAGAACAATTTCTACCATACTTGATCACTCAAATTCAATTATTAACTTAAACGGATTGAAAAATGTTCAAATAAAATTCAAACAACCAAACGATAAATAAAAACTTTGAAGCTATGGAAGTAAGACCGGGTGCTTTCGGTTTAGCTAACTACTTGCACTCCTGTTTAGCTAACTACACCTATCGCGTGTAATCAAAATTGAGGAACATGAGAACACGTTTTGTGTACACCGGTGCGTGAAAAATACAGGGCAGGTTTGTTTTAACTTAATTCTATTATAATTATTATTTCTAATACATGTAGCTTAATATATAATTATCACACGGAACATAGTGGCAAAAGGTAGGGTAGGTCCTCATTTGCGGACTGTGAAAAAAGATGACGCAAAAAGACCAATAGATTCGATGCCTTGGGTTAAGGGAACTTTTTTTTTTTGCATCCCAGATACAAAATTCATGAAAAGAGAGGTGCAAGATATCTCCATCTTGTACCCCCCTGTGCAAGATAGCCTACACGCTGTTTTTCCCGCAAAATTTTATCAACAACAGCAGAAGTGTATCGAAAGTTGAAATTGATTTAAAATTGAAAAATTGTCAGAATTGTTTAAATTGTGCTAAATATTAAAAATAACAACGGAAATGAGTTCCTCATACCTGAAAACATATTAAAAGGCATTTTACAAGCTATGGTAGAACAATTCCTACGAAGGATAGATTTTCAATTTGGCGTCAGACAGCCATCTTATATGCAAATTATGCAATTTGCCCAATGCAATTTGCAGGGCAACTAACCTAATTTTTAGTAATACTAAACAGAAAAACATTTCTAGGTTCAAGTACTGAACACATGGGAGTTCCTCGATGGTATAACACTGTAACAGCATGCGAGAGTGTCAAGATATTTTTTGCAAAATTGTTTTTCGATTGTAAAAAAGTTTAAAAAAATGTTAAATGTTCTAAAATTACAACATCTTATAACGTACATTAAAAAATTCAAATGATAAATGAAGTCTTCGTCTGTCCGTCAAATGTGCAGAGACTGTTAAAATGCAAAAAGATCAAGATAAACGCCAAATTTTCAGTAAAGCAAATTACTTAAATGATTTAAAAATTCGATTAAAAAATATAAACAACTCTAAAGCGTTTAAGGGCAAGTTTCCAGAAGCGAGATTTAACCGTAGCAGTAGTTTTTTTAAAGCGTTATTTTTTTTTCATGAAACCAATTGGCGAAAACGAATCACAATAATGTTTAGGTCAACTCACATAAAATAGAAAAATCTCAGGTAGCTCCAAAATAATTTTTCTACTTTCAAAAATTTAGTCACTACATATAACGGTTTTTATTTTACTACATTTGTGGTTCGTTTCTTGTTTAATTTTTGTGACTTTATTTGACCATGATTCGAGATCACACGATTCTTACAATTCGTAAAAAAAACAATTATCGACTGAGGAAACTGACACTTGCGTTTCTTTAAAATAATTGACAGTTGTAAGCTCTGACAAAGATATTAGTCATATAGCTGTGCTATCTTTAATGATTTACATATAGTTCAGTGAAAATGATCTGCAATTCATGAATTGTTTGCCTTATTCATAGAATGACTTACTTGACTTATGCCTGTAACTCTTGTTCAGAGTATAGGCCACTGACAATCTGCCTCCACCTCACTCGGTTTTGGGCGTGCTGCATCATGGTCTGCCAGGTCAATCCTGCAGTTCTCATTTCTTCCTCTACTGATCGCCGCCAGGTGTTTCTTGGACGACCCCGTCTTCTCTTGCCCTGTGGATTCCATCTGAGAGACTGCCTAGTGATGTTGCTTTGATCTTTCCTCAGTTGGTGCCCTATCCATGTCCATTTCCTTTTGATGATTTGAGCAGGTGGTGGGAGTTGGTGTGTTTGATTCCAGAGATCTTTGTTGCTGATTTTATTTGGCCAATAGATATTAAGTATGCGGCGAAGACATCTGTTGATGAAAGTCTGAATGGTGTGGTCTGAGGCTTGGGTGGTTCGCCATGTTTCTGAACCATAGAGTAGGACGGCTTTTACATTTGAGTTAAATATTCTGATTTTGGTGTTTCTGTTTATCTGTCTTGAGTTCCAAACTTTCTTTAGTAAATTAAATGCTGTTCTTGCCTTGTTTATTCTGGTTTTGATGTCTTTGTCTGTTCCGCCTGTGGTGCTGACTTTACTGCCAAGGTATGTGAACTCTTCGACTTCTTCTAGCTCGCCATTGTGAAGCATGATGGGATTGGTATTGTTAGTGTTGATCTTCATAACTTTTGTCTTTTCTCTGTTGATTCGGAGCCCGATTTGTTCCGCTGTTTCTTCTAGAGCTGATGTTTTGTCTTGCATTTGACTTTGTTTGTGCGATAGTAGGGCTAAATCATCTGCAAAGTCAAGGTCGTCAAGCTGATTCAGAAGGGTCCACTGTATACCATTTTTCCTGTTGTTTGTAGTCTCCTTCATTACCCAATCTATGGCAAGAATAAACAAAAGGGGGATAGTACACATCCTTGGCGCACTCCTGTCCTGACTGCAAACTTATCAGTAACATCTCCACCATGTAATACCCTGCAGGTGATACCATCATGCATGTTACTGATGATATTAACATATTTCTCTGGTATTCCATAATGGCGCATGATGTTCCACAGTGCTGGTCTATCTACACTGTCGAACGCTTTCTCAAAATCTATTCATAGAATAGTGCCTACTTATTTCATTTAAAACTCAATGTGCTTATGGCAAAACAGAATCTTTTTTTTTGTGATATAGGCAATGACTTAAAAATATCATATATTGATTTAATGCGCTTACACTAAAAACACGAAAATATGTTCGAATGTTAATTTTGGTAGCTATCATGAAAATATGAAAAACATGAAAATATGTCGGAAATTTTAATTTTGGTAGCCTATCATGACTTAATTGATTTCCCATTTCCAAAAATGTGAAAACATCGAAATCCTTTCCAGGCTCAGAAGTAATGGCTTATCTTGCATTGGAAGAAGAAATATAACAAAATCATATGAATACATGTATTTGAGACATATATAGTACAATAATAGTACTATATAATAGTACAAATGTCAGTAAACGGATAGGTTTTCAGATTGGTAAAAAAGCAATGCGTTTAAATTCTATTTTGTATACATAAAATGACAAGAACAGTAGCATTAGGTAAACTACTTTACTTGAGAGTTAGAATATAAATGCCGCATTTGAGTTAAAAAACATACTGATCACAGCTACAGGGTCAAGTATGGAAAGGTGAAAGACACTGAATTTTATTTTGAACCACATTTGAATAAAACACATTCTAACCAAACAACGACAAAAGACTTAAGAAATCCAAAATACAAATTTGCAAATAAGACAAAGCGCAAAAATAATTGTGTAAATGTTACGCACTCTAAACTTGTAATACACTTTGTTATTTGCAAAGCAGCGTCAGTCAGTCTTGGGACAAATTTTCAAAATCATCTTCAAAATCACTAGCCATTTACTTTGACATGCATATAAATCTACATCCTTCCTCTTAAACTGATTAAAGACGCAATAAAGTTGTTTGTCGAACAGTACATGATGGAAGAGCTTCTTTGGTTTAAATATAAATATGTTTCAATTACAGATTCAACAATCTAACAATAAATTAGTTTAGATCTTGTTTCCTTCCAAACCTTCTGAATTGAAATGACTCTTCTTGTCACTACTTTCATTCTCAACTTTGCAGGAGGCGATTACTCTTCCCGAGCACCTGGCTTTTTTCCCTGCCAAAAATGTCAGATATTTACTTATCTCATCATACCCGTTGTTCCATCGATCTTTGCCACTCTGGTAATGTTTGCAATTTCGCTTTTTCAATCCGACCTTTGTTATCCATGTCTAGCTTATTTTAGCTAAAACATAATTATCTACAGGGCTATATTCTTTGTTAAAACATCTTGGTCTTAAAGCATTTCTTATATCTTTCTAGTTTTCTATGACCTCGGTTACGTAGTGATGTTAACCTATCATTCGTGATTATATGGCAAAAGAAGTTTACTAAACCATTAAAACCGCATTTATCCAAGATTGCGGCCACAATTTACACACTTTGCAACTTTTTCTAATGGCATCGTGATATTAGGAAGTAACCTACGTACAATTTCAGTTTCTGCCAAAATCTTATATTCTTAAAAGTACGTGGCACTGGGCACTTGCCACAGTCTTAAGGCTGAATAGCACTTTCTTTTACCATTATATTATGGCCAGGCAATTTATTTGTCATGTTATATCTATCAATCATTCCTTTAAGGAATATAAAGATGTTATTGGATATAGAAATTTTGTCAGTTCAGACTTTTTAAAATAAGATTTATTGGAGACATGCAAAGTAATAATGAATATGGTTTATATAGCTCATGGATCTGATTAAAATTTATCTAATGAAAATATGTTCATTTAACACTATAACCAAAAATGCCTTACACTCAGTTTTACATTATACGTGGAAAGTGTAATTGCTAAACAGGAAGTGCTTCAGGACCACCCGGGCCAATTTGCTAGTTTCAAAGTTATTACTTTTGTGGGGATTGTGATTTTGACAAGTTTGTTTATGATTTTCAAGTTTAAATATGAATATTAGCCTCTTCTACATTGCATTAAAACATAATTGTTGCATAGACACTTGTTAAAAACCTTCACCAAAAAATACTAACCTAAACAGTTTTTTCATAATTTTGGGGTAGTGGAAATAATTTTATTCACCTCATCAAGAAGGTTTGCTATTTCCGATAGTTTTTGGTGTCATTAGACTCTTTATTGCGTCAGAGAATTGCGTCAATATATAACAGTCGAGATTCAATGCCTAAATATCAGAGGCGAAGCTTCTTTTTTCTTATTGCAATTTACATATAAATGAATAATATAATTATTATTTTATTATGTAAGTTAGACCTATCTATCCTAAGCTAAAGCATTTCACAAATATTTTAAATTCTCGCAGCTTGTTATATCATTGTTGTGTTTAATTTTTCTCAAAATCTTTATTAGAAACACATATCAGCATATATTGCATAAACATTGATTTTCACCTGTTTTTTCAATTTTGTTGTAGGGGAAATAAATTTATCCGTTTCAACTATAAACGAAAACTCATTTTCCACATAATTGTTATATTGAAAAGTGCAAATTTGCAAACAAAATCACCAAAGACTCTACATATTGTTGTTTTATAAACATGTTTGGAACAAACGGGAGATGTAACAAACAATTATGTTTTATTTTAAACACTTATTGGCAAGCATGTGCCAAAATAATGTATTTTTGACATTTTCGTTGTTTTGGTTAGGGGAAACATTATTATTTGCTACGGTATTAAGGTTTCATATTTTCTGAATATTTGTAACACTTTTATCTATAGAAATCTCAATGTATTATAAACAACAACCAAGGGTAGATATGATAAATTATATTTTACAATATCGATTTTATCGCCTTTGACACAAAATCGGGAATCTGTCAGGATGTTTTGCATTTTAATCTATCATGTGTCCAAAATGAAAGATACGTTGTGTTGTTGTTCCCAGAAAATGCTCCAAGATCTGGAATTTTTTGGTTTTTCCCAAAATTTAACGTTTGCAGACTTTTCTTCAAAAACTGTTTCTTATTTTAATTGGAAACGACTGAATGCGTAAGACATTGGTTTTACGGACAGTTTTTTTTTTTACAAAATCAACCTTCAAACCTTTTAGCCTCGTTAGCCCCGGATTTTAGTGCATGATCTCTTGAACTTGTAGAAGTTGAGGTTGGTATCCTAGTAATCAAAGTACTGAGTATAAGAAGTTGGTTCAGAGTGTATGCATACAGCTAAGTTCATGTAATGCTGTAAATGATAATTATGTACAATTAAAATGCGGTTATGAGTTATCTATTGAGACGATTGTTTGAAGCAACGATATTTAATGACACTCCGTATTTAAGTGGTGATATTAAAAGGCACGGTTATGTTAAAGCGCAAGTGTTAAAGAACAAGGGAACCAAATCATTCAGATCAAGACTAAAGATGTGACAAAATAGAAAGCGAATAAACAACAAACAATTATTAATGTATAAGAGTGTCGTGCAGTTTACAAGAAGTTCAAACACCAAACAAAAGGAGAAAGAAAAAGTGTGGTTTTGATATTCCAGTTGATGATGTGAGGAAGGCACAATCATATGCCATTAAAAAGATATAAGAAGCGTGCAATATCTTGTCATAAGAAATTTTCTGAAAATGAATGTGTTTTCATGGTTTGTATAGAAAGGGAATTAAAAAGTGAATTCAACAACTTGATAAAGTTGTTTAAACAGTTAATGAAATAGAACTATATATTTATTACATGATTCGGTTTAGTCAGGTCATCTTGGAAAAAAAAACTACAGATAAGATTATGTCAAGTTTTTAATTGCAAGGTTTACAATCGAATGTTAGCCGTTATGAATGACAGCGTACATTTCGGAAAGTCACTTAATTTAAACGAGTTGCTGTAGCACTGATATCTAAAAATGGCTACTGTTACATATAGACACTAGTGGATAATAGTACTCGTTACTCGAAAGCAAAACCATTTCCTAATATAAAAAAAGAAAGAGTTGCAGAGCTATTTTTTGTGGTTTTTTTTTTTTTTTTACAAAACCAGTACCTGATTTTCAACGCAATTTTCCGGGTATTTAGACTTAAAGTTGTAAATACCAACCCATATATATTTAGTATCCCCTATATACAATACTTCACTTACAGGTGCATAAAATCTAAATATCAGTTACTATGGCAACGTAACTATTGATTTTACCACGAAAATGAGTAATATTTTGCACAATTTTGCATTTGTTTCAAATTGCTCATATCCTAATTTTGACACACTAGAAATATATTTATACGAGTCCATATTAAATTTAGATATTGCGGAAAATTGCTGTATAAAAATTATATCCAAATTTTCACGTTTTCCCAAAAAATAAAAAAAAAATAAAAGCAGCAAGTTTTGTGTATTTTCAGCCAAATACTTAAAACAAACACTATATATGTGCTAAATTTATGTTTTAACAACCAAATAGATCGCAGTTTCGACATTTTTTAAAAAAATTATCGATGGAGATGCATGTATTAGAAGGTAAAACCATAAATATATTTTACTCTATTTTTTCTTATACTAAATAAGAATAAAAAATATTTTTCGATAAATATCGGTTACCATGGCAACAGAAACCGGAAATTCTGAAAGCTACTAGTAATTGAAATTACCGAATGCTTGACGAAATAACGGTTATGCAGCCTATTTTCAGACTAATGAGTTGAAATGAGTAATGATGTTTAACGTCCCAGTCAAGAATATTTCACTTATATCGAAACATCCCAGCTATAGACGAAGGTGCAGAAATTTTGCCTGTGTGGTGCACTGAAGGCATTATTTAGCGTGCCAAGCCCACAGTGACATGGGACCTTGTTTATTTTAAGTTCCCATCCAAAAGAACCGTGACTTTCATTTCGTAATGGCGAGTGCTTGACCCTGCCTGGGATCGAACCCACGACCTCCCACTTACGGAGCAAGCACTCTACCAACTGAGGTACCACAGTGGTTAAATTTTTGGAATAGGTCGGGTAATAGAGAATAAGTGAACACTATATACCATTTGTATTAGACGACAAATTGAAGGTGCATTAGGAGCACTGATCTTTTAAGAGAGAGTCATCTATCGCGCCTGACTTATACAGCACATTGCAAGACGTCACCCTAGGTTTGAAATGCACTTGTTTGTGTTCCTTTATATTTCTTCCTTTGTCTCTTCATACTCCCTTCATGCTATTTTTTGCTAATCTGGTTCTGCTATTTGTTATTTTCTCTTTCATTTCCTTGTGATATTTTGTTCCGTGTTTCCTCTGCCAACCATATTATCTGTGTTGTTATACTGATATGCCCTTTTTATGACATCCCAGCTCTCATTAATCATCACCCATAGCTGTTAAAGCATAAAACCTGTTCTTCAGATTAATCTTAATTCTTCTTTCTTTTCCAATTGTTTCAATTTTCTCACTTGTTTTTCCAGGATTTGTTTGGCAGCTTTTATTTTTATAAATTGATGATGGTTTGAGTTGACATCTGTTCTATGCATTGTCCTGACATCCTCCTACATTTTTTTCTATGGTTTACGGTCAATGTTTTTTTTCTGGTGATACCGATGTTACTTTGTGGAAATACTGTAGTGATAAAGCATAAAGATAATAAAAAATATCTTTAGAAAATTTCTATGTGCAGTAGGTAAAGTAAATGAAAAGCATGCAGTGAAGTAAAAGAGATTTATTCTTGATGTTCCTATTCGCTTCAACTAGTCAATGGCAGAAATCGCATGTTAGGTTTCCACTGCTCTAGATGCATATAACAACCCTGTGGCATATGACTACCATTAAAACACCTGCTAAATCACCACTGGTAATACTTTGAACTAAAAGGCATTCTCAAACTAAGATTCTTAATTAAGCTTTTGTTAGCTATAGGATTATGGGTCATCACCCATAATCCTATATGTTGGGCATTTTTGTAAATTTGTATTGTCATGAATTTATGAAAAAATTGATTGATGATGATGATAATGATGATGATGATGATATTATTTATACAAAGAAATTAAACACACTGGGTTACTTTAATCGAGAAAACTATTAATCATAAAATTCAATCAATCTTAAATAAAAGGGCATCTTTAAATTAATATATTTTTCCTAACAGAATGGAGTCTTTTCTTTAAAATGAGAATTATTAACATTTAAAACAACAATTTATGAAGTAAATGAAAAGCATGCAGTGTTTCAATGTGTTTTATTGGGTGATACAGAGATAATTTCATATAGTATAATTCAAAATGATTCTACAGCGTTCATCTTCAAAAATTGAGTTTATGACATCACGGAATAGCTACACCAATCAAGTTTGTACTTTATTAAAGCTGAAACTGTTCCCTTTATAATGATATATCTACATAATATCATCGACAACAAAGATAAAAACGTTTCCTTACCCCGTTTCGATCATTTTTTAAAAAAGGGTATCTTTAATATATATATATTTTTCTAATAAAGTGGTGTCTTTTCTTGAGGATGAGAATATGATCATTTATAACTACAATTCATTCAGTAAATGAAAAACATACTTTGTCTTAATGTGTTTTATTATGCTGTACAGAAATAATTTTATAAAGGATAAATTGACACGATTTTATAGCGTTTTCTCAAAACTTGTGTTTATGACGTCATGGTGACGACATAGTAGCAGCTACATCAACCAACTTTGTATTTTATAAACTCAACATACAGATATATAGATGACGTTCTGTCTCTTAACAATTCTAAATTTGAAGACTATGTAAATGTCATCTATCTTAGTGAGCTTGAAATAAAAGACACGATTGATTCCTCAAGTTCTGCTTCATATTTAGACTTATACCTGAATTATGACGCACACGAAAGGCTACATTTGAAACTATATGACAAACTTCAATTTTTCTATTGTGAACTTTCCTTTTTTGCTTGCAAATAATTGTTGACCTAGGGATATTGCAAGCCTAGGCTATCAAGGCCCTCAAAAAGTTTTATGTCCGTCATCACAGTATTGTTGACAAGTTTGATGATTGCCCTGGATATATTTGACGTCTCATAGCTTGATGTTCCTTTCACACAATTTTGATTACACACGTGGCGGGTGTAGCTAGCTAAACAGGAGGTGCTTACCTTTCCGAATACCCGGCCTCACTTCCCTGGTGGAAGTTTACGTGTCAGTCCAAAGTTTTACTTTTCTTTTGGATTGTGATTCGGATATGGATTAGTATGTTTGTTTTTGATAAAAGCTGAACATGTTCCCTTTACAATGATACCAAATATGATCTATATCTGCATAATATTACTAGTTGGCGACACCTTTAGGGGTGTCAAAATAACTCAGGACAGATCTTAGCATGAGAAGCAGTATTCTGAGTCGAACATTAATCAGGACAGATCAGTTTTCTGAGTCGAAATAACTCAGGACAGATCTTAGCATGAGAAAGTTTGACAAGTTCCCTTGCCGAAAGTAGATGGTTTTCTCCAGGTACTCCAGTTTCCTATGCCATGCCCCAACCAGTGGCATCGCTGCCTATACACCAAGTAAGCTTGGGCTTGCACATAAATTTACCAAGAAAGTGTTCATTCATGTATTGTAACTGATTCAACCTAATAAAACTACTTTTTTAGAAAACTAAAAAATGAATTTAAAAATGTGTACCTGCATCCAGGACCCAGTATAGAATTCTATACTGGGTCCTAGATTACATGTAGCTTACAAATCCGGCACCATATACTTTCTAGTCGTTTATCAATTTGCCATTTACATTTGAATATTAACTTCCAGTATTAGCTTTTTAGTGCATGCCGATGCCCGGCAGTGATGGGATCTAAAACTTTTTTGCCGCCATATAGGGCTGTTGGATAAAAGTGTAAGAGTGAAAGAGCCACATTTGAGCAAATTATTGACATCAAAATGGGACGATTTACATCAATGTAATTTCCATCTAGGTACGTGTATCGTCGATACTAGTTAGTTTACGTGTTTTTTAAACTGAATTTGTAATCGGTCAATCGTTGTTGTAACGTTCACAAACTTTTTCTAATAATTAAAAGGTCAAAAACTGAATTTTACTTCTTTTTCGACTGTACATATTCGTTTATTAACGATCCAGAAACAGCACCTGTTTGTTCCAAATTTTCAAAATTTCCCAACCCCCCCTTGAAGGACGTGCCTTTGGCACCCGGCTTGCACATCAGTTATTAGTCAGCTACACCACGGCCAACTGTGGCTACATTGATACAAGTGGAAGGATCTTTACTGGGATGTAAAACTCCATCACTTATCTTGCTCGTCTGTTTCAATCACTGTAACTGTAAGTGTCCTCTATAGTGACTACAGGTGGCCAATCTATCTTTTTCAAACTGTACAATGGTGTCTTTAGCAATGCACCGTGACACGAGACCTTGATTTTGAGTCTCATTACAAAGACTACTTAGCTTTTTACAACTCTTAGTTTACTACTAAATGAAATGAAAACCATCTCAGAAAATGTCAAATTCCAGAGTGAGTAGTTATGTGCCAATGATGGATTTAATCTATCATTGATCGATTTTGACTAGATTTTAAGTGCTTGATGAAATTATTTAATAATTGATGATCAGTTCCCTTTTAAATGGGAAAAATCTACAGACAGACAACAAGAAATAACACAAGGTTATGGCTGCTGCTCTTCCTAGTGGAAGGTTATTCCTGCCTCCTGAATCTAAGACTAGATGCAGGGTATGGTTATGTTTTAATTTTTTCCAAGTTATGTGTACATGGCACAAAACTTCAAGTTAGATTAATTAAGCTGAAAATGCCATTTCAAAATAAAATTAAATTTGACATCAGAAAGTCCATAATTTGTACAAAAATGAACAATTGTTCATTTCGAATGTATTTGTTACAAATTATTTCTTATTAGTAGTTCCAATCATCAATTATGAAAATCCAACTGATTCCCATCAAGTGCTTTGAGTGAGGTTCGAACCCAAAATCTTTGACTCCGACAGCCAGAGATAGTACCACATTTCCAAGTCTGCCACTTAAGTCGACTTGTGTAATAAATATTACATGCTTGATCACTCCAGTGACTCCATATAGAATGAGTATTATACCTCACTCTTTCTTGCCAGGGTTTCAATTCCCTTTCTTGTTTTTGTGTTTAACATGTACTAAAGTATAAACAGAAATGGATTACACTCAGTTATTTGTCTGTAAAAAATTTGTTACTGAAAATATTTCATTTTTTCTTAGTAATAAAATATTTTATAATCAACTGGCCTAATATGCACTTTAGGTTTCCATAATGTATAGTTTGCCATAATCGAGCTTTACTGTGAAAAATTTCACAATTTCTGAAATGATGGAAAATTAATAAAGTCTATTTACTCCGCCTTTTTCCCATTTAAGGCATAATGATAGTTCATGACCTTTTTTCATCATATAACCTGTTTATTATGCAAGGAAGACTAATCAACCATGTGCTCTGTCCTGTATTAAGGCCAAACCAAATCAAGTTCTGTTTATTGTTATTTTACAAAGGAATTTCTTTTATGATTCAGATGGGGAAATGCGTATATGGGTGAGGGGAAGGTACATTTGTATCTGGAATTCTTTTTTTAATTCTCAGAAATATACAAAGATGTATTATATATGTCATCTCAAACCTAACATTGGTACTACCATTTAACCTGTAGCTTAATTGAGCAATGGATTAAAAGCAATTAGTGCTTATATTCTTGTAAACAGTAAAAAAAAATGTATCAATTGCATTCATTTCAAATGCAAGTCATTTTGCAATTTACTTGACAATTGTTGGATCCATGTTACTCTCTTCATACACAGGTGTATATTTTCCTTTGGCCTCATTTTGGTGTCATCAAGCTGTTGTCCAGTCTATAAGTCAATCACCTGTGACACCTTTTAAACTTTGAATGAAACTCATAGTAAAAGGGGTTGCGTTTGTCATAACAGGTGTCAAAAACTTAGATTTTTTCAGCTTGAACATTTTTGACAAAAATTTACACTATACAGATGCAAAGTTCAAAGCGATGAAAAATTCAAATCATTATGGGCTGAGTCTTGTTATATTCACAGCCAAAGGACCAGGTACTATAAGGGGGGTAAAATGGCTCATGTTGCAGGAATTTGATCTTTTGCAAATTAATACATACACATATGAGGTATTTATAAATGATGATGATTTACCCGTCAGACCTTTACAATGACCTTATATATGGGGTCAAAGGTCACAGGGGTAAACCTGGTTTTATTAATATTTGAACCAAAGGACCTGTTTTGTCCAAACAGTGGGGAGGTAGTAACAACTATCAATTTTAATGTCTTAGATTTGACACGGTCAGGAAACAAATCCAGGGATCGGATCCACGACTTCTACGACAACTGACCTACCAATGCAGTTCACTCAATTGGATTGTTGATCATAAGCAACATTATTAAAGCTAAACAGCTATGTGCATACTGTAACAGCAAACTCAATGTTATTAATCTGTTAAACTTAAAGATGCAATAAACTTTTTTCAAAATTGTTAAACATATGGATTTTTATAACATTGGAATGAGTGAGTGAGTGAGTGAGTAGTGGTGTTTAACGTCCCAGTTTCATTGGAATGGGCCAGGTGTTAATTGATCATCTTTAAAAACAACTGTACATGTGTAAATAAACTTACTGCATCTTTAACTTTATAACAGAATAAAACACTTATATAATAATACTGTATTGCCTCTTTGTGGCATAGAAGTTCAGTATGCTAACACTATAAAACTGCATGACTAGAAAATTCATTCCATTTGCATTATTAATGTGTACATGGTAGTTTGGAAACTGATATGAATATATCTTGAAAACTGATATGAATATTTCTCACAACTGCGACTAATTGGCCTAGAATCTATCACCTGTTTTTACCGATACCGGTTGATCTCAGTCGAGGCTGATGTGATGTAACCGTTCCCAATCGAGACTTTGCCAAGATTGGGATGTTACATCATATCACCCAAGACTGAGATCAACCGGTATCGGTAAAAACAGGTGATAGATACATGTAATTCTTTAATCTACATTACTGGAGTCACTACATTCACTGTCGTCAGAACCACTCTCTGGGAGATTTGCAGCATCTTCCAGAAACTGATCATAATTTCGTTTTAACGATATATTTGTGTATCTGGCATATGCTAGATACCACACAATAGAGGCAATATGTGCACACATGCCAACGGTACGTGCACCTGCTTTGCACTGACAAAACCACCCATTTACCTCGGCATTATTATATTCTATAAATACGTTATACTGTTTTGATGTTGTGTGTCTGGACTGAATTTTAACCTTTAATAAGTCTTCGGTGTCAGTTGATAAATATATGTCATATTGACCTTTATCGGATGAATGTTCAAGTGTGTAATTCTTTGCTTGTTTTATTTGATAAATCTCTTATTTCACCTTCAGTCATTTTTGGAAAATTACATACTGATGTTTCAGTTAATGGAATCCATTTAGAGTATTTTCGAATTAAATTGTTAGTTTCAATTCTTTCCTGTAGTCTGTTTGGAGATTGGGACAATTGTAACATTTTCAATGCTAGAGCTTCTTCAAATGTTGAGGATTTTGTAATTAAATCACTTCGATATTTATTACAAATAGCACAAACAATTTTAACGTTAAAAGGAATTTGAGAATTTGGAACAACATTGTCCAGTGATTTCCATTGCTTTATTCGGCCATTTGCGGATTCTACCACCCATCGAATTGAGGTCACTAATCGCGAAGTATTTGCTTCAGTAGTGCTATGTTGTTTTTGCTTTTTGGGTAAAAAGAACGGCATTTCTGATTGAATCCCTAAGTTGTTTAAAAACTCAATACTGTCTCTAAATCCTCTATCAACAATTAAAATATCATCAGGTTTTATCCAATTGTTTATAGATTCTGAATTATTGACAAACATGTGTTTAGTAATCCTGGCATCGTTATTTTTACCATCGGCATAATATGGCCCTAGCACACTCACTATATATCCTGTCGAACTTACTATTATCATAGGCTTTACCAGAGGGCGATTCTTATGCATGCTGAAGGAACGTCTCTGAAAAGCATAATTACTACTTTTTTGGATAAATATAGGTTCCATCAAGAACTAAGATTACATTGTGAGAATCTGGAGAAAATAAATGTTTTGCTAGGGGTCTGGTATGTTGTTGAATAACATCATCCCTAGTTATGTGATCGAATCCAATGTTATTAGGCACAAATCTGTCATTAAGGCAGAACGGGCACTATTTACAGCTCTCTGAATACTAAATCGACAGTTTACGCCAAACAACACTTTAAGAATGCGATTAGACAAACCTGTTCTTAATTTAGTTAAGAATATGGCTAGAGCTGTCCGTTTGGATCGAACAGAAGTATCCCTTAAAGATGATACATTTGAACACAAGTCATCAAATTGTTCTATATTTAAACCAGTTAATGAAACATAATCCTCATCAGCAAGTTCACTGTCAGTACTAAAGTCTATTCTTTTATGTTTGGATTTGTTAGCAACAGACCTTACATTTTCCAAAATGTTATACAAACCAGTTCTGTTTATGTATGTTTCTTCTGAACTTGCTTCAATGTTATCATATATCTCACTTTTCAATTTGTTCCCTTTCAGATGAATCTTGCAGCACCTTGAACGTTTTGACAGTAAAATTCCCTTTTCAATCGGTTTTGATATTGTCTGGAACCGATACAAGTTTTCTATTTCTTTTGTTACAAAATATACATTTTAAGTTATTGCCACCTTTACCTAATATAGGCAGTTTTATGTTACATGGACTCTTATTTGGAATTTTTGAAGTTGATGGTCCATCTCGGTTTTCTTGTTCACAAGATGAGGCACCACATGTACTGTTAGTTCTTTTAGCAAAATAATATCTGTTGAGACACTTATTACAAAGATAATCATTGTCTGTTAAGTCTCTTTTCACATTCTGTCGAAAAAAATTACACAATTCAACACTATTCAAATTAACTTTTCTAAGCTTTGCTTTTTTGAATTCTTTTTTTACAACAACAACATGTGTAACCAAACGTAGGCATTTTGGAAATGATTAAAATTATCAGAACCTGTCTTTTATATCAAAATATTGCAATATACATGTGAAAGATATTTTATTGGCATATGTCAAAAATGTCAGACACTTATTTACAATTTGAATGGTGATCCGTACTTGCAAAAGTATTAGTAAATTTTAAGATTTTTTTCTAAAACTTTAGACTGTATTTTGTTATGTATATTAATTTTACATTTTGTCAAAGTGGTATTTTTTATAGATTTATTAAAGAAAAACGACTAAATGAAGTTAATTTTTAAAAACCATTTTAAACTGTTAAGATAAAGATGCTAAACAAATGTTTCCATTATTGATTTTATTTTAATTTTATACTGGATGTATATTTCATGGAAGTGTCATCCTGTCAAAAAGTGTCAAAGGAAATGTTTATTTCACAGAGGTCGAACACCTGCAAGTTAGAGTTTTACAGAAATATTTAATAATCAATAATTCTGATATTTTAAGACAAAATTAACACATTATATCAACTGGTATTGTTGTAAATATATTAGTTTTATTCAAACACAATAAAATGATTCTATCTAGAGTTATCTCCCCTGTATGAAATGATCGATCACCGAAATACTATTGACAATTTAACTGTCGCTTCATTCGTTAAACATCTAAATTTTTCTCTTGGTAGTTATGAATTGAATTTCTATAGAGACTTAAAGTTGTTTTTGTTGTTTAATAAATGAAGCCATGTTCAAATCAAGCAAAATAATAAGAAATATGCAATTTTCAATAAATATAAGTCCAAATTCAGGAGTATTGTAAAAAATATTTTTATATATATTTAATTTTTTTTTAAATATTTGAATGTAAATATGTATGTTAGTTTTTATATTCGTTTTATACTAATACTTTCAACAAATTTAATTTTATTTCGCATTTTTCATGGTGTTGTTGTCGTCAAAAAAAATAAAATTCCATAATAAAATGTATCTAATATGCAAAAATCCTACCAAGTACTTGTGATAAATAACTTTAAACAAGAGCAATACATCTACGTTTATGAAATAAGTTATTTGTAACAAAATATTAATGGTCATTTTGGTATATTATCACCCAATACAAGGGTAATATTGCTTTTACCGAGTTATCTCCCTTGTTACATTTGGCATTCCTTCTTTATTTTGCTGGTAATCAATATTTTTTTCTTTTGAAAATTGATCTGCATAATCAGTCTGTAATTTCTAAATAATATATCTATTTATATGGGAAGTCGATTTTATAAAAAACAAATGGCCCTCAATTTACAGCCAAAATTGTCAATTTTCCTTAAAAAATCCCCGAGAAATATGCATTAAAATCATTTTTTTTAAACAAACAACAAATATGTATTGTATGGCATGTTACCAACTCATAATTACGATAAAAGTGGTAAAATTGTTGCAAGAACTGCTAAAAAGTACCAAATTATAATGATAACTACATGAAAAACCAGGTTTACCCCCTGTGACCTTTGACCCCATATATAGGTCATTGTAAAGGTCTGACGGGTAAATCATCATCATTTATAAATACCTCATATGTGTATGTATTAATTTGCAAAAGATCAAATTCCTGCAACATGAGCCATTTTACCCCCCTTATAGTACCTGGTCCTTTCTGTTTCTCATCTTCAACTGGTTTTTGAGAAAAATCCATAAAACTGAGTGTAATCTATTTCTGATTATACTTTAAATGTACATATTACTAATACAGTGACAAGGAAATCCTAGTGTGTTGTAGCCATCAGCATCAGCTAGATCTTGATTTTTCTTCCAATGATAAAATGAAATGATAATTTTCTGTGATTTTCTTGAACTTTTGAATACATGCTATGATACTTTATTCCAAGACCTTAAAAACAGATGCCTCCTAGCATGTTAAAGAACCCTGTACATTGCCCAAGTGCTTTTTAAACGTCAAAGTTTCTATCACTTCACCTATAGCTGGTAATGTCTCGATATAAGTGAATATTCTTGACGGACATAAAACCATATTCAATCAATCAACCACTGATATGTGACCTTGTCCTTTGGCCTACAACCTAAATGTGGTACCTGATGCATTGTTTCATGTTGGTATAGATTTGTTCCATGTTTGAACAAAATCCACGAAAAGATTTGATAGTTATGTATTGAATACAATTTTACAGATGGACAGACATAGTGATTACTGATAGCCACCTCAAACAATGTTTGTAGGGGGTAGGGTGTAAACAAATTGTCTTGTGATATCTAAATTTAGAATTGAAACATTTAGATTGAGAATTTTAACAGCTGGATAATTTTGGGCTTAAATGTTATTTGCTTTAAACATGTTCAATGATGTTGAATCAAATTTGGCAAAAAATTTATACCAATGAATACTGCTCCATTCATCACCTAAAGGCATGCTGCCACATTATGGAATAAATGTATCTGCCTTGAGGTATAATGCCAAATACTAATGTACAGTAACATAGTGACATAGTGTGTATCTGTCCTCTGCTTTCAGTTATGCTGCCACATACTACATAGAGTGGCAACATAGTGTGTATTAGTCATCTAACTTCATATACATGCCATATACTACACTACAGTGACGACATGGTGTGTATCTGTAATCTACCTTCAGGTATGGTGCCACATAATACAGTACAATGGTGACATAGTGTGTATCTGTCCTCTACCTTGAGGTATGGTCCCACATACTACATTACACTGGTGACATAGTGTGTAATTGTCATCTACCTTAAGGAATAGTGTCACATTCTACAGTACAATGGTTACATAGTGTGTATCTGTCACCTACCTTTAGGTATGGTGCCACATACTACAGTATAGTGGCAACATAGTGCCACATACTACAGTACAGTGATGATATAGTGTGAATCTGTCAGCTATTTTGTGACAAAGTATGTATCTGTCCTTTACCTTGAGGTTAGGCGCCACATACTACAGTACACTGGTGACATAGTGTGTATCCGTCATCTACCTTTAGGTATGGTGCCAAATGTACAGTGATGGCATAGTGTGTATCTGTCATCTACTTTCAGGTATAGTGCAACATAATACAGTACAGTGGCAATATAATGTTATCTGCCATATACGTTTAGGTATGGTGCCACGTACTACAGTACAGCGGTAATATAGTGTGAATCTGTCATCTACCTTTATGTATGGTGCCACAAAATATAGTTCAATGGTGACATAGTGTGTATCTGCCATGTACCTTTAGGTATGGTGCCACGTACTACAGTACAGCGGTAATATAGTGTGAATCTGTCATCTAAATTTATGTATGGTGCCACAAAATATAGCTCAAAGGTGACATAGTGTGTATCTGCCATGTACCTTTAGGTAAGTGCCATATAATAGAGTACAATGGTGACATAGTGTGTATCTGTCATCTACCTTTAGTTGTTGGGCCACATACTACAGTACAGTGGTGATATAGTGTGTATCTGTCATCTACCTTCAGGTATGGTGGCGCATATTACAGTACACTTGCAACATACATGTAGTATGTATCTGCCATGTCCCTTTAGCTGTGGTTCCATATACTACATACAGTGATGACATAGTGTGCATGTCATATACCTTAAGGTACAGTGCAACATAATAGAGTACATTGACAACATAGTGTGTTTCTGCCATGTACCTTTAGGTATGGTGCCACACACTACAGTACAATGTCACCTACCTTTAGTTATGGTGCCACATACTACAGTGCAATGATGACTTAGTGTGTAACTGTCATCTACCTTAGGGTATAGTGCAACATAATACAGTACTATGGCGATATAGTGTGTATCTGTCATCTACCTTGTGACATAGTATTTATGTGTCCTCTACCTTGAGGTATAGTGCCACATACTACAGTAAAATAGGGACAAAGTGTGTATCTGTCATCTACCTTCAGGTATGGTGCCACATAATACAGTACAATGGTGACATAGTGTGTATCTTTCCTCTACCTTGAGGTATGGTCCCACATACTACATTACACTGGTGACATAGTGTGTAACTGTCATCTACCTTAAGGAATTGTGTCACATTCTACAGTACAATGGTTACATAGTGTGTATCTGTCACCTACCTTTAGGTATGGTGCCACATACTACAGTATAGTGGCAACATAGTTCCACATACTAATGTACAGTGGTGATATAGTGTGAATGTGTCATCTACCTTTATGTACGGTGCCACAAAATATAGTTCAATGGTGACATAGTGTGTATCTGCCATGTACCTTTAGGTAAGTGCCACATAATAGAGTACAATGGTGACATAGTGTGTATCTGTCATCTACCTTTAGTTGTTGGGCCACATACTACAGTACAGTGGTGCTATAGTGTGTATCTGTCATCTACTTTCAGGTATGGTGGCTCATATTACAGTACACTTGCAACATAGTATGTATCTGCCATGTCCCTTTAGCTGTGGTTCCATATACTACATACAGTGATGACATAGTGTGCATGTCATATACCTAAAGGTACAGTGCAACATAATAGAGTACATTGACAACATAGTGTGTTTCTACCATGTACCTTTAGGTATAGTGCCACATACTACAGTATAATGTCACCTACCTTTAGTTATGGTGCCACATACTACAGTGCAATGATGACTTAGTGTGTAACTGTCATCTACCTTAGGGTATAGTGCAACATAATACAGTACTATGGCGATATAGTGTGTATAACTGTCATCTACCTTAAGAAATTGTGTCATATTCTACAATACAATGGTTACATAGTGTGTATCTGTCACCTACCTTTAGGTATGGTTCCACATACTACATTATAGTGGCAACATAGTGCCCACATACTACAGTACAGTGGTGATATAGTGTGAATGTGTCATCTACCTTTATGTATGGTGCCACAAAAATAGTTCAATGGTGACATAGTGTGTATCTGCCATGTACCTTTAGAAAAGTGCCACATAATAGAGTACAATGGTGACTAGTGTGTATCTGTCATTACCTTTAGTTGTTGGGCCACATACTACAGTACAGTGGTGCTATAGTGTGTATCTGTCATCTACCTTCAGGTATGGTGGCACATATTACAGTACACTTGCAACATAGTATGTATCTGCATGTCCCTTTAGCTGTGGTTCCATATACTACATACAGTGATGACATAGTGTGCATGTCATATACCTTAAGGTACAGTGCAAACATAATAGAGTACATTGACAACATAGTGTGTTTCTGCCATGTACCTTTAGGTATGGTGCCACACACTACAGTCAATGTCACCTACCTTTAGTTATGGTGCCACATACTACAGTGCAATGATGACTTAGTGTGTAACTGTCATCTACCTTAGGGTATAGTGCAACATAATACAGTACTATGGCGATATAGTGTGTTCTGTCATCTACCTTGTGACATAGTATTTAGTGTCCTCTACCTTAAGGTATAGTGCCACATACTACAGTAAAATAGGGACAAAGTGTGTATCTGTCAATCTACCTTCAGGTATGGTGCCACATAATACAGTACAATGGTGACATAGTGTGTATCTTTCCTCTACCTTGAGGTATGGTCCCACATACTACATTACACTGGTGACATAGTGTGTAACTGTCATCTACCTTAAGGAATTGTGTCACATTCTACAGTACAATGGTTACATAGTGTGTATCTGTCACCTACCTTTAGGTATGGTGCCACATACTACAGTATAGTGGCAACATAGTGCCACATACTACAGTACAGTGGTGATATAGTGTAAATCTTTGATCTACCTTTATGTATGGTGCCACAAAATATAGTTCAATGGTGACATAGTGTGTGTCTGCCATGTACCTTTAGGTAAGTGCCACATAATAGAGTACAATGGTGACATAGTGTGTATCTGTCATCTACCTTTAGTGTTGGGCCACATACTACAGTATAGTGGTGCTATAGTGTGTATCTGTCATCTACTTTCAGGTATGGTGGCTCATATACTACACTTGCAACATGTATATATCTGCATGTCCCTTTAGCTGTGGTTCCATATACTACATACAGTGATGACATAGTGTGTTTCTGCATGTACCTTTAGGTATGGTGCCACATACTACAGTACAATGTCACCTACTTTAGTTATGGTGCCACATACTACAGTGCAATGATGCCTTAGTGTGTAACTGTCATCTAGATTAGGGTATAGTGCAACATAATACAGTACTATGGCGATATAGTGTGTATCTGTCATCTACCTTGTGACAGAGTATTTATGTTTCCTCTACCTTGAGGTATAGTCCACTTAATACAGTAGAATAGAGACATAGTGTTATCTGCCATGTACCTTTAGGTATCATGCACCTAATATAGTACAATTGTGATAGAGTGTGTATCTGTCATCTACCTTCAGTTATGGTGCTACATAATACAGTACAATGGTGACATAGTGTGTATCTGTCCTCTACTTTGAGGTATGGTCCCACATACTACATTACACTGGTGACATAGTGTGTATCTGTCATCTACCTTAGGGAATTGTGTCACATTTTACAGTACAATGGTGACATAGTGTGTATCTGTCACCTACATTTAGGTGTGGTGCCACATACTACAGTATAGTGGCAACATAGTGCCACATACTACAGTACAGTGGTGATATAGTGTGAATCTGTCAGCTATTTTGTGACAAAGTATGTATCTGTCCTTTACCTTGAGGTTATGTGCCACATACTACAGTACACTGGTGACATAGTGGTATCCGTCATCTACCTTTAGGTATGGTGCCAAATAATAGGGTACAGTGATGGCATAGTGTGTATCTGTCATCTACTTTCAGGTATAGTGCAACATAATACAGTACAGTGGCAATATAATGTTATTGCCATATACGTTTAAGTATGGTGCCACGTACTACAGTGCCACAAAAATATAGTTCAATGGTGACATAGTGTGTATCTGCCATGTACCTTTAGGTAAGTGCCACCTAATAGAGTACAATGGAGACATAGTGTGTATCTGTCATCTACCTTTAGTTGTTGGGCCACATACTACAGTACAGTGGTGATATAGTGTGTATCTGTCATCTACCTTAGGTATGGTGGCGCATATTACAGTACACTTGCAACATAGTATGTATCTGCCATATCTCTTTAGCTGTGGTTCCATATACTACATACAGTGATGACATAGTGTGCATGTCATATACCTAAGGTACAGTGCAACATAATAGAGTACATTGACAACATAGTGGTTTCTGCCATGTACCTTAGGTATGGTGCCACAAACACTACAGTACAATGTCACCTACCTTTAGTTATGGTGCCACATACTACAGTGCAATGATGACTAGTGTGTAACTGTCATCTACCTTAGGGTATAGTGCAACATAATACAGTACTATGGCGATATAGTGTGTATCTGTCATCTACCTTGTGACATAGTATTTATGTGTCCCTCTACCTTGAGGTATAGTGCCACATACTACAGTAAAATAGGGACAAAGTGTGTATCTGTCATCTACCTTCAGGTATGGTGCCACATAATACAGTACAAGGTTGACATAGTGTGTATCTTCCTCTACCTTGAGGTATGGTCCCACATACTACATTACACTGGTGACATAGTGTGTAACTGTCATCTACCTTAAGGAATTGTATCACATTTACAGTACAATGGTTACATAGTGGTATCTGTCACCTACCTTTAGGTATGGTGCCACAACTACAGTATAGTGGCAACATAGTGCCACATACTACAGTACAGTGGTGATATAGTGTGAATGTGCATCTACCTTTATGTATGTGCCACAAAATATAGTTCAATGGTGACATAGTGTGTATCTGCCATGTACCTTTAGGTAAGTGCCATATAATAGAGTACAATGGTGAAATAGTGTGTATCTGTCATCTACCTTCAGTTTTTGGGCCACATACTACAGTACAGTGGTGATATAGTGTGTATCTCTCATCTACCTTCAGTATGGTGCAACATAATACAGTACAGTGGCAATATAATGTTATCTGCCATATACGTTTAGGTATGGTGCCACGTACTACAGTACAGCCGGTAATATAGTGTGAATCTGTCATCTACCTTTATGTATGGTGCCACAAAATATAGTTCAATGGTGACATAGTGTGATCTGCCATGTACCTTTAGGTATGGTGCCACGTACTACAGTACAGCGGTAATATAGTGTGAATCTGTCATCTATTTATGTATGGTGCCACAAAATATAGTTCAAAGGTGACATAGTGTGTATCTGCCATGTACCTTTAGTAAGTGCCACATAATAGAGTACAATGGTGAAATAGTGTGTATCTGTCATCTACCTTTAGTTGTTGGGCCACATACTACAGTACAGTGGTGATATAGTGTGTATCTGTCATCTACCTTCAGGTATGGTGGCGCATATTACAGTACACTTGCAACATAGTATGTATCTGCCATGTCCCTTTAGCTGTGGTTCCATATACTACATACAGTGATGACATAGTGTGCATGTCATATACCTTAAGGTACAGTGCAACATAATAGAGTACATTGACAACATAGTGTGTTTCTGCCATGTACCTTTAGGTATGGTGCCACACACTACAGTACAATGTCACCTACCTTTAGTTATGGTGGCACATACTACAGTGCAATGATGACTTAGTGTGTAACTGTCATCTGCCTTAGGGTATAGTGCAACATAATACAGTACTATGGCGATATAGTGTGTATCTGTCATCTACCTTGTGACATAGTATTTATGTGTCCTCTACCTTGAGGTATAGTGCCACATACTACAGTAAAATAGGGACAAAGTGTGTATCTGTCATCTACCTTCAGGTATGGTGCCACATAATACAGTACAATGGAGACATAGTGTGTATCTTTCCTCTACCTTGAGGTATGGTCCCACATACTACATTACACTGGTGACATAGTGTGTAACTGTCATCTACCTTAAGGAATTGTGTCACATTCTACAGTACAATGGTTACATAGTGTGTATCTGTCACCTACCTTTAGGTATGGTGCCACATACTACAGTATAGTGGCAACATAGTTCCAAATACTACAGTACAGTGGTGATATAGTGTGAATGTGTCATCTACCTTTATGTATGGTGCCACAAAATATAGTTCAATGGTGACATAGTGTGTATCTGCCATGTACCTTTAGGTAAGTGCCACATAATAGAGTACAATGGTGACATAGTGTGTATCTGTCATCTACCTTTAGTTGTTGGGCCACATACTACAGTACAGTGGTGCTATAGTGTGTATCTGTCATCTACTTTCAGGTATGGTGGCTCATATTACAGTACACTTGCAACATAGTATGTATCTGCCATGTCCCTTTAGCTGTGGTTCCATATACTACATACAGTGATGACATAGTGTGCATGTCATATACCTAAAGGTACAGTGCAACATAATAGAGTACATTGACAACATAGTGTGTTTCTACCATGTACCTTTAGGTATAGTGCCACATACTACAGTATAATGTCACCTACCTTTAGTTATGGTGCCACATACTACAGTGCAATGATGACTTAGTGTGTAACTGTCATCTACCTTAGGGTATAGTGCAACATAATACAGTACTATGGCGATATAGTGTGTATAACTGTCATCTACCTTAAGAAATTGTGTCATATTCTACAATACAATGGTTACATAGTGTGTATCTGTCACCTACCTTTAGGTATGGTGCCACATACTACATTATACTGGCAACATAGTGCCACATACTACAGTACAGTGGTGATATAGTGTGAATGTGTCATCTACCTTTATGTATGGTGCCACAAAATATAGTTCAATGGTGACATAGTGTGTATCTGCCATGTACCTTTAGAAAAGTGCCACATAATAGAGTACAATGGTGACATAGTGTGTATCTGTCATCTACCTTTAGTTGTTGGGCCACATACTACAGTACAGTGGTGCTATAGTGTGTATCTGTCATCTACCTTCAGGTATGGTGGCACATATTACAGTACACTTGCAACATAGTATGTATCTGCCATGTCCCTTTAGCTGTGGTTCCATATACTACATACAGTGATGACATAGTGTGCATGTCATATACCTTAAGGTACAGTGCAACATAATAGAGTACATTGACAACATAGTGTGTTTCTGCCATGTACCTTTAGGTATGGTGCCACACACTACAGTACAATGTCACCTACCTTTAGTTATGGTGCCACATACTACAGTGCAATGATGACTTAGTGTGTAACTGTCATCTACCTTAGGGTATAGTGCAACATAATACAGTACTATGGCGATATAGTGTGTATCTGTCATCTACCTTGTGACATAGTATTTATGTGTCCTCTACCTTGAGGTATAGTGCCACATACTACAGTAAAATAGGGACAAAGTGTGTATCTGTCATCTACCTTCAGGTATGGTGCCACATAATACAGTACAATGGTGACATAGTGTGTATCTTTCCTCTACCTTGAGGTATGGTCCCACATACTACATTACACTGGTGACATAGTGTGTAACTGTCATCTACCTTAAGGAATTGTGTCACATTCTACAGTACAATGGTTACATAGTGTGTATCTGTCACCTACCTTTAGGTATGGTGCCACATACTACAGTATAGTGGCAACATAGTGCCACATACTACAGTACAGTGGTGATATAGTGTAAATCTTTGATCTACCTTTATGTATGGTGCCACAAAATATAGTTCAATGGTGACATAGTGGTGTCTGCCATGTACCTTTAGGTAAGTGCCACAAATAGAGTACAATGGTGACATAGTGTGTATCTGTCATCTACCTTTAGTTGTTGGGCCACATACTACAGTATAGTGGTGCTATAGTGTGTATCTGTCATCTACTTTCAGGTATGGTGGCTCATATTACAGTACACTTGCAACATAGTATGTATCTGCCATGTCCCTTTAGCTGTGGTTCCATATACTACATACAGTGATGACATAGTGTGCATGTCATATACCTAAAGGTACAGTGCAACATAATAGAGTACATTGACAACATAGTGTGTTTCTGCCATGTACCTTTAGGTATGGTGCCACATACTACAGTACAATGTCACCTACCTTTAGTTATGTGCCACATACTACAGTGCAATGATGCCTTAGTGTGTAACTGTCATCTAGATTAGGGTATAGTGCAACAAATACAGTACTATGGCGATATAATGTGTATCTGTCATCTACCTTGTGACAGAGTATTTATGTGTCCTCTACCTCGAGGTATATGCCACATACTACAGTAGAATAGAGACATAGTGTTATCTGCCGTGTACCTTTAGGTATCATGCCACCTAATATAGTACAATGGTGATAGAGTGTGTATCTGTCATCTACCTTCAGTTATGTGCTACATAACACAGTAGAATGGTGACATAGTGTGTATCTGTCCTCTACTTTGAGGTATGGTCCCAATACTACATTACACTGGTGACATAGTGTGTATCTGTCATCTAGCTTAAGGAATTGTGTCACATTTTACAGTACACTGGTGACATAGTGTGTATCTGTCACCTACCTTTAGGTATGGTGCCACATACTACAGTATAGTGGCAACATAGTGCCACATACTACAGTACAGTGGTGATATAGTGTGAATTTGTCATCTACCTTTATGTATGGTGCCACAAAATATAGTTCAATGGTGACATAGTGTGTATCGGCCATGTACCTTTAGGTAAGTGCCACATAATAGAGTACAATGGTGACATAGTGTGTATCTGTCATCTACCTTTAGTTGTTGGGCCACATACTACAGTACAGTGGGGCTATAGTGTGTATCTCTCACCTACTTTCAGGTATGGTGGCTCATATTACAGTACACTTGCAACATAGTATGTATCTGCCATGTCCCTTTAGCTGTGGTTCCATATACTACATACAGTGATGACATAGTGTGCATGTGCATGTCATATACCTAAAGGTACAGTGCAAGATAATAGAGTACATTGACAACATAGTGTGTTTCTACCATGTACCCTTAGGTATGGTGCCACATACTACAGTATAATGTCACCTACCTTTAGTTATGGTGCCACATACTACAGTGCAATGATGCCTTAATGTGTAACTGTCATCTACCTTAGGGTATAGTGCAACATAATACAGTACTATGGCGATATAGTGTGTATGACTGTCATCTACCTTAAGAAATTGTGTCACATTCTACAATACAATGGTTACATAGTGTGTATCTGTCACCTACCTTTAGGTATGGTGCCACATACTACATTATAGTGGCAACATAGTGCCACATACTACAGTACAGTGGTGATATAGTGTGAATCTGTCATCTACCTTTATGTATGGTGCCACAAAATATAGTTCAATGGTGACATAGTGTGAATCTGCCATGTACCTTTAGGTAAGTGCCACATAATAGAGTACAATGGTGACATAGTGTGTATCTGTCATCTACCTTTAGTTGTTGGGCCACATACTACAGTACAGTGGTGCTATAGTGTGTATCTGTCATCTTCCTTCAGGTATGGGGCACATATTACAGTACACTTGCAACATAGTATGTATCTGCCATGTCCCTTTAGCTGTGGTTCCAATACTACATACAGTGATGACATAGTGTGCATGTCATATACCTTAAGGTACAGTGCAACATAATAGAGTACATTGACAACATAGTGTGTTTCTGCCATGTACCTTTAGGTATGGTGCCACACACTACAGTACAATGTCACCTACCTTTAGTTATGGTGCCACATACTACAGTGCAATGATGACTTAGTGTGTAACTGTCATCTGCCTTAGGGTATAGTGCAACATAATACAGTACTATGGCGATATAGTGTGTATCTGTCATCTACCTTGTGACATAGTATTTATGTGTCCTCTACCTTGAGGTATAGTGCCACATACTACAGTAAAATAGGGACAAAGTGTGTATCTGTCATCTACCTTCAGGTATGGTGCCACATAATACAGTACAATGGTGACATAGTGTGTATATTTCCTCTACCTTGAGGTATGGTCCCACATACTACATTACACTGGTGACATAGTGTGTAACTGTCATCTACCTTAAGGAATTGTGTCACATTCTACAGTACAATGGTTACATAGTGTGTATCTGTCACCTACCTTTAGGTATGGTGCCACATACTACAGTATAGTGGCAACATAGTGCCACATACTACAGTACAGTGGTGATATAGTGTGAATGTGTCATCTACCTTTATGTATGGTGCCACAAAATATAGTTCAATGGTGACATAGTGTGTATCTGCCATGTACCTTTAGGTAAGAGCCACATAATAGAGTACAATGGTGACATAGTGTGTATCTGTCATCTACCTTTAGTTGTTGGGCCACATACTACAGTACAGTGGTGCTATAGTGTGTATCTGTCATCTACTTTCAGGTATGGTGGCTCATATTACAGTACAATTGCAACATAGTATGTATCTGCCATGTCCCTTTAGCTGTGGTTCCATATACTACATACAGTGATGACATAGTGTGCATGTCATATACCTAAAGGTACAGTGCAACATAATAGAGTACATTGACAACATAGTGTGTTTCTGCCATGTACCTTTAGGTATGGTGCCACATACTACAGTATAATGTCACCTACCTTTAGTTATGGTGCCACATACTACAGTGCAATGATGCCTTAGTGTGTAACTGTCATCTACCTTAGGGTATAGTGCAACATAATACAGTACTATGGCGATATAGTGTGTATGACTGTCATCTACCTTAGGGTATAGTGCAACATAATACAGTACTATGGCGATATAGTGTGTATGACTGTCATCTACCTTAAGAAATTGTGTCACATTCTACAATACAATGGTTACATAGTGTGTATCTGTCACCTACCTTTAGGTATGGTGCCACATACTACAGTATAGTGGCAACATAGTGCCACATACTACAGTACAGTGGTGATATAGTGTGAATGTGTCATCTACCTTTATGTATGGTGCCACAAAATATAGTTCAATGGTGACATAGTGTGTATCTGCCATGTACCTTTAGGTAAGTGCCACATAATAGAGTACAATGGTGACATAGTGTGTATCTGTCATCTACCTTTAGTTGTTGGGCCACATACTACAGTACAGTGGTGCTATAGTGTGTATCTGTCATCTACCTTCAGGTATGGTGGCTCATATTACAGTACACTTGCAACATAGTATGTATCTGCCATGTCCCTTTAGTTGTGGTTCCATATACTACATACAGTGATAACATAGTGTGCATGTCATATACCTAAAGGTACAGTGCAACATAATAGAGTACATTGACAACATAGTGTGTTTCTGCCATGTACCTTTAGGTATGGTGCCACATACTACAGTATAATGTCACCTACCTTTAGTTATGGTGCCACATACTACAGTGCAATGATGCCTTAGTGTGTAACTGTCATCTACCTTAGGGTATAGTGCAACATAATACAGTACTATGGCGATATAGTGTGTATGACTGTCATCTACCTTAAGAAATTGTTTCACATTCTACAATACAATGGTTACATAGTGTGTATATGTCACCTACCTTTAGGTATGGTTCCACATACTATAGTATAGTGGCAACATAGTGCCACATACTACAGTACAGTGGTGATATAGTGTGAATCTGTCATCTACCTTTATGTATGGTGCCAGAAAATATAGTTCAATGGTCACATAGTGTGTATCTGCCATGTACCTTTAGGTAAGTGCCACATAATAGAGTACAATGGTGACATAGTGTGTATCGGTCATCTACGTTTAGTTGTTGGGCCACATACTACAGTACAGTGGTGCTATAGTGTGTATCTGTCATCTACTTTCAGGTATGGTGGCTCATATTACAGTACACTTGCAACATAGTATGTATCTGCCATGTCCCTTTAGCTGTGGTTCCATATACTACATACAGTGATGACATAGTGTGCATGTCATATACCTAAAGGTACAGTGCAACATAATAGAGTACATTGACAACATAGTGTGTTCTGCCATGTACCTTTAGGTATGGTGCCACATACTACAGTACAATGTCACCTACCTTTAGTTATGGTGCCACATACTACAGTGCAATGATGCCTTAGTGTGTAACTGTCATCTACCTTGGGTATTGTGCAACATAATACAGTACTATGGCATCTACCTTTAGTTGTTGGGCCACATACTACAGTACAGTGGTTCTATAGTGTGTATCTGTCATCTACCTTCAGGTATGGTGGCTCATATTACAGTACACTTGCAACATAGTATGTATCTGCCATGTCCCTTTAGCTGTGGTTCCATATACTACATACAGTGATGACATAGTGTGCATGTCATATACCTAAAGGTACAGTGCAACATAATAGAGTACATTGACAACATAGTGTGTTTCTGCCATGTACCTTTAGGTATGGTGCCACATACTACAGTATAATGTCACCTTCCTTTAGTTATGGTGCCACATACTACAGTGCAATGATGTCTTAGTGTGTAACTGTCATCTACCTTAGGGTATAGTGCAACATATACAGTACTATGGCGATATAGTGTGTATGACTGTCATCTACCTTAAGAAATTGTGTCACATTCTACAATACAATGGTTACATAGTGTGTATCTGTCACCTACCTTTAGGTATGGTGCCACATACTACAGTATAGTGGCAACATAGTGCCACATACTACAGTACAGTGGTGATATAGTGTGAATGTGTCATCTACCTTTATGTATGGTGCCACAAAATATAGTTCAATGGTGACATAGTGTGTATCTGCCATGTACCTTTAGGTAAGTGCCATATAATAGAGTACAATGGTGAAATAGTGTGTATCTGTCATCTACCTTCAGTTTTTGGGCCACATACTACAGTACAGTGGTGATATAGTGTGTATCTCTCATCTACCTTCAGGTATGGTGCAACATAATACAGTACAGTGGCAATATAATGTTATCTGCCATATACGTTTAGGTATGGTGCCACGTACTACAGTACAGCGGTAATATAGTGTGAATCTGTCATCTACCTTTATGTATGGTGCCACAAAATATAGTTCAATGGTGACATAGTGTGTATCTGCCATGTACCTTTAGGTATGGTGCCACGTACTACAGTACAGCGGTAATATAGTGTGAATCTGTCATCTAAATTTATGTATGGTGCCACAAAATATAGTTCAAAGGTGACATAGTGTGTATCTGCCATGTACCTTTAGGTAAGTGCCACATAATAGAGTACAATGGTGAAATAGTGTGTATCTGTCATCTACCTTTAGTTGTTGGGCCACATACTACAGTACAGTGGTGATATAGTGTGTATCTGTCATCTACCTTCAGGTATGGTGGCGCATATTACAGTACACTTGCAACATAGTATGTATCTGCCATGTCCCTTTAGCTGTGGTTCCATATACTACATACAGTGATGACATAGTGTGCATGTCATATACCTTAAGGTACAGTGCAACATAATAGAGTACATTGACAACATAGTGTGTTTCTGCCATGTACCTTTAGGTATGGTGCCACACACTACAGTACAATGTCACCTACCTTTAGTTATGGTGGCACATACTACAGTGCAATGATGACTTAGTGTGTAACTGTCATCTGCCTTAGGGTATAGTGCAACATAATACAGTACTATGGCGATATAGTGTGTATCTGTCATCTACCTTGTGACATAGTATTTATGTGTCCTCTACCTTGAGGTATAGTGCCACATACTACAGTAAAATAGGGACAAAGTGTGTATCTGTCATCTACCTTCAGGTATGGTGCCACATAATACAGTACAATGGTGACATAGTGTGTATCTTTCCTCTACCTTGAGGTATGGTCCCACATACTACATTACACTGGTGACATAGTGTGTAACTGTCATCTACCTTAAGGAATTGTGTCACATTCTACAGTACAATGGTTACATAGTGTGTATCTGTCACCTACCTTTAGGTATGGTGCCACATACTACAGTATAGTGGCAACATAGTTCCACATACTACAGTACAGTGGTGATATAGTGTGAATGTGTCATCTACCTTTATGTATGGTGCCACAAAATATAGTTCAATGGTGACATAGTGTGTATCTGCCATGTACCTTTAGGTAAGTGCCACATAATAGAGTACAATGGTGACATAGTGTGTATCTGTCATCTACCTTTAGTTGTTGGGCCACATACTACAGTACAGTGGTGCTATAGTGTGTATCTGTCATCTACTTTCAGGTATGGTGGCTCATATTACAGTACACTTGCAACATAGTATGTATCTGCCATGTCCCTTTAGCTGTGGTTCCATATACTACATACAGTGATGACATAGTGTGCATGTCATATACCTAAAGGTACAGTGCAACATAATAGAGTACATTGACAACATAGTGTGTTTCTACCATGTACCTTTAGGTATAGTGCCACATACTACAGTATAATGTCACCTACCTTTAGTTATGGTGCCACATACTACAGTGCAATGATGACTTAGTGTGTAACTGTCATCTACCTTAGGGTATAGTGCAACATAATACAGTACTATGGCGATATAGTGTGTATAACTGTCATCTACCTTAAGAAATTGTGTCATATTCTACAATACAATGGTTACATAGTGTGTATCTGTCACCTACCTTTAGGTATGGTGCCACATACTACATTATAGTGGCAACATAGTGCCACATACTACAGTACAGTGGTGATATAGTGTGAATGTGTCATCTACCTTTATGTATGGTGCCACAAAATATAGTTCAATGGTGACATAGTGTGTATCTGCCATGTACCTTTAGAAAAGTGCCACATAATAGAGTACAATGGTGACATAGTGTGTATCTGTCATCTACCTTTAGTTGTTGGGCCACATACTACAGTACAGTGGTGCTATAGTGTGTATCTGTCATCTACCTTCAGGTATGGTGGCACATATTACAGTACACTTGCAACATAGTATGTATCTGCCATGTCCCTTTAGCTGTGGTTCCATATACTACATACAGTGATGACATAGTGTGCATGTCATATACCTTAAGGTACAGTGCAACATAATAGAGTACATTGACAACATAGTGTGTTTCTGCCATGTACCTTTAGGTATGGTGCCACACACTACAGTACAATGTCACCTACCTTTAGTTATGGTGCCACATACTACAGTGCAATGATGACTTAGTGTGTAACTGTCATCTACCTTAGGGTATAGTGCAACATAATACAGTACTATGGCGATATAGTGTGTATCTGTCATCTACCTTGTGACATAGTATTTATGTGTCCTCTACCTTGAGGTATAGTGCCACATACTACAGTAAAATAGGGACAAAGTGTGTATCTGTCATCTACCTTCAGGTATGGTGCCACATAATACAGTACAATGGTGACATAGTGTGTATCTTTCCTCTACCTTGAGGTATGGTCCCACATACTACATTACACTGGTGACATAGTGTGTAACTGTCATCTACCTTAAGGAATTGTGTCACATTCTACAGTACAATGGTTACATAGTGTGTATCTGTCACCTACCTTTAGGTATGGTGCCACATACTACAGTATAGTGGCAACATAGTGCCACATACTACAGTACAGTGGTGATATAGTGTAAATCTTTGATCTACCTTTATGTATGGTGCCACAAAATATAGTTCAATGGTGACATAGTGTGTGTCTGCCATGTACCTTTAGGTAAGTGCCACAAAATAGAGTACAATGGTGACATAGTGTGTATCTGTCATCTACCTTTAGTTGTTGGGCCACATACTACAGTATAGTGGTGCTATAGTGTGTATCTGTCATCTACTTTCAGGTATGGTGGCTCATATTACAGTACACTTGCAACATAGTATGTATCTGCCATGTCCCTTTAGCTGTGGTTCCATATACTACATACAGTGATGACATAGTGTGCATGTCATATACCTAAAGGTACAGTGCAACATAATAGAGTACATTGACAACATAGTGTGTTTCTGCCATGTACCTTTAGGTATGGTGCCACATACTACAGTACAATGTCACCTACCTTTAGTTATGGTGCCACATACTACAGTGCAATGATGCCTTAGTGTGTAACTGTCATCTAGATTAGGGTATAGTGCAACAAAATACAGTACTATGGCGATATAATGTGTATCTGTCATCTACCTTGTGACAGAGTATTTATGTGTCCTCTACCTCGAGGTATAGTGCCACATACTACAGTAGAATAGAGACATAGTGTTATCTGCCGTGTACCTTTAGGTATCATGCCACCTAATATAGTACAATGGTGATAGAGTGTGTATCTGTCATCTACCTTCAGTTATGGTACTACATAACACAGTAGAATGGTGACATAGTGTGTATCTGTCCTCTACTTTGAGGTATGGTCCCATATACTACATTACACTGGTGACATAGTGTGTATCTGTCATCTAGCTTAAGGAATTGTGTCACATTTTACAGTACACTGGTGACATAGTGTGTATCTGTCACCTACCTTTAGGTATGGTGCCACATACTACAGTATAGTGGCAACATAGTGCCACATACTACAGTACAGTGGTGATATAGTGTGAATTTGTCATCTACCTTTATGTATGGTGCCACAAAATATAGTTCAATGGTGACATAGTGTGTATCGGCCATGTACCTTTAGGTAAGTGCCACATAATAGAGTACAATGGTGACATAGTGTGTATCTGTCATCTACCTTTAGTTGTTGGGCCACATACTACAGTACAGTGGGGCTATAGTGTGTATCTCTCACCTACTTTCAGGTATGGTGGCTCATATTACAGTACACTTGCAACATAGTATGTATCTGCCATGTCCCTTTAGCTGTGGTTCCATATACTACATACAGTGATGACATAGTGTGCATGTCATATACCTAAAGGTACAGTGCAAGATAATAGAGTACATTGACAACATAGTGTGTTTCTACCATGTACCCTTAGGTATGGTGCCACATACTACAGTATAATGTCACCTACCTTTAGTTATGGTGCCACATACTACAGTGCAATGATGCCTTAATGTGTAACTGTCATCTACCTTAGGGTATAGTGCAACATAATACAGTACTATGGCGATATAGTGTGTATGACTGTCATCTACCTTAAGAAATTGTGTCACATTCTACAATACAATGGTTACATAGTGTGTATCTGTCACCTACCTTTAGGTATGGTGCCACATACTACATTATAGTGGCAACATAGTGCCACATACTACAGTACAGTGGTGATATAGTGTGAATCTGTCATCTACCTTTATGTATGGTGCCACAAAATATAGTTCAATGGTGACATAGTGTGAATCTGCCATGTACCTTTAGGTAAGTGCCACATAATAGAGTACAATGGTGACATAGTGTGTATCTGTCATCTACCTTTAGTTGTTGGGCCACATACTACAGTACAGTGGTGCTATAGTGTGTATCTGTCATCTTCCTTCAGGTATGGTGGCACATATTACAGTACACTTGCAACATAGTATGTATCTGCCATGTCCCTTTAGCTGTGGTTCCATATACTACATACAGTGATGACATAGTGTGCATGTCATATACCTTAAGGTACAGTGCAACATAATAGAGTACATTGACAACATAGTGTGTTTCTGCCATGTACCTTTAGGTATGGTGCCACACACTACAGTACAATGTCACCTACCTTTAGTTATGGTGCCACATACTACAGTGCAATGATGACTTAGTGTGTAACTGTCATCTGCCTTAGGGTATAGTGCAACATAATACAGTACTATGGCGATATAGTGTGTATCTGTCATCTACCTTGTGACATAGTATTTATGTGTCCTCTACCTTGAGGTATAGTGCCACATACTACAGTAAAATAGGGACAAAGTGTGTATCTGTCATCTACCTTCAGGTATGGTGCCACATAATACAGTACAATGGTGACATAGTGTGTATCTTTCCTCTACCTTGAGGTATGGTCCCACATACTACATTACACTGGTGACATAGTGTGTAACTGTCATCTACCTTAAGGAATTGTGTCACATTCTACAGTACAATGGTTACATAGTGTGTATCTGTCACCTACCTTTAGGTATGGTGCCACATACTACAGTATAGTGGCAACATAGTGCCACATACTACAGTACAGTGGTGATATAGTGTGAATGTGTCATCTACCTTTATGTATGGTGCCACAAAATATAGTTCAATGGTGACATAGTGTGTATCTGCCATGTACCTTTAGGTAAGAGCCACATAATAGAGTACAATGGTGACATAGTGTGTATCTGTCATCTACCTTTAGTTGTTGGGCCACATACTACAGTACAGTGGTGCTATAGTGTGTATCTGTCATCTACTTTCAGGTATGGTGGCTCATATTACAGTACAATTGCAACATAGTATGTATCTGCCATGTCCCTTTAGCTGTGGTTCCATATACTACATACAGTGATGACATAGTGTGCATGTCATATACCTAAAGGTACAGTGCAACATAATAGAGTACATTGACAACATAGTGTGTTTCTGCCATGTACCTTTAGGTATGGTGCCACATACTACGTATAATGTCACCTACCTTTAGTATGGTGCCACATACTACAGTGCAATGATGCCTTAGTGTGTAACTGTCATCTACCTTAGGGTATAGTGCAACATAATACAGTACTATGGCGATATAGTGTGTATGACTGTCATCTACCTTAGGGTATAGTGCAACATAATACAGTACTATGGCGATATAGTGTGTATGACTGTCATCTACCTTAAGAAATTGTGTCACATTCTACAATACAATGGTTACATAGTGTGTATCTGTCACCTACCTTTAGGTATGGTGCCACATACTACAGTATAGTGGCAACATAGTGCCACATACTACAGTACAGTGGTGATATAGTGTGAATGTGTCATCTACCTTTATGTATGGTGCCACAAAATATAGTTCAATGGTGACATAGTGTGTATCTGCCATGTACCTTTAGGTAAGTGCCACATAATAGAGTACAATGGTGACATAGTGTGTATCTGTCATCTACCTTTAGTTGTTGGGCCACATACTACAGTACAGTGGTGCTATAGTGTGTATCTGTCATCTACCTTCAGGTATGGTGGCTCATATTACAGTACACTTGCAACATAGTATGTATCTGCCATGTCCCTTTAGTTGTGGTTCCATATACTACATACAGTGATAACATAGTGTGCATGTCATATACCTAAAGGTACAGTGCAACATAATAGAGTACATTGACAACATAGTGTGTTCTGCCATGTACCTTTAGGTATGGTGCCACATACTACAGTATAATGTCACCTACCTTTAGTTATGGTGCCACATACTACAGTGCAATGATGCCTTAGTGTGTAACTGTCATCTACCTTAGGGTATAGTGCAACATAATACAGTACTATGGCGATATAGTGTGTATGACTGTCATCTACCTTAAGAAATGTTTCACATTCTACAATACAATGGTTACATAGTGTGTATATGTCACCTACCTTTAGGTATGGTTCCACATACTATAGTATAGTGGCAACATAGTGCCACATACTACAGTACAGTGGTGATATAGTGTGAATCTGTCATCTACCTTTATGTATGGTGCCAGAAAATATAGTTCAATGGTCACATAGTGTGTATCTGCCATGTACCTTTAGGTAAGTGCCACATAATAGAGTACAATGGTGACATAGTGTGTATCGGTCATCTACGTTTAGTTGTTGGGCCACATACTACAGTACAGTGGTGCTATAGTGTGTATCTGTCATCTACTTTCAGGTATGGTGGCTCATATTACAGTACACTTGCAACATAGTATGTATCTGCCATGTCCCTTTAGCTGTGGTTCCATATACTACATACAGTGATGACATAGTGTGCATGTCATATACCTAAAGGTACAGTGCAACATAATAGAGTACATTGACAACATAGTGTGTTTCTGCCATGTACCTTTAGGTATGGTGCCACATACTACAGTACAATGTCACCTACCTTTAGTTATGGTGCCACATACTACAGTGCAATGATGCCTTAGTGTGTAACTGTCATCTACCTTAGGGTATTGTGCAACATAATACAGTACTATGGCATCTACCTTTAGTTGTTGGGCCACATACTACAGTACAGTGGTTCTATAGTGTGTATCTGTCATCTACCTTCAGGTATGGTGGCTCATATTACAGTACACTTGCAACATAGTATGTATCTGCCATGTCCCTTTAGCTGTGGTTCCATATACTACATACAGTGATGACATAGTGTGCATGTCATATACCTAAAGGTACAGTGCAACATAATAGAGTACATTGACAACATAGTGTGTTTCTGCCATGTACCTTTAGGTATGGTGCCACATACTACAGTATAATGTCACCTTCCTTTAGTTATGGTGCCACATACTACAGTGCAATGATGTCTTAGTGTGTAACTGTCATCTACCTTAGGGTATAGTGCAACATAATACAGTACTATGGCGATATAGTGTGTATGACTGTCATCTACCTTAAGAAATTGTGTCACATTCTACAATACAATGGTTACATAGTGTGTATCTGTCACCTACCTTTAGGTATGGTTCCACATACTATAGTATAGTGGCAACATAGTGTCACATACTACAGTACAGTGGTGATATAGTGTGAATCTGTCATCTACCTTTATGTATGGTGCCACAAAATATAGTTCAATGGTGACATAGTGTGTATCTGCCATGTACCTTTAGGTAAGTGCCACATAATAGAGTACAATGGTGACATAGTGTGTATCTGTCATCTACGTTTAGTTGTTGGGCCACATGCTACAGTACAGTGGTGCTATAGTGTGTATCTGTCATCTACTTTCAGGTATGGTGGCTCATATTACTATACACTTGCAACATAGTATGTATCTGCCATGTCCCTTTAGCTGTGGTTCCATATACTACATACAGTGATGACATAGTGTGTTTCTGCCATGTACCTTTAGGTATGGTGCCACATACTACAGTACAATGTCACCTACCTTTAGTTATGGTGCCACATACTACAGTGCAATGATGCCTTAGTGTGTAACTGTCATCTAGATTAGGGTATAGTGCAACATAATACAGTACTATGGCGATATAGTGTGTATCTGTCATCTACCTTGTGACAGAGTATTTATGTTTCCTCTACCTTGAGGTATAGTGCCACTTACTACAGTAGAATAGAGACATAGTGTTATCTGCCATGTACCTTTAGGTATCATGCCACCTAATATAGTACAATTGTGATAGAGTGTGTATCTGTCATCTACCTTCAGTTATGGTGCTACATAATACAGTACAATGGTGACATAGTGTGTATCTGTCCTCTACTTTGAGGTATGGTCCCACATACTACATTACACTGGTGACATAGTGTGTATCTGTCATCTACCTTAGGGAATTGTGTCACATTTTACAGTACAATGGTGACATAGTGTGTATCTGTCACCTACCTTTAGATGTGTTGCCACATACTGCAGTATAGTGGCAACATAGTGCCACATACTACAGTACAGTGGTGATATAGTGTGAATCTGTCAGCTATTTTGTGACAAAGTATGTATCTGTCCTTTACCTTGAGGTTATGTGCCACATACTACAGTACACTGGTGACATAGTGTGTATCCGTCATCTACCTTTAGGTATGGTGCCAAATAATAGGGTACAGTGATGGCATAGTGTGTATCTGTCATCTACTTTCAGGTATAGTGCAACATAATACAGTACAGTGGCAATATAATGTTATTTGCCATATACGTTTAAGTATGGTGCCACGTACTACAGTGCCACAAAATATAGTTCAATGGTGACATAGTGTGTATCTGCCATGTACCTTTAGGTAAGTGCCACATAATAGAGTACAATGGAGACATAGTGTGTATCTGTCATCTACCTTTAGTTGTTGGGCCACATACTACAGTACAGTGGTGATATAGTGTGTATCTGTCATCTACCTTCAGGTATGGTGGCGCATATTACAGTACACTTGCAACATAGTATGTATCTGCCATGTCCCTTTAGCTGTGGTTCCATATACTACATACAGTGATGACATAGTGTGCATGTCATATACCTAAAGGTACAGTGCAACATAATAGAGTACATTGACAACATAGTGTGTTTCTGCCATGTACCTTTAGGTATGGTGCCACATACTACAGTATAATGTCACCTACCTTTAGTTATGGTGCCACATACTACAGTGCAATGATGCCTTAGTGTGTAACTGTCATCTACCTTAGGGTATAGTGCAACATAATACAGTACTATGGCGATATAGTGTGTATAACTGTCATCTAGCTTAAGAAATTGTGTCACATTCTACAATACAATGGTTACATAGTGTGTATCTGTCACCTACCTTTAGGTATGGTGCCACATACTACAGTATAGTGGCAACATAGTGCCACATACTACAGTACAGTGGTGATATAGTGTGAATCTGTCATCTACCTTTATGTATGGTGCCACAAAATATAGTTCAATGGTGACATAGTGTGTATCTGCCATGTACCTTTAGGTAAGTGCCACATAATAGAGTACAATGGTGACATAGTGTGTATCTGTCATCTACGTTTAGCTGTTGGGCCACATACTACAGTACAGTGGTGCTATAGTGTGTATCTGTCATCTACTTTCAGGTATGGTGGCTCATATTACAGTACACTTGCAACATAGTATGTATCTGCCATGTCCCTTTAGCTGTGGTTCCATATACTACATACAGTGATGACATAGTGTGCATGTCATATACCTAAAGGTACAGTGCAACATAATAGAGTACATTGACAACATAGTGTGTTTCTGCCATGTACCTTTATTTATGGTGCCACATACTACAGTACAATGTCACCTACCTTTAGTTATGGTGCCACATACTACAGTGCAATGATGCCTTAGTGTGTAACTGTCATCTACCTTAGGGTATAGTGCAACATAATACAGTACTATGGCGATATAGTGTGTATGACTGTCATCTACCTTAAGAAATTGTGTCACATTCTACAATACAATGGTTACATAGTGTGTATCTGTCACCTACCTTTAGGTATGGTGCCACATACTACATTATAGTGGCAACATAGTGCCACATACTACAGTACAGTGGTGATATAGTGTGAATCTGTCATCTACCTTATGTATGGTGCCACAAAATATAGTTCAATGGTGACATAGTGTGAATCTGCCATGCACCTTTAGGTAAGTGCCACATAATAGAGTACAATGGTGACATAGTGTGTATCTGTCATCTACCTTTAGTTGTTGGGCCACATACTACAGTACAGTGGTGCTATAGTGTGTATCTGTCATCTTCCTTCAGGTATGGTGGCACATATTACAGTACACTTGCAACATAGTATGTATCTGCCATGTCCCTTTAGCTGTGGTTCCATATACTACATACAGTGATGACATAGTGTGCATGTCATATACCTTAGGTACAGTGCAACATAATAGAGTACATTGACAACATAGTGTGTTTCTGCCATGTACCTTTAGGTATGGTGCCACACACTACAGTACAATGTCACCTACCTTTAGTTATGGTGCCACATACTACAGTGCAATGATGCCTTAGTGTGTAACTGTCATCTGCCTTAGGGTATAGTGCAACATAATACAGTACTATGGCGATATAGTGTGTATCTGTCATCTACCTTGTGACATAGTATTTATGTGTCCTCTACCTTGAGGTATAGTGCCACATACTACAGTAAAATAGGGACAAAGTGTGTATCTGTCATCTACCTTCAGGTATGGTGCCACATAATACAGTACAATGGTGACATAGTGTGTATCTTTCCTCTACCTTGAGGTATGGTCCCACATACTACATTACACTGGTGACATAGTGTGTAACTGTCATCTACCTTAAGGAATTGTGTCACATTCTACAGTACAATGGTTACATAGTGTGTATCTGTCACCTACCTTTAGGTATGGTGCCACATACTACAGTATAGTGGCAACATAGTGCCACATACTACAGTACAGTGGTGATATAGTGTGAATGTGTCATCTACCTTTATGTATGGTGCCACAAAATATAGTTCAATGGTGACATAGTGTGTATCTGCCATGTACCTTTAGGTAAGAGCCACATAATAGAGTACAATGGTGACATAGTGTGTATCTGTCATCTACCTTTAGTTGTTGGGCCACATACTACAGTACAGTGGTGCTATAGTGTGTATCTGTCATCTACTTTCAGGTATGGTGGCTCATATTACAGTACAATTGCAACATAGTATGTAGCTGCCATGTCCCTTTAGCTGTGGTTCCATATACTACATACAGTGATGACATAGTGTGCATGTCATATACCTAAAGGTACAGTGCAACATAATAGAGTACATTGACAACATAGTGTGTTTCTGCCATGTACCTTTAGGTATGGTGCCACATACTACAGTATAATGTCACCTACCTTTAGTTATGGTGCCACATACTACAGTGCAATGATGCCTTAGTGTGTAACTGTCATCTACCTTAGGGTATAGTGCAACATAATACAGTACTATGGCGATATAGTGTGTATGACTGTCATCTACCTTAAGAAATTGTGTCACATTCTACAATACAATGGTTACATAGTGTGTATCTGTCACCTACCTTTAGGTATGGTGCCACATACTACAGTATAGTGGCAACATAGTGCCACATACTACAGTACAGTGGTGATATAGTGTGAATGTGTCATCTACCTTTATGTATGGTGCCACAAAATATAGTTCAATGGTGACATAGTGTGTATCTGCCATGTACCTTTAGGTAAGTGCCACATAATAGAGTACAATGGTGACATAGTGTGTATCTGTCATCTACCTTCAGGTATGGTGGCTCATATTACAGTACACTTGCAACATAGTATGTATCTGCCATGTCCCTTTAGCTGTGGTTCCATATACTACATACAGTGATAACATAGTGTGCATGTCATATACCTAAAGGTACAGTGCAACATAATAGAGTACATTGACAACATAGTGTGTTTCTGCCATGTACCTTTATGTATGGTGCCACAAAATATAGTTCAATGGTGACATAGTGTGTATCTGCCATGTACCTTTAGGTAAGTGCCACATAATAGAGTACAATGGTGACATAGTGTGTATCTGTCATCTACGTTTAGCTGTTGGGCCACATACTACAGTACAGTGGTGCTATAGTGTGTATCTGTCATCTACTTTCAGGTATGGTGGCTCATATTACAGTACACTTGCAACATAGTATGTATCTGCCATGTCCCTTTAGCTGTGGTTCCATATACTACATACAGTGATGACATAGTGTGCATGTCATATACCTAAAGGTACAGTGCAACATAATAGAGTACATTGACAACATAGTGTGTTTCTGCCATGTACCTTTATTTATGGTGCCACATACTACAGTACAATGTCACCTACCTTTAGTTATGGTGCCACATACTACAGTGCAATGATGCCTTAGTGTGTAACTGTCATCTACCTTAGGGTATAGTGCAACATAATACAGTACTACGGCGATATAGTGTGTATCTGTCATCTACCTTTAGGTATGGTGCCACATACTACAGTATAGTGGCAACATAGTGCCACATACTACAGTACAGTGGTGATATAGTGTGAATGTGTCATCTACCTTTATGTATGGTGCCACAAAATATAGTTCAATGGTGACATAGTGTGTATCTGCCATGTACCTTTAGGTAAGTGCCACATAATAGAGTACAATGGTGACATAGTGTGTATCTGTCATCTACCTTTAGTTGTTGGGCCACATACTACAGTACAGTGGTGCTATAGTGTGTATCTGTCATCTACTTTCAGGTATGGTGGCTCATATTACAGTACACTTGCAACATAGTATGTATCTGCCATGTCCCTTTAGCTGTGGTTCCATATACTACATACAGTGATGACATAGTGTGCATGTCATATACCTAAAGGTACAGTGCAACATAATAGAGTACATTGACAACATAGTGTGTTTCTGCCATGTACCTTTAGGTATGGTGCCACATACTACATTATAGTGGCAACATAGTGCCACATACTACAGTACAGTGATGATATAGTGTGAATCTGTCATCTACCTTTATGTATGGTGCCACAAAATATAGTTCAATGGTGACATAGTGTGTATCTGCCATGTACCTTTAGTTGTTGGGCCACATACTACAGTACAGTGGTGCTATAGTGTGTATCTGTCATCTACCTTCAGGTATGGTGGCACATATTACAGTACACTTGCAACATAGTATGTATCTGCCATGTCCCTTTAGCTGTGGTTCCATATACTACATACAGTGATGACATAGTGTGCATGTCATATACCTTAAGGTACAGTGCAACATAATAGATACATTGACAACATAGTGTGTTTCTGCCATGTACCTTTAGGTATGGTGCCACACACTACAGTACAATGTCACCTACCTTTAGTTATGGTGCCACATACTACAGTGCAATGATGACTTAGTGTGTAACTGTCATCTACCTTAGGGTATAGTGCAACATAATACAGTACTATGGTGATATAGTGTGTATCTGTCATCTACCTTGTGACATAGTATTTATGTGTCCTCTACCTTGAGGTATAGTGCCACATACTACAGTAAAATAGGGACAAAGTGTGTATCTGTCATCTACCTTCAGGTATGGTGCCACATAATACAGTACAATGGTGACATAGTGTGTATCTTTCCTCTACCTTGAGGTATGGTCCCACATACTACATTACACTGGTGACATAGTGTGTAACTGTCATCTACCTTAAGGAATTGTGTCACATTCTACAGTACAATGGTTACATAGTGTGTATCTGTCACCTACCTTTAGGTATGGTGCCACATACTACAGTATAGTGGCAACATAGTGCCACATACTACAGTACAGTGGTGATATAGTGTGAATGTGTCATCTACCTTTATGTATGGTGCCACAAAATATAGTTCAATGGTGACATAGTGTGTATCTGCCATGTACCTTTAGGTAAGTGCCACATAATAGAGTACAATGGTGACATAGTGTGTATCTGTCATCTACCTTTAGTTGTTGGGCCACATACTACAGTACAGTGGTGCTATAGTGTGTATCTGTCATCTACTTTCAGGTATGGTGGCTCATATTACAGTACACTTGCAACATAGTATGTATCTGCCATGTCCCTTTAGCTGTGGATCCATATACTACATACAGTGATGACATAGTGTGCATGTCATATACCTAAAGGTACAGTGCAACATAATAGAGTACATTGACAAGATAGTGTGTTTCTGCCATGTACCTTTAGGTATGGTGCCACATACTACATTATAGTGGCAACATAGTGCCACATACTACAGTACAGTGATGATATAGTGTGAATCTGTCATCTACCTTTATGTATGGTGCCACAAAATATAGTTCAATGGTGACATAGTGTGTATCTGCCATGTACCTTTAGTTGTTGGGCCACATACTACAGTACAGTGGTGCTATAGTGTGTATCTGTCATCTACCTTCAGGTATGGTGGCACATATTACAGTACACTTGCAACATAGTATGTATCTGCCATGTCCCTTTAGCTGTGGTTCCATATACTACATACAGTGATGACATAGTGTGCATGTCATATACCTTAAGGTACAGTGCAACATAATAGAGTACATTGACAACATAGTGTGTTTCTGCCATGTACCTTTAGGTATGGTGCCACACACTACAGTACAATGTCACCTACCTTTAGTTATGGTGCCACATACTACAGTGCAATGATGACTTAGTGTGTAACTGTCATCTACCTTAGGGTATAGTGCAACATAATACAGTACTATGGTGATATAGTGTGTATCTGTCATCTACCTTGTGACATAGTATTTATGTGTCCTCTACCTTGAGGTATAGTGCCACATACTACAGTAAAATAGGGACAAAGTGTGTATCTGTCATCTACCTTCAGGTATGGTGCCACAATACAGTACAATGGTGACATAGTGTGTATCTTTCCTCTACCTTGAGGTATGGTCCCACATACTACATTACACTGGTGACATAGTGTGTAACTGTCATCTACCTTAAGGAATTGTGTCACATTCTACAGTACAATGGTTACATAGTGTGTATCTGTCACCTACCTTTAGGCATGGTGCCACATACTACAGTATAGTGGCAACATAGTGCCACATACTACAGTACAGTGGTGATATAGTGTGAATGTGTCATCTACCTTTATGTATGGTGCCACAAAATATAGTTCAATGGTGACATAGTGTGTATCTGCCATGTACCTTTAGGTAAGTGCCACATAATAGAGTACAATGGTGACATAGTGTGTATCTGTCATCTACCTTTAGTTGTTGGGCCACATACTACAGTACAGTGGTGCTATAGTGTGTATCTGTCATCTACTTCAGGTATGGTGGCTCATATTACAGTACATTGCAACATAGTATGTATCTGCCATGTCCCTTTAGCTGTGGTTCCATATACTACATACAGTGATGACATAGTGTGCATGTCATATACCTAAAGGTACAGTGCAACATAATAGAGTACATTGACAACATAGTGTGTTTCTGCCATGTACCTTTAGGTATGGTGCCACATACTACAGTATAATGTCACCTACCTTTAGTTATGGTGCCACATACTACAGTGCAATGATGCCTTAGTGTGTAACTGTCATCTACCTTAGGGTATAGTGCAACATAATACAGTACTATGGCGATATAGTGTGTATGACTGTCATCTACCTTAAGAAATTGTGTCACATTCTACAATACAATGGTTACATAGTGTGTATCTGTCACCTACCTTTAGGTATGGTGCCACATACTACAGTATAGTGGCAACATAGTGCCACATACTACAGTACAGTGTGATATAGTGTGAATGTGTCATCTACCTTTATGTATGGTGCCACAAAATATAGTTCAATGGTGACATAGTGTGTATCTGCCATGTACCTTTAGGTAAGTGCCACATAATAGAGTACAATGGTGACATAGTGTGTATCTGTCATCTACTTTAGTTGTTGGGCCACATACTACAGTACAGTGGTGCTATAGTGTGTATCTGTCATCTACCTTCAGGTATGGTGGCTCATATTACAGTACACTTGCAACATAGTATGTATCTGCCATGTCCCTTTAGCTGTGGTTCCATATACTACATACAGTGATGACATAGTGTGCATGTCATATACCTAAAGGTACAGTGCAACATAATAGAGTACATTGACAACATAGTGTGTTTCTGCCATGTACCTTTATGTATGGTGCCACAAAATATAGTTCAATGGTGACATAGTGTGTATCTGCCATGTACCTTTTAGGTAGTGCCACATAATAGAGTACAATGGTGACATAGTGTGTATCTGTCATCTACGTTAGCTGTTGGGCCACATACTACAGTACAGTGGTGCTATAGTGTGTATCTGTCATCTACTTTCAGGTATGGTGGCTCATATTACAGTACACTTGCAACATAGTATGTATCTGCCATGTCCCTTTAGCTGTGGTTTCCATATACTACATACAGTGATGACATAGTGTGCATGTCATATACCTAAAGGTACAGTGCAACATAATAGAGTACATTGACAACATAGTGTGTTTCTGCCATGTACCTTTATTTATGGTGCCACATACTACAGTACAATGTCACCTACCTTTAGTTATGGTGCCACATACTACAGTGCAATGATGCCTTAGTGTGTAACTGTCATCTACCTTAGGGTATAGTGCAACATAATACAGTACTACGGCGATATAGTGTGTATCTGTCATCTACCTTTAGGTATGGTGCCACATACTACAGTATAGTGGCAACATAGTGCCACATACTACAGTACAGTGGTGATATAGTGTGAATGTGTCATCTACCTTATGTATGGTGCCACAAAATATAGTTCAATGGTGACATAGTGTGTATCTGCCATGTACCTTTAGGTAAGTGCCACATAATAGAGTACAATGGTGACATAGTGTGTATCTGTCATCTACCTTTAGTTGTTGGGCCACATACTACAGTACAGTGGTGCTATAGTGTGTATCTGTCATCTACTTTCAGGTATGGTGGCTCATATTACAGTACACTTGCAACATAGTATGTATCTGCCATGTCCCTTTAGCTGTGGTTCCATATACTACATACAGTGATGACATAGTGTGCATGTCATATACCTAAAGGTACAGTGCAACATAATAGAGTACATTGACAACATAGTGTGTTTCTGCCATGTACCTTTAGGTATGGTGCCACATACTACATTATAGTGGCAACATAGTGCCACATACTACAGTACAGTGATGATATAGTGTGAATCTGTCATCTACCTTTATGTATGGTGCCACAAAATATAGTTTAATGGTGACATAGTGTGTATCTGCCATGTACCTTTAGTTGTTGGGCCACATACTACAGTACAGTGGTGCTATAGTGTGTATCTGTCATCTACCTTCAGGTATGGTGGCACATATTACAGTACACTTGCAACATAGTATGTATCTGCCATGTCCCTTTAGCTGTGGTTCCATATACTACATACAGTGATGACATAGTGTGCATGTCATATACCTTAAGGTACAGTGCAACATAATAGAGTACATTGACAACATAGTGTGTTTCTGCCATGTACCTTTAGGTATGGTGCCACACACTACAGTACAATGTCACCTACCTTTAGTTATGGTGCCACATACTACAGTGCAATGATGACTTAGTGTGTAACTGTCATCTACCTTAGGGTATAGTGCAACATAATACAGTACTATGGTGATATAGTGTGTATCTGTCATCTACCTTGTGACATAGTATTTATGTGTCCTCTACCTTGAGGTATAGTGCCACATACTACAGTAAAATAGGGACAAAGTGTGTATCTGTCATCTACCTTCAGGTATGGTGCCACATAATACAGTACAATGGTGACATAGTGTGTATCTTTCCTCTACCTTGAGGTATGGTCCCACATACTACATTACACTGGTGACATAGTGTGTAACTGTCATCTACCTTAAGGAATTGTGTCACATTCTACAGTACAATGGTTACATAGTGTGTATCTGTCACCTACCTTTAGGCATGGTGCCACATACTACAGTATAGTGGCAACATAGTGCCACATACTACAGTACAGTGGTGATATAGTGTGAATGTGTCATCTACCTTTATGTATGGTGCCACAAAATATAGTTCAATGGTGACATAGTGTGTATCTGCCATGTACCTTTAGGTAAGAGCCACATAATAGAGTACAATGGTGACATAGTGTGTATCTGTCATCTACCTTTAGTTGTTGGGCCACATACTACAGTACAGTGGTGTCTATAGTGTGTATCTGTCATCTACTTTCAGGTATGGTGGCTCATATTACAGTACAATTGCAACATAGTATGTATCTGCCATGTCCCTTTAGCTGTGGTTCCATATACTACATACAGTGATGACATAGTGTGCATGTCATATACCTAAAGGTACAGTGCAACATAATAGAGTACATTGACAACATAGTGTGTTTCTGCCATGTACCTTTAGGTATGGTGCCACATACTACAGTATAATGTCACCTACCTTTAGTTATGGTGCCACATACTACAGTGCAATGATGCCTTAGTGTGTAACTGTCATCTACCTTAGGGTATAGTGCAACATAATACAGTACTATGGCGATATAGTGTGTATGACTGTCATCTACCTTAAGAAATTGTGTCACATTCTACAATACAATGGTTACATAGTGTGTATCTGTCACCTACCTTTAGGTATGGTGCCACATACTACAGTATAGTGGCAACATAGTGCCACATACTACAGTACAGTGGTGATATAGTGTGAATGTGTCATCTACCTTTATGTATGGTGCCACAAAATATAGTTCAATGGTGACATAGTGTGTATCTGCCATGTACCTTTAGGTAAGTGCCACATAATAGAGTACAATGGTGACATAGTGTGTATCTGTCATCTACCTTTAGTTGTTGGGCCACATACTACAGTACAGTGGTGCTATAGTGTGTATCTGTCATCTACCTTCAGGTATGGTGGCTCATATTACAGTACACTTGCAACATAGTATGTATCTGCCATGTCCCTTTAGCTGTGGTTCCATATACTACATACAGTGATAACATAGTGTGCATGTCATATACCTAAAGGTACAGTGCAACATAATAGAGTACATTGACAACATAGTGTGTTTCTGCCATGTACCTTTATGTATGGTGCCACAAAATATAGTTCAATGGTGACATAGTGTGTATCTGCCATGTACCTTTAGGTAAGTGCCACATAATAGAGTACAATGGTGACATAGTGTGTATCTGTCATCTACGTTTAGCTGTTGGGCCACATACTACAGTACAGTGGTGCTATAGTGTGTATCTGTCATCTACTTTCAGGTATGGTGGCTCATATTACAGTACACTTGCAACATAGTATGTATCTGCCATGTCCCTTTAGCTGTGGTTCCATATACTACATACAGTGATGACATAGTGTGCATGTCATATACCTAAAGGTACAGTGCAACATAATAGAGTACATTGACAACATAGTGTGTTTCTGCCATGTACCTTTATTTATGGTGCCACATACTACAGTACAATGTCAACCTTTAGTTATGGTGCCACATACTACAGTGCAATGATGCCTTAGTGTGTAACTGTCATCTACCTTAGGGTATAGTGCAACATAATACAGTACTACGGCGATATAGTGTGTATCTGTCATCTACCTTTAGGTATGGTGCCACATACTACAGTATAGTGGCAACATAGTGCCACATACTACAGTACAGTGGTGATATAGTGTGAATGTGTCATCTACCTTTATGTATGGTGCCACAAAATATAGTTCAATGGTGACATAGTGTGTATCTGCCATGTACCTTTAGGTAAGTGCCACATAATAGAGTACAATGGTGACATAGTGTGTATCTGTCATCTACCTTTAGTTGTTGGGCCACATACTACAGTACAGTGGTGCTATAGTGTGTATCTGTCATCTACTTTCAGGTATGGTGGCTCATATTACAGTACACTTGCAACATAGTATGTATCTGCCATGTCCCTTTAGCTGTGGTTCCATATACTACATACAGTGATGACATAGTGTGCATGTCATATACCTAAAGGTACAGTGCAACATAATAGAGTACATTGACAACATAGTGTGTTTCTGCCATGTACCTTTAGGTATGGTGCCACATACTACATTATAGTGGCAACATAGTGCCACATACTACAGTACAGTGATGATATAGTGTGAATCTGTCATCTACCTTTATGTATGGTGCCACAAAATATAGTTTAATGGTGACATAGTGTGTATCTGCCATGTACCTTTAGTTGTTGGGCCACATACTACAGTACAGTGGTGCTATAGTGTGTATCTGTCATCTACCTTCAGGTATGGTGCACGATACAGTACACTTGCAACATAGTATGTATCTGCCATGTCCCTTTAGCTGTGGTTCATATAACTACATACAGTGATGACATAGTGTGCATGTCCATATACCTTAAGGTACAGTGCAACATAATAGAGTACATGACAACATAGTGTGGTTCTCTGCCATGTACCTTTAGGTATGGTGCCACACACTACAGTACAATGTCACCTACCTTTAGTTATGTGCCACATACTACAGTGCAATGATGACTTGTGTGTAACTGTCATCTACCTAGGTATAGTGCAAACATAATACAGTACTATGGTGATATAGTGTGTATCTGTCATCTACCTTGTGACATAGTATTTATGTGTCCTCTACCTTGAGGTATAGTGCCACATACTACAGTAAAATAGGGACAAGTGTGTATCTGTCATCTACCTTCAGGTATGGTCCACATAATAAGTACAATGGTGACATAGTGTGTATCTTTCCTCTACCTTGAGGTTATGTCCCACATATACATTACACTGGTGACATAGTGTGTACTGTCATCTACCTTAAGGAATTGTGTCACATTCTACAGTACAATGGTTACATAGTTGTATCTGTCACCTACCTTTAGGCATGGTGCCACCATACTACAGTATAGTGGCAACATAGTGCCACATACTACAGTACAGTGGTGATATAGTGTGAATGTGTCATCTACATTTATGTATGGTGCCACAAAATATAGTTCAATGTGACATAGTGTGTATCTGCCATGTACTTTAGGTAAGAGCCACATATAGAGTACAATGGTGACATAGTGTGTATCTGTCATCTACCTTTATTTGTTGGGCACATACTACAGTACAGTGGTGCTATAGTGTATCTGTCATCTACTTTCAGGTATGGTGGCTCATATTACAGTACAATTGCAACATAGTATGTATCTGCCATGTCCCTTTAGCTGTGGTTCCATATACTACATACAGTGATGCAGAGTGTGCATGTCATATACCTAAAGGTACAGTGCAACATAATAGAGTACATTGACAACATAGTGTGTTTCTGCCATGTACCTTTAGGTATGGTGCCACATACTACAGTATAATGTCACCTACCTTTAGTTATGGTGCCACATACTACAGTGCAATGATGCTTAGTGTGTAACTGTCATCTACCTTAGGGTATAGTCAACATAATACAGTACTATGGCGATATAGTGTGTATGACTGTCATCTACCTTAAGAAATTGTGTCACATTCTACAATACAATGGTTACATAGTGTGTATCTGTCACCTACCTTTAGGTATGGTGCCACATACTACAGTATAGTGGCAACATAGTGCCACATACTACAGTACAGTGGTGATATAGTGTGAATGTGTCATCTACTTTATGTATGGTGCCACAAATATAGTTCAATGGTGACATAGTGTTGTATCTGCCATGTACCTTTAGGGTAAGCCACATAATAGAGTACAATGGTGACATAGTGTGTATCTGTCATCTACCTTTAGTTGTTGGGCCACATACTACAGTACAGTGGTGCTATAGTGTGTATCTGTCATCTACCTTCAGGTATATGGTGGCTCATATTACAGTACACTTGCAACATAGTATGTATCTGCCATGTCCTTTAGCTGTGGTTCCATATACTACATACAGTGATAACATAGTGTGCATGTCATATACCTAAAGGTACAGTGCACACATAATAAGTACATTGACAACATAGTGTTTTCTGCCATGTACCTTTATGTATGGTGCCACAAAATATAGTTCAATGGTGACATAGTGTGTATCTGCCATGTACCTTTAGGTAGTGCCACATAATAGAGTACAATGGTGACATAGTGTGTATCTGTCATCTACCTTTAGTTGTTGGGCCACATACTACAGTACAGTGGTGCTATAGTGTGATCTGTCATCTACTTTCAGGTAGGTGGCTCATATTACAGTACACTTGCAACATAGTATGTATCTGCCATGTCCCTTTAGCTGTGGTTCCATATACTACATACAGTGATGACATAGTGTGCATGTCATATACCTAAGGTACAGTGCAACATAATAGAGTACATTGACAACATAGTGTGTTTCTGCCATGTACCTTTAGGTATGGTGCCACATACTACATTATAGTGGCAACATAGTGCCACATACTACAGTACAGTGATGATAGGTGTGAATCTGTCATCTACCTTTATGTATGGTGCCACAAAATATAGTTCAATGGTGACATAGTGTGTATCTGCCATGTACCTTTAGTTGTTGGGCCACATACACAGTACAGTGGTGCTATAGTGTGTATCTCGTCATCTACCTTCAGGTATGGTGGCACATATTACAGTACACTTGCAACATAGTATGTATCTGCCATGTCCCTTTAGCTGTGGTTCCATATACTACATACAGTGATGACATAGTGTGCATGTCATATACCTTAAGGTACAGTGCAACATAATAGAGTACATTGACAACATAGTGTGTTTCTGCCATGTACCTTTAGGTATGGTGCCACACACTACAGTACAATGTCACCTACCTTTAGTTATGGTGCCACATACTACAGTGCAATGATGACTTAGTGTGTAAACTGTCATCTACCTTAGGGTATAGTGCAACATAATACAGTACTATGGTGATATAGTGTGTATCTGTCATCTACCTTGTGACATAGTATTTATGTGTCCTCTACCTTGAGGTATAGTGCCACATACTACAGTAAAATAGGGACAAAGTGTGTATCTGTCATCTACCCTTCAGGTATGGTGCCACATAATACAGTACAATGGTGTGACACAGTGTGTATCTTTCCTCTACCTTGAGGTATGGTCCCACATACTACATTACACTGGTGACATAGTGGTGTAACTGTCATCTACCTTAAGGAATTGTGTCACATTCTACAGTACAATGGTTACATAGTGTGTATCTGTCACCTACCTTTAGGCATGGTGCCACATACTACAGTATAGTGGCAACATAGTGCCACATACTACAGTACAGTGGTGATATAGTGTGAATGTGTCATCTACCTTTATGTATGGTGCCACAAAATATAGTTCAATGGTGACATAGTGTGTATCTGCCATGTACCTTTAGAGTAAGAGCCACATAATAGTACAATGGTGACATAGTGTGTATCTGTCATCTACCTGTAGTTGTTGTGCCACATACTACAGTACAGTGGTGCTATAGTGTTATCTGTCATCTACTTTCAGTATGGTGGCTCATATTACAGTACAATTGCAACATAGTATGTATCTGCCATGTCCCTTTAGCTGTGGTTCCATATACTACATACAGTGATGACATAGTGTGCATGTCATATACCTAAAGGTACAGTGCAACATAATAGAGTACATTGACAACATAGTGTGTTTCTGCCATGTTACCTTTAGGTATGGTGCCACATACTACAGTAATGTCACCTACCTTTAGTTATGGTGCCACATACTACAGTGCAATGATGCCTTAGTGTGTAACTGTCATCTATCTTAGGTATAGTGCAACATAAATACAGTACTATGGCGATATAGTGTGTATGACTGTCACTCTACCTTAAGAAATGTGTCACATTCTACAATACAATGGTTACATAGTGTGTATCTGTCACCTACCTTTAGGTATGGTGCCACATACTACAGTATAGTGGCAACATAGTGCCACATACTACAGTACAAGTGGTGATATAGTGTGAATGTGTCATCTACCTTTATGTATGGTGCCACAAAATATAGTTCAATGGTGACATAGTGTGTATCTGCCATGTACCTTTAGGTAAGTGCCACATAATAGAGTACAATGGTGACATAGTGTGTATCTGTCATCTACCTTTAGTTGTTGGGCCACATACTACAGTACAGTGGTGCTATAGTGTGTATCTGTCATCTACCTTCAGGTATGGTGGCTCATATTACAGTACACTTGCAACATAGTATGTATCTGCCATGTCCCTTTAGCTGTGGTTCCATATACTACATATAGTGATAACATAGTGTGCATGTCATATACCTAAAGGTACAGTGCAACATAATAGAGTACATTGACAACATAGTGTGTTTCTGCCATGTACCTTTATGTATGGTGCCACAAAATATAGTTCAATGGTGACATAGTGTTTATCTGCCATGTACCTTTAGGTATAGTGCCACATAATAGAGTACAATGGTGAATAGTGTGTATCTGTCATCTCGTTTAGCTGTTGGGCCACATACTACAGTACAGTGGTGCTATAGTGTGTATCTGTCATCTACTTTCAGGTATGGTGCTCATATTACAGTACACTTGCAACATAGTATGTATCTGCCATGTCCCTTTAGCTGTGGTTCCATATACTACATACAGTGATGACATAGTGTGCATGTCATATACCTAAAGGTACAGTGCAACATAATAGAGTACATTGACAACATAGTGGTGTTTCTGCCATGTACCTTTATTTATGGTGCCACATACTACAGTACAATGTCACCTACCTTTAGTTATGGTGCCACATACTACAGTGCAATGATGCCTTAGTGTGTAACTGTCATCTACCTTAGGGTTATAGTGCAACAATACAGTATACGGCGATATAGTGTGTATCTGTCATCTACCTTTAGGTATGGTGCCACATACTACAGTATAGTGGCAACATAGTGCCACATACTACAGTACAGTGGTGATATAGTGTGAATGTGTCATCTACCTTTATGTATGGTGCCACAAAATATAGTTCATGGTGACATAGTGTGTATCTGCCATGTACCTTTAGGTAAGTGCCACATAATAGAGTACAATGGTGACATAGTGTGTATCTGTCATCTACCTTTAGTTGTTGGCCACATACTACGTACAGTGGTGCTATAGTGTGTATCTGTCATCTACTTTCAGGTATGGTGGCTCATATTACAGTACACTTGCAACATAGTATGTATCTGCCATGTCCCTTTAGCTGTGGTTCCATATACTACATACAGTGATGACATAGTGTGCATGTCATACCTAAAGGTACAGTGCAACATAATAGAGTACATTGACACATAGTGTGTTTCTGCCATTACCTAGGTATGGTGCCACATACTACATTATAGTGGCAACATAGTGCCATATACTACAGTACAGTGATGATATAGTGTGAATCTGTCATCTACCTTTATGTATGGTGCCACAAAATATAGTTCAATGGTGACATAGTGTGTATCTGCCATGTACCTTTAGTTGTTGGGCCACATACTACAGTACAGTGGTGCTATAGTGTGTATCTGTCATCTACCTTCAGGTATGGTGGCACATATTACAGTACACTTGCAACATAGTATGTATCTGCCATGTCCCTTTAGCTGTGGTTCCATATACTACATACAGTGATGACATAGTGTGCATGTCATATACCTTAAGGTACAGTGCAACATAATAGAGTACATTGACAACATAGTGTGTTTCTGCCATGTACCTTTAGTATGGTGCCACACACTACAGTACAATGGTCCCTACCTTTAGTTATGGTGCCACATACTACAGTGCAATGATGACTTAGTGTGTACTGTCATCTACCTTAGGGTATAGTGCAACATAATACAGTACTATGGTGATATAGGTGTATCTGTCATCTACCTTGTGACATAGTATTTATGTGTCCCTCTACCTTGAGGTATAGTGCACATACTACAGTAAATAGGACAAAGTGTGTATCTGTCATCTACTTCAGGTATGGTGCCACATAATACAGTACAATGGTGACATAGTGTGTATCTTTCCTCTACCTTGAGGTATGGTCCCACATACTACATTACACTGGTGACATAGTGTGTAACTGTCATCTACCTTAAGGAATTGTGTCACATTCTACAGTACAATGGTTACATAGTGTGTATCTGTCACTACCTTTAGTATGTGCCACATACTACAGTATAGTGGCAACATAGTGCCACATACTATACAGTACAGTGGTGATATAGTGTGAATGTGTCATCTACCTTTATGTATGGTGCCACAAAATATAGTTCAATGGTGACATAGTGTGTATCTGCCATGTACCTTTAGGTAAGTGCCACATATAGAGTACAATGGTGACATAGTGTGTATCTTCATCTACCTTTAGTTGTTGGCCACATACTACAGTACAGTGGTGCTATAGTGTGTATCTGTCATCTACTTTCAGTATGGTGGCTCATATTACAGTACACTTGCAAACATAGTATGTATCTGCCATGTCCCTTTAGCTGTGGATCCATATACTACATACAGTGATGACATAGTGTGCATGTCATATACCTAAAGGTACAGTGCAACATAATAGAGTACATTGACAAGATAGGTGTTTCTGCCATGTACCTTTAGGTATGGTGCCACATACTACATTATAGTGGCAACATAGTGCCACAACTACTAGTACAGTGATGATATAGTGTGAATCTGTCATCTACCTTTATGTATGGTGCCACAAAATATAGTTCAATGGTGACATAGTGTGTATCTGCCATGTACCTTTAGTTGTTGGGCCACATACTACAGTACAGTGGTGCTATAGTGTGTATCTGTCTCTACCTTCAGTATGGTGGCACATATTACAGTACACTTGCAACATAGTATGTATCTGCCATGTCCTTTAGCTGTGGTTCCATATACTACATACAGTGATGACATAGTGTGCATGTCATATACCTTAAGGTACAGTGCAACATAATAGAGTACATTGACAACATAGTGTGTTTCTGCCATGTACCTTAGGTATGGTGCCACACACTACAGTACAATGTCACCTACCTTTAGTTATGGTGCCACATACTACAGTGCAATGATGACTTAGTGTGTAACTGTCATCTACCTTAGGGTATAGTGCAACATAATACAGTACTATGGTGATATAGTGTGTATCTGTCATCTACCTTGTGACATAGTATTTATGTGTCCTCTACCTTGAGGTATAGTGCCACATACTACAGTAAAATAGGGACAAAGTGTGTATCTGTCATCTACCTTCAGGTATGGTGCCACATAATACAGTACAATGGTGACATAGTGTGTATCTTTCCTCTACCTTGAGGTATGGTCCCACATACTACATTACACTGGTGACATAGTGTGAACTGTCATCTACCTTAAGGAGATTGTGTCACATTCTACAGTACAAATGGTTACATAGTGTGTATCTGTCACCTACCTTTAGGCATGGTGCCACATACTACAGTATCGTGGCAACATAGTGCCACATACTACAGTACAGTGGTGATATAGTGAATGTGTCATCTACCTTTATGTATGGTGCCACAAAATATAGTTCAATGGTGACATAGTGTGTATCTGCCATGTACCTTTAGGTAAGTGCCACATAATAGAGTACAATGGTGACATAGTGTGTATCTGTCATCTACCTTTAGTTGTGGCACATACTACAGTACAGTGTGTGCTATAGTGTGTATCTGTCATCTACCTTCAGGTATGGTGGCTCATATTACAGTACACTTGCAACATAGTATGTATCTGCCATGTCCCTTTAGCTGTGGTTCCATATACTACATACCAGTGATGACATAGTGTGCATGTCATATACCTAAGGTACAGGCAACATAATAGAGTACATTGACAACATAGTGTGTTTTCTGCCATGTACCTTTAGATATGGTGCCACATACTACAGTATAATGTCACCTACCTTTAGTTTATGGTGCCACATACTACAGGCAATGATGCCTTAGTTTGTAACTGTCATCTACCTTAGG